>JARQOD010000005.1:58760162-58783264 GCA_033576555.1 Oophaga sylvatica
ATGGGGTCACTTGTGGGGGGTTTCCACTGTTTAGGCACATCAGGGGCTCTCTAAACGCAACATGGCATCCAGCCAATTCTGCGTTGAAAAAGTCAAACAGCGCTCCTTCCCTTGCGACCTCTGCCGTGCACCCAAAAAGTGGTTTACCCCCACATATGGGTATCTGCGTATTCAGAAGAAATTGCACAATAAATTTTGTGGTTCATTTTTTCTTTTAACACTTGTGAAAATAAAAAAAATTGGTTCCGAAGTAAAGCTTTTGCAAAAAAAGTTAAATTTAATTTTTTCCTTCCACATTGCTTCAGCTCCTGTGAAGCACCTGAAAGGTTAATAAACTTCTTGAATGTGGTTTTGAGCACCTTGAGGGGTGCAGTTTTTAGAATGGTGTCACTTTTGGGTATTTTCTATCATATAGACCCCTCAAAGTGACTTCAAATGTGATGTGGTCCCTAAAAAAAAATGGTGTTGTAAAAATGAGAAATCGCTGGTCAACTTTTAACCCTTATAACTTCGTAACAAAAGAAAATTTTGTTCCCAAAATTGTGCTGATGTAAAGTAGACATGTGGGAAATGTTGTTTATCAAGAAATTGGTGTGACATATCTCTCTGATTTAACGGCATAAAAATTTCAAATTTGAAAATTGCTAAATTTTCGCCATATTTCTGTTTTTTTCATAAATAAAAGCAAGTCATATAAAAATTTTTTTACTACTAACGTGAAGTACAATATGTCACGAAAAAACAATCTCAGAATCAGCTGGATTCGTTAAAGCGTTCCAGAGTTATAACCTCATAAAGTGACAGTGGTCAGAATTGTAAAAATTGGCCCGGTCATTAAGCTGCAAAATGGCTCTGTCACTAAGGGGTTAATTCCCTTTAATATTATTGTGTTTATGTTTCCATTGCACTTGGCACTTTGTATATCAATTTGGGAAACCATATGAATAATATATATTACTTTGATTTATTAATTTATCCTGTAGTAGACAGCTTATTGTTTTGTACTGTCCCCCTCTGGAAGTCCTTTTTTCTGCTTTGTCATATTGCTTTCCTATTTGTTTGTTGTTTGTTTTTTATTTTAAACATAATAATAAAGAACATGATTTTAATTAGCTAGAATCTTTTTGTATTTTTGTTAGGCAGCTAAAAAAGGCTATACAGCTGTTTACAAAAAAAGAGATGGAATTTTGTTGAATTGTCTAACACCTTATGTCTTTAAAATTGGGACATGTGTTAAATAATCATGCTTACTGTTTTCAAACTGATTGGCCCATTTTTTCATTGGAAAATGGATTTACAAGCCCGGGTTACATCCTGGCAAATGACGTTTTTAAACAAGGGACTTCCGGTGTCCGCCACGAAACCAATACCAATAACAAAAATCTATAAAAATGCCTTTTTAAAAAAACAGTACATGTGAATAAACATCCTTTGAAAACTATTCTAGTAGGAAAATCATCCCACGAGGTTTGCTTAGACAAGGTTTTCCTTCCTTTGACTTGGTTGATGAAACATTGTCCCAGAGATGGATGGCGGTGGCTACTAATTGCTACTTAGAATTCATCCAGATCATCATAGAGAAGAATACGGCTTCTCTTAAAGAAATAGACGTAGAAATAATGGAATTGGAAAAAACTTTACGTCAAGACTTGCCGTGGACAATTGGAAAAATGAAATTTGTCAAATTAAATCCAAGAAATATCATAGGGATACTGCAGATTATGAAAATAATAAGATCTATCGATGGCAATATAAGAAAGGAAAAAAGAATCAGGGATGAAAAGATGTTAAGGATATACCAGATAATTCTTCAGTATCACAGACTGATGAATATTCATCCTCAAGCGACATAGAGGGAACAAGTAATGGTTTCTCAACACGCACCAGAAATGGTCAGCAACAAATACAACGATATACAGAAATATTTTCGAAGACAGGAGACAACAGGAAGAAAGATGACCATTTAAGGGTGATTAATTTATCTTCACATGTTTTAGACCCGTTTACTATGATAAAAGATGTACATCTCTTTGCAAATAAGTACATTAAAAAATGAGGTGGACGGGTTTTTAACAGATGAGGAAAGGGAAGCTATACAAATTTTGGAATCCTTTGGAGAAGAAAGTGAAGTGCCAAAGGTTAGTGGTTTCCCTACTGAGCTATTTTCCAAATAAAAAAAGTCCCCCTTTGAGAATTTGTTCTGCTGTCAAAATCTTCTTTAAATTAGTCACAAAAGACATTCAGTCGCTTCCACCTTGTCCAAAATGGAAAAATAATTTGAGTCACATTGAAAGAGTAGCTTTGGGTGAACTACAAGCTATGACAGATGTTGTATTCAAAGCAGCAGATAAAGATGGAAATTTAGTTATTTGGCCCACTCACTTGTATAAGAAACAGGCCCATAACTTTTGAATATGGCACAGTGTTACAAAAAAACTACCCTGAATTACCCTTCCTACCTTCCAGGAAGAATTGCTGACCATTTTGGAAAAAGCTCGGGAAAAATGCATTATTTCTAAAAAGATGATGGATACCATAAAGAACACTCATCCAAGACTACCCACCTTGTATCTTATACCAAAACTTCACAAGAATCCAATCGATCCTCCTGGTAGGCCGATAGTTGAGGGATAGTGTGAAGTGGTATCCAATGTCATTGATTATTATTTGAAACCAATAGTGTCCACCTTACCATCTTTTATCAGGGACACCACTGCCGCCCTTCAGAGATTGGATCAAATATATTTACAAGATCAAGCCATCATGGTTACAGCCAATGTAGAAGCTCTGTAAACTTCCATTAGACATGAAGATGGTCTAAGGGCAGTCAGTTGGTTTCTCGGATCTAGTGATCTAGACCCTGAGTTGGTGGAGTTGCTTCTTGTCCTCCTGGAATATGTCCTTAAACATAATATTTAAATTTTAAACAACATAATCTACTTGCAAATACAAGGTACAGCAATGGGGGCCACGTGTGCCCCCTCCTATGCTAATCTCTTTTTTGGAGCATGGGAGAAGAACATATTCCTGGAGGAGGCAATTTCAGGTATTAACATGGTGCAGGGTGGAAGTGCTATATTGATGACATTTTGTTTGCATGGGAAAGGTCAGTTGGGGAATTGGAAAAATTTATGAGCAGCCTGAATGAAATAATTTAAATATTAAACTTACATATAAATTTGGTAGAGATCTGGAATTTTTAGATCTACAAATCAATGTATTGACAGATGGTTGCATTGTGACTGATATCTACAGGAAACTACCTGCCACAAATTCCTTCCCCCATGCTAGCATATCCCATTCTGCCTCCACCATTAGAGGGATACCAATAGGGCAGTTTTTAATGGCAAGAAAAATCTGTTCTAAAGATGAGACCTTTGAAAAGCAGGCAAAAGATCTGGCACAACGTTTTGAAAATAGAGGATGTAGTCATTGACAAATTAAGCATGGATATCTTAAGGCTAAAAGAACTCCAAGAGAAAAACTAATTTATGAAAATAGCTCAAAAAAAGAAGCAGAGCAACTGTTATGATTTGGTAACCGATGAGGATACTAGGAAAATAGGCTAGGCAACCAAACACCCAGAGAGGTTGGTAACTTAGCAGATTGCAGACCCCTAAACTGACAACATAACTAGAATTAGCCATGGGACGTACCTACAGTACGATGCCCTAGATGCCTTGACACAGCCAAAGAGTTAACTAAGCCTAAAGAGAGAAAGGGGAAAGCTAAACTGCCCCGGAGTAGAGCCCCAAAGGAATAGATAGCCCCCAAACATATATTGCCGGTGAGACAGATGAAGTACAAATCACAGGCAGAAAATAGTGTGAGCAAATGCTGGGGTCCAAACTGTTTAGATAGAATAGGACAAGAAAGGATACTGTCTGCAATCCTGCAAAAACCCTAAGAAAAATTCCAACACGTCTGATATGCAAAAATACAGAGGCCACACAACTTCTCCCCCACTAAATCAGAACTCTGGTGTGAACTGGACGCCAAACAACAGATACTGAAATAACAGGAGACTGAAATACTGAAAAGACTGACATAAGCAGTGGCAAAGGAAAGCAGAGTCCAGCACAGGTCCCAGCAGGGAACCCGGCTGAACTCATACCAGCAAGGCAGAGAACAGAGAAAAGCAAAATTCCACAGATAAAAACAGACAAATAACTTATCTGAAAGATGCAGGACAAAGCAGGGAGCAAGCAGACTTCCAGAAGGCTCAGGAAGAAACCAAAATCACCGGTAACAACTAAGGGAAGACTGCTCACTTAAATCTCCCCAGTCAGTAACACCTGAACCTCAATCATCCTCATCAGGTGATTGACTTCTGTCAGCCAGACCAGCTCCATTACCAGCAGCAGACACCAGAGGGAGCGCAAACTCAGAAGCCAGATCAAAAGTGTTCACAACAAGCAACCAATTTGCTTCATTGACAGATCCAGCTCTGGCAAGAGTATTACCATCAGCACCATCTATGGTCGCTAGACGTTGTAGAAATCTTAAAGATATTTTGGTCTACAGTTTCTATGATCCCTCGTGCAAAGGTAATAATCATCGATACCAAGAGAGAAAAAAATCCGGCTCAACGGTGAAGTGAAAACACCAATTCTTTATTTACTCAAATTTGGCAAAATAGAGGATAAAATTATCAGCATGGATGGAACACGATGTTTGCGTTATTAACGCGTTTCAGGTGTCGCAGCACCCTTTTCTCTCTTGGAATCCTATACGCCATGACACGGTGGCTCCATGCTCCGGGCTTCAAGATGTCTTAATGGGTGATCTGGACTTTATCATAATAATCATCGATACCCTGGTTTCTTTCTGTGTGGCCTGTGTAAGGCATGCATTAATTTGGTAAAAAGAAAGAATTTAAAAAACTTTGATGAAACCCGCACTTTTGATATACAAAAACAATTAAATTGTAGTTCAGAAGGTGTTATATATCATGCAGAATGTCCCTGCCATAAGATGTATGTTGGACTAACGAGACAAGAACTACGAATAAGGGTAAGAGAACACGTGCGGGACATAGAGAAGGCACAAACTATCGATGACCTTTCTCTTTTAAAAACTATTCCCCGCCTATTCAAACAGTTTCATAATTACAATCCAAAAAATTTAATGATTAAAGGGATTGATCAGATTGAGATGGGGCCTAGTGGAGGGGATTTAGGTAAAATGTTAGCTCAGTTAGAAAGTAAATGGATTTTTAGACTGTGCACCCTAGTGCCACAAGGTTTAAATTAAACTGCTGGCTTTGGGTCATTTCTTTAATTGGATCTTTTTGTTATTTGGTTTTGTATTTATACAGGGGTTGTTTTAAATTCATAATATTAACTTGTTTTTAACAATTTTATTCTCTTTTGTCTGTATTTGTTGTATTTTTTGGTTAATGTGTTTCATTTTTCATTTTTTCATTTTTCCTAGTACTGATCCGTTGGTAGATGCCTAAATTTTCAAGCTTTTTCGTGGAATGGCAACAGGAGTGATGGTCTGGCCTAGAGTCCTATGTTTGAAGAAAGTTCTAGTTTGGGAGAAGAAATAATTTTTTGGCTGAATGTATGAAACTAATGGACTAAAAGAGAATATATGAATTTGAATGGACTGGCATATTATTCTGGCCCTTTTGAGATATTGGGAAATTGCTAGAGTATTTAATTAATTATTGTTAATTTAATGATATTTATTTTATTTTTTGTTTTTAATAAGGTTTTTTTAATTAATCTTTTCTTTAATATTAAATAAATTATGCAATTTTTATATACTTAATTTTTATGATATGTAAATCATAATATTTAGATATTCTATAACTTGGAACTTTATGCACTTGCACTTTCTTTCATTGTCTATTTGCACTATAGTATATTTTAAATAAAAATAGCAGCAATAAACAATTTTGTTGCACATTCACTACATAGTCACTAATTTTTGCTTTATCCTTAATTCACATTTCTTTACACTTTAATATTGAAATTTTTGGATTATTAAAGATTATCTTCATCAATACATCCTTTATTCTTATTTTACCTTCCCACACTTTATTATACTTTATTAATTTAGGCTATTTACTATTATTATAAATATGATTATCTTTATTATTATTAATATTTTTCCTGTTACCAACATATTTCTTTCTATTTTCATTATTGTTTTATTACGGTATATATTTTTTACAATTACCTCCATTGTTAACATTTTTATATAGATATCTCTGGGTAGAAAATACAAATATATATTCAACTTTTTTTGCCGCATCTGTTATATTGCAGATGTCCTTCTGTATTTGCTGAGAACTTCTATCTGCGTTCCACTGAGCGTGTCACTATAGACTTAACAACATGGCTGACTCAGCTGGATGTGCACATGCGTGCTCTCCGCATCTCAAGGACTTCCGAATGTGCCGACTCACGTGACCCGCTTGCGTTTCACTTGTGTGTCACGGGGCATTAATCCGGAAGTCTCCTTTGGCTTAGAGGTATGCGGCAGGCGCGTCATGCGCCAACCTATCACAGCTGAGTAGCGGCTTCTCCTTCGTGCTCCTTCCTCTTTTTCAGCACCACGTGGGGCCTATACACCAATTTCATTAAGGGGATATTCTTCACTTGTGCTTACCGGTTCTTTTGATTGGATGCAGTACACTATATAATGTTACCTTCGCCTGCTTGTGAGACACTCCCCGGAATAAGCTTAATGCAAAACGGCGTAGGGGTTGGGGGCTGCATGACTGTTATCCTTCTACTATTGGAATTTGTTCTACTTTTTTATCCAGGTGATGTAATGATATTTGTCTTTATCTATTATGGTTGTTCTACATTTCTATTTTTAACCTGAATGAACAGGGCAAGATAAGCATTGGTTATGCTATGGTGATATATAGGAGGATTCAATTCCCCTTTAAAATAATAGTGTCTATGTTTACATTGTACTAGGCACCTTGTACATTTAATTTTCTCAGCATTTGATATAATGAGGAAAAAAAGTATTTAGTCAGCCACCAATTGTGCAAGTTCTCCCACTTAAAAAGATGAGAGACGCCTGTAATTGACATCATAGGTAGACCACAATATGAGAGTCAAAATGAGAAAACAAATCCAGAAAATACCTTGTCTGATTTGGCAAGATTTATTTTGCAAATTATGGTGGGAAATAAGTATTTGGTCACCTAAAAACATGCAAGATTTCCGGCCCTCACAGACCTGTAACTTCTTCTTTAAGAGAGCTCCTTGTTCTCCACTCATTACCTGTAGTAATGGCACCTGTTTGAACTTGTTATCAGTATAAAAGACACCTGTCCACAACCTCAAACAGTCACACTCCAAACTCCACTATGGTGAAGACCAAAGAGCTGTTGAAGGACACCAGAAACAAAATTGCAGCCCTGCACAAGGCTGGGAAGACTGAATCTGCAATAGGCAAGCAGTTTGGTGTGATGAAATCAACTGTGGGAGAAATAATAAGAAAATAAAATACATACAAGACCACTGATTATCTCCCTCGATCTGGGGCTCCATGCAAGATCTCACCCCGTGGGGTCAAAATGATCACAAGAACGGTGAGCAAAAATCCAAGAACCACACAGGGGGAACTAGTGAATGACCTGCATAGAGCTGGGACCACCGTAACAAAGGCTACCATCAGTAACACACTACGCCTCCAGGAACTCAGATCCTGCAGTGGCAGACGTGTCTCCCTGCTTAAGCCAGTACATGTCCGGGCCCGTCTGAAGTTTGCTAGACAGCATTGGATTATCCAGAAGAGTATTGGGAGAATGTCATATGGTCTAATGAAACCAAAGTAGAACTGTTTGGTAGAAGCAAAACCTCGTCGTGTTTGGAGGAGACAGAATGCTGAGTTGCATCCAAAGAACACCATACCTACTCTGAAGCATGGAGGTGGCAACATCATGCTTTGGGGCTTTTGTCTCTGCAAAGGGACCAGAATGACTGATCCATGTACATGAAAGAATGAATGGGCCATGTATCGCGAGATTTTGAGTGCAAACCACCTTCCATCAGCAAGGGCATTGAAGATGAAATGTGGATTAGTCTTTCAGCATGATAATGATCCTAAGCACACGGCCAGAGCAATGAAGGAGTGGCTTTGTAGAAGCTTATGAAGGTCCTGGAGTGGCCTAGCCAGTCTCCAGATCTCAACCCCATAGAAAACCTTTGGAAGGATTTCAAAGTCCATGTTGCCCTGTGACAGGCCCTAAACATCACTGCTCTAGAGGAGATCTGCATGGAGGAATAGGCCAACATACCACCAACAGTGTGTGCCAACCTTGTGAAGACTTACAGAAAACGTTTGACCTCTGTCATTGCCAACCAAATACTTATTTTCCGCCATAATTTGCAAAATAAATCTTGCCAAATCAGACAAGGTGATTTTCTGAATTTGTTTTCTCATTTTGACCCTCATAGTTGTGGTCTACCTATGATGTCAATTACAGGCCTCTCTCATCTTTTTAAGTGGGAGAAATTGCATAATTTGTGACTGAATAAATACTTTTTTCCCCACTGTATGTAATTTCATTGTAATATACTAGGTAGTGTTTTCTCACTTTCCATTTGCTTTAAACAGGGCGGATAAATGTTTTTATTGTGATACATAGGAGGATTTAATTCCCTTTAATATTATTGTGTTTATGTTTACATTGCACTTGACACTTTGCATATCAATTTGGAAACCATAGTGAATAATATATAGGACATTGATTTATTAATTATCCTGTAGTAGACAGCTTATTGTTTTGTACTGTCCCCCTCAGGAAGTCCTTTTTTCTACTTTGTACATTGTGTAATAAATAAAATACTCAAGAATATAGAATACACAAAATGAATCAAATAAAATATAAGTGTATATAATAAATATATTAAGTGCCTATATAACCTGAGAAATTTTGGATGGCAGACCACCCGGAATTAATTGAACAAAATCACCCAGGTGCTGGAAAGAGAAATGCCTAATGGAGTGGAAAAGGACAACGAGACCAAGAAAACATACTATAATCAAAATGCCTTTATTAAACAAAATTACTGGCTTGACAAACGTATAATATAACCATGTAATAAAATGATTTAAAACAACAGGACACTATAATCAATAAATATACTCAATATATATATATATATATATAATGTAATGCTCAGAAAATAAAACCAGGTAAACAAACTATATATACAACATAATTATATAGTGAACACACAGTGGTGTACAGAATGTAATATAACAAATACTATGATGTGTATATTAAATCTAAAAAATATATATATAAATAAAATGCTGTGTAAAATGTACCACATACATTAGTGTGTGCACTAAATCAAGAAAATTGTACTACCCACTACAATTCATGTGCAAATGATTGCAAAAAACAATCAAATGGAATAAAAATGTGTAACAAATAAAACCGGTCAAATAGTGCAAAAAAAAAAAAAAAAAGGACCATCAATAAAAAAAGTGCACCAAATAAAAACCAATATACCTGGGAGCAAAAAGTATCAGATGTATGTGCCTGCTGAAAACGCGCCCCGACGCGCGTTTCGGATATATAGATCCTTCGTCAGGGGGAAGGATCTATATATCCGAAACGCGCGTCGGGGCGCGTTTTCAGCAGGCACATACATCTGATACTTTTTGCTCCCAGGTATATTGGTTTTTATTTGGTGCACTTTTTTTATTGATGGTCCTTTTTTTTTTTCTTTTTTTTTTTTGCACTATTTGACCGGTTTTATTTGTTACACATTTTTATTCCATTTGATTGTTTTTTGCAATCATTTGCACATGAATTGTAGTGGGTAGTACAATTTTCTTGATTTAGTGCACACACTAATGTATGTGGTACATTTTACACAGCATTTTATTTATATATATATTTTTTAGATTTAATATACACATCATGGTATTTGTTATATTACATTCTGTACACCACTGTGTGTTCACTATATAATTATGTTGTATATATAGTTTGTTTACCTGGTTTTATTTTCTGAGCATTACATTATATATATATATATATATTGAGTATATTTATTGATTATAGTGTCCTGTTGTTTTAAATCATTTTATTACATGGTTATATTATACGTTTGTCAAGCCAGTAATTTTGTTTAATAAAGGCATTTTGATTATAGTATGTTTTCTTGGTCTCGTTGTCCTTTTCCACTCCATTAGGCATTTCTCTTTCCAGCACCTGGGTGATTTTGTTCAATTTGTACATTGTGTTCCTATTTTTTTGTTGCTGTTTTTTTTTTTTTTTATTCATATTAATGAAGAACATGATTTTAATTAGCTAGAATCTTTTTGTATTTTTGTTAGGCAGCTAAAAAAGGCTGTACAGCTGTTTACAAAAAAGAGATGGAATTTTGTTGCATTGTCAAGTACCTTATATCGTTAAAATTGGGACATGTGTTAAGTAATATAATACCAGGCCTGAACCATTGCCAAGATTCATTGATGGAACACCGAACACCTAATATACAAGGTCACTTTCCCATTCCTTCTATGCCCCTTTTTCCCATTAATGTGAGATTGAATTGGATGCAGGTGGAGCAGTACAGATTTTGCATCATCCTGTTTTATTACATGACATAAGGAATCCCAATATATTTTGTTGCCAGGCATGAGGGAATAATTGTAAATTACAGATTTTTTTTACCAAGACATAAGAATGATTTACTGGCTATTCTTGAGAATCTCCCTTTGTTTAATTCCTTGCACTTCAACAATCTTCCTTAATAGCCAGAGTGGATGCTATCCAGTGGATTTTATGTGCTCCCTGTAGAACTATTATTAGATAAAAGGTGTAAATTACAAGGAAATCAGTCAGATTCACCTTGTACCAAGTCCTAAAAAGGAATTTATGTGAAAGCTACAATTTACAATTGGCATTCATGATTTTAGATCTATTTTTTAATTACACTCTTCAACATTCAAATTGCAACCCCAATAAGAAAAAGTTATGTAATTATGGAAATAACATGTTAATGATATGTAAATGATGAAAAATGAAAATAAAATTTTCAAAATATTTCGAGTTATTCAGTATCGAATATCAGTGCAGAAATTCCTGCACTTGCATGCCTTGGATACTATCAATGAGGTTATCAATGGTTGTCTGATTCCCATGCTGAATGTACTTTAACTGCACAAATCATCAAGATCCGTGGCTGGCAGCTTTAATTGCAATTGTCAACTATTGGCGATCCAGATATGCTCAATGAGCAACAAGTCCAGAGACACTGCAGGCCATGGTAGCATGTTTAGGCCATGCTGCTGCTCAAAGTAGCATGGGAACATGCGTCCTGACATTGGCGTGTTGAAAAATGGTTTCTGGGACATTTGGAGAAATGGCCATACCACTGGCTCCACAACCAAATCAATGTAATGCCGAGCTGTTAGTGTACGTGGAATGAAAACTACAGGTGAGTATAATAAAAGTTGTTTTTCTTCTCTTACAGGTCTGGTTGGGGCAGATATACAGCATTATATAATGCTGTATATCAGCCCTGAAACCTAGTGACAGGTTCCCTTTATTCAACACATGACACTAGTTAGGGGCGTACATAGAAATCATGGGGCCCCATAACAGAAGTTCAATTGTGCCCCTCCCAAAAAAAAGGAAAAATACTAATTGCTGGGGTCACAGAAGATCACATCTCACAAATTTCCAGCCTTTACATAGTAATTTTCCTCCTTCTGAAGTCGTAGATTCTACTTTCATTGCCCTAATAAAAGTATGATGCCAACAAACAAAAGTGCCCCCAAACACAGTATAATATACCCATGGTGAAGTCCTCCTCATGAGCCTCTACATGCACAGTATAGTAACCCTACTGTACTCCCGAATCAAAGTATGGTGACCCCTAACACAGTATGATCCCCCAACTGTGACCCCCACACAGCACTTTATGCAGTATAATGAGTCTACATACAGTATAATAGCCCCACTGTATTATGACCCGCATTAGCCCTACACACAGTATGATGAACCCCACAAAAACCTTCACACTGTATAACTGCTTGCATACAGTATAATGGCCCCCCATATAGCCCTTCAAATATTATTATGGCCCCACATAAACTTCCACATAGTATATCGTGCCCACCATAATCCTCCATATAATAAAATGCACCCCCCAAAAGCCTCCATATAAAATAATGTGCCCCCCATAACCCTTCATATAGTATAATGCACTCCCCATGATCCTTCATAGAATATAATGCAGTCCCCATGGTCCTCCATACAATATAATGCACTCACTATTGTCCTCCGTACAATATAATGCACTTCCCATGATCCTCCCTATAATATAATGCATTCACCATGGTCCTCCATACAATATAATGCATTCCCCATGTTACTCCATGCAATATAATGCACTCGCCATGGTCCTCCATACATTTAATGTATTTTCCATGGTCTGCCATACAATATGGTCGCCCATATGCTATTATGGCCACCAGTCACTGATTAAAAAAATAAATACAATGCTCACCTCTCCTCATTCCACCCGATTCTCCGGTCTGCTGAGCCTGTGGTGAGAAGCGCCAGACATCTCAGAACAGCGGGCATGCTGTATTGACGTCATAACGCCCGCTGCTCTGACATGTTAGACGCTGACTAAGAATGATAAGGAAGGAAGCGTCTGCCTACGATACCTCCTACATCATCATTGCAAGCGCTAACGGCCGAAGGCCCCCTCCGGCCGTCAGAGTGAGCAAATGCTTCCACCCCTATCATTCTGTGCTGACAGGCAGAAGGGGCCCGGGTGGGCACTGACACCAGGCCTCCCAGATCATATTCCCCATAGCAGTGGCAAGGCCTGCTGCCATTGGCAGTACGCCACTGGTACTGGTATATATGCTGGACCAATGTATGGCACTGTCATTCATGTTTAACCAATGAATTTCACTACTACACTGTACGTTCTGGGCCAATGTATGGTGCTGTTGTAATAAAAAGCAGTGATATGTCTGAAGAGCCCTTGCGGGATGTGCCGCTAATGAAAAGCGACTGCATCTCCTGGACCTGATCAGGTAACCCACAGGAAGGACTTCCTGGATATCAAATCCCTATGCACCAAACCGCAGAGATTTGGTGCCAGGGAAGAGAGTGAAGCAGACATGATCGAGAGACACTGCTGAGACCAGCATGACAGGCCTCAGTGGGGGTCTACTCAACCAAGGTGCATGTCATCGCCTGGCAAGGTCTGGATTCCCCTTAGGAGAACTCCAAGTTCCCCAATTGCTGGTCAAAACCAGGATCCGTGCACTTCTCTGGTCAAGCCTCCGAGACCCGTCGTTACCTGGCAAGAGCTGAGGCCTAGTTCTCTCTGCCCTGACCCTAAGAGACTTCCAATAATGGTCAAGCCGGGAAGATTGTTAAGGAGACCGTGACAGGAGAGGCACATCTGCGACTGCGGACAAACAGCGGGTTGGGAGGGCGCCGGTAGGTGCATGGGAGACTCAAAGCGCGTTAATAAACTACTTAAAACAGAGACTTGCGGCCAAGCGGGAAAACCCCACGACTGGGCGCACCACCTTTGTGAAAAGAACATTAACATTACATAGTGAAAGACTTCCTTTGACATTCTAAACTTATTGTTATTGGTTTAATGTTGATTTCCATAGTTACTAACACTAATTGTTTAGAGCTACTTTAAATCACTGTAAAGTTACTGCTGCATATAAATAGAACTATATTGTTCTTTGTGCATTGCAGTATACATAAAAAGGTTGCACTCTATCATGTGAAAGCATGTCAATGTGAAATGTCAATGTGAAATATGAGAAATTTGAATAGCAATATGGCTTTTGAATATTAGAAAAAAATATGAGACGCTTAGCATAAAATTTGGCCAAATTATATCTGCCCATCTACCATAGTCAAGGTGGTCTCAAAGTCTGATGGGTCCCTGATCAGCATTTGAGACCACCTTGACGATGGTTGATGCGCAGATATAATTTTAATGTAGATAAATTAAAAAATCAGCTTACCCCTGAGACGTAGTTCCAATCCTGGATAGGAGCACAGGAATCCTGCTGCTGCACAGCACTTAGAAAACTGAACAATGTGAAAATTGATCCAGCTCACACACCAGGGTGTTGATAAAAATCTTTTCTTTCAACTTTATTTAAAAAAATTCTTTTTAAAATGATGCAACATCAATTAGGACGTCTCAGACTACATTGCAATATAAAATAGGAGGTGATGCATGAAAAGAACCATACGCGTTTCGAACAAAAATGTTCTTGAACACTGGTCAAAAGGAAGGATACCCCACTAAAGATTTAAGTATACTCATACTTCATTGTTGGAATAGAAAACACATGTGAAATCATGGCGATACAAATTAAATATGCTTTTAATATGTATACAAATCATGTCAGTGTGGTCTTTTCAAGATTTTAACCCACTTATATCTCTGCAATGTTTCTGAAGTATTTTTTGTGCAGCTTCTGTGTTTTTAATTTGTATACTATAAGGCACTGTATGGAATGGATATTTCGGCACCATCCTATATGGCACTTTATGGTATAGTATTTAGGCACAATATTATAAGGAACTGTAAGGTATGATATTTAGGCACCATACTGCAAGACTGTATAAGATGACTATTTAGGTATCATATTGTAAGGCACTGTATGGTATGGTTATTTTGGCACCGTATATATGGCACTGTATGGTTATTTAGGCCCCATAATGTAAGGCACGGTATGGTATGACAATGCACGTCTGCACAGGAACACAAACAATTCCGCCATATAAGATATAAATTATGCAGTCTATTGTAACCACCATCAAACTACTAGATCCATCATGTAAATCACTGTGCTGAATACTTTTAATATACTACAGAACGCCCATTTTTGCAGATCAGAACGACATATTTCCCAGCGGTAACTTACACCTTAAACATAGCAATACGTGAGAGTCCTGGGATAGCTTTATAACAAGTCTCCTTTGGAAAAGCAGAAGAAGAGACGGCCTGAAATATTTAAGTGTATCCAGCCAGTTGAGCATCATTCATTGCTTACAAATGAGTTCCTCGCTCTCTCTTCATCTCACTTTGAAATTAGCATGTCGAGAAAGTGACAGGTAGAAAAATCAATCCCTTTCTAGATGCATATTTCGCTTTGCCTCCTAAACAGCTTAGTCTGCGTTGGGCTGGTTCACTTCCTTAGTGTCGCTTTGTGGGTTTTATACTCCTGCTTCAACAAAACTGAAAGGTCAGAGATTGCAAATTACTGCTCTCGAATGAGAAATTGGATACTATAAAAATGCAAAACAGATAAACAGCTCTTCAGTGCAATTTACACCGGGAAACACTGAGTTACTGCCCCGTTCAATCTTATCTCATCTGTAGCTTATTACATTTAAATATCTATGGCAGAAACACAACAAATAGGAACCTCCTCCTATCACCGAGGCATTTATACGTTACCCTACAAGAAGGAGGCTCAGTAAAGGTCAGATAATGGGGGATATTTATGGTGGATAAAGCAAAATTGGGAATATTGTCCTAAAATAGATAGGTAGATAGATGCAACAAATGCAGCAGCACCCTGTGTGAGCCAAGTTACAATATATGCAAACATGGGATATTTGAATTGTAAATGGCATTACTGCCATATAGACTATACTTATTAAATTGACGTCCTTAGAGGACAAATTGATCATTTGTATGTGCTCACCTGCCACGACAAGGTAGAAGCAAGAGATAAACAAACAAAATGGAAAGCACAAATAGGACAGTACCGAATAATTTTGATTTCTGAGTGTATAAGGATGATGTTCCCCATTGTTATGGCCTGCTCACCTTTTTGTGATGAGGCCCTTAGAGCACAAATTGGACAATTTGTATGTGCCCACGAGTCATGACAAGGTATAAGCAAAAGATAAACATACAAGGTGGAATGCGCACCTAGCACAATACGAATAAACTTGATTCGTAACAATGGATAATTTTGATCTTCCCCATTGTTGTGCTCGCTTGACTTTGTGTGTTGTGTTTGGAACACAACACTTTTGTGTGTGTATAAGTCAATGGTTTAGTACCAAACAAAGAAGTCTTAAAGATCAGGATTTGATTTCTGGCTACACTGCAGGCAAAAGGAAATCCATATACCAATGGATGATAAAACATTTTATTCAGGATGTCTAGCCATGACAAAATAAACCAAAGTACTGCATGAAAATTTTTTTTAAGACCAATGGCGTGCATGGAAAATCACCCATGTGCACTGGCACATGGGCTATATTGGTTCCATGTGCTCTTGGTGTGCAGATGCAGAATGTGGAGCAAACTGACAGAACACTGAGCCAATTATAAGCTTGTTTGAACTTTCGTTTTCCCTTCTTACGTTAAAGACACAAAAGATTTTTTGCGTGTGATTAGGGATTTTGTGTGGCAAGACAATTTTTCTCTCGCTTCTATTGATGTTGAGAGTCTTTACACAAGAATACCGCATGAGAGTGGCTTAGAAGCAACCAGACAGGTGCTAGGCAGCACTGGAAAAGACCCTGGAACTATTGATTTTATTTACAAGGGCCTCTTATTTGTTTTGAAGCATAATGAATTTGAGTCGCCCTCCAGAGCAATGGGAACTCAGATCTGAGCCTATAGACTACTATGGGGATGTCACGGCGACACAGCTCTGTCCGTGGCTCTGGTGCTCATTCTTTAATGTGGGATATTTACAGGTGAATTGAATATTGGTATGGGGATTCGTGACGCCACTTGTGGTACCTGGTCAGGATGACCAGCGCTGCTATGCAGATCCACTGAAGGGTTAATATTGTGCAGCTAGATGTTAAGCCTTCCACAAGTAAGGCTGAGTCCTTCAGGGCAGATAGATGTGCAGGGTGCAGGACGGACGGGGACCCGGCAGTGAGGGGTAATAAGGTAGACACACACACAAGTCACTTTGGTACCTTTACTGAAGATGTTGCAGTCACTCCTCGGAGCACTGTAGGGTGAAAGGTGCACATCCAGATTCCTCCACTGAGTAGGTGTGTGGCCTCCTGTTCCTTGCCTTTATGTGATAAAGTCCTGACCTGCTTGTAGCTAGGCCTAACTTGGTCTCCGTCTTGCACCTGGCTGACCTTGTGGTTGGACCCCTTCTTGAAGTACACAGTCTCTATTTGCAGTGCACAGCTGGACTCCGTACTCCTGGTCCGGTTACATATCAGCTCTGTGGTACTCCTGGGACTTGTAGTCCTCCAGGAACTCCGGTGTTCTCCTAATGGGTCGTGGAGATCCCTATAGGCTCGGACCCCGGTGTCCGGTCAATACTTGCTGAGGTAAGCTGTAAAGGCTTTTCTACCACCGTTACTGCTCTTTCCACTCGCCTTCGGCCTACCCGGGCCCTCACACGATCACACACTGGCAGTTGGTGGGCTGCCTCTTCGCCGCTCTCTAAGCATCGGCACGCTTTCTCTCTGAGCTGCACTCACTTACTTCAGCTCTGACTAGGCTGGAGTGGTCTCTGTTCCACCCGTACTAGCCTCCACTCTCTCTTGAACTGAATGGCTCTGCAGCCTCTCTCTCTCCTCAGAACGCTCAGTGAGCTAGTCTGCACAAACCGAGCTCAGGGCTCTCACCTTCTACACTCTCTGAGGTGACTGGCTTGATGTTTCCTGTGTTCACTCTGCTTTTATATGTCTAAACAGTTCCCTCTGGTGGTCTTTGGGATAGGTGAACGTGTGTGAATGTGTATAATGACCTCTAGTGGTATATTCTTTCAGTGCACCCTTCTGGAAGATATGGATCCAGTCACAGCTGAGCTCCACATTCCCCCCTAATAAAACTCAGCACTCCGGGGCTGAAATACAAAAACAGAGAACAATAAAAACATTGAATAAATTAACTCTTCCCTTACGGGAGGTGAGGATCTTAAACTGTTGCATAACAGATGAATGAATAACTATATACATTAGCACAATGAGGAAATGAGTAACCATAAAAGTCCCAGTCTCTTTTGGACAAAGGATGCTCAAAGGGGTAGAGGGAACAAGTAAAAATAATGTCCATTCCACTTGTTCCAGTATCAGAAAGGGGAACAGATAAATAAATAACGGTATATTCAGGCATATTATAAGCAACATATTTACATTTATGTACAATGACTCTAGACAATTATTTACATTTGTTAGGTCTTACTCTCTGTACCTAACAGGTAATTGCCCCCTTGTTATGCGTACTGACCTACGTGGTGAAGTGGTAGGTGAGGTGTCAGTTAACCTGTTTGTCCTGCGTGCAGGTAGGTTGTAGTACTTCCTTAACCTCTCTAGGGATCTGGCAAGTATACTTCCAGCTGGGTGAACTGGCTCTGTCTCGACAGGGGATTCTTCTTCCTCAGATTCAGCTTCTTGAGAATCTGCTTCTTGGGATTCCACTTCTTGGGGTTCTGCTGGAGCAGGTTCCTCTGGAACTGACTCTACTGCAACAACCGGCTCAACTGGATGTAGTAGTTCTCCTTGTTGCTGATAGAATTGTAATACGGGAATGATTACAGCTTCTCCAATGCGAGGCTAATCGCGGGGAAATCTCCTAAGTCTGTATGTATGACTGCTTCATCACGCTCTTCCTTATTGACAACAGGTTCTTCCTCTTGAAGCTTTAACAGATCCGGACACAACTTTAGGTGATCTCTGGATACAGTTGCAGTCGTTCTTCCTCCATCTTTGCTAATTATACACGTTTTCTTGTTGTCAAACCTTGAATTTGTACGATGTAGGGCTCTCTTTCCCATTGATCGTCGAGTTTGTGTATCCTCCTCTTTCTTTTCAGCACGACTTCACCAGGTGCGAAAGGTTATGCTGGCGACTTTTATTATAGTGATCTTCTTGTTTGTTCCTTACTCGATTGAGACTATCTTCAATGCAGGCCTGTACTTTTCTGTACTGTTCCTGTCTGTTGGTGTCCCAGTCTTCAGTAGTCACATCTGCTTCTGGTTCTACAACACCAAGCTCCAGATCCATGGGCAGCTTTCCTGGTCTTGCCCGCATGAGATAGGCTGGGGTGCAATTGGTGGAACTCACAGGTATGTGATTGTACAGATCTACCAGGTCAGGTAGTAAGTCTGGCCACCGATTTCTCTCCTCGAGTGGTACAGTCTTCAACAGGTCAATGACGATGTGATTCATCTTCTCACAGAGACCATTGGTTTGGGGGTGGTACGGTGCGGTTCTTATCTTCTTACACCCGTACAAGTGACAGAACTCTTTGAACAATTCGGCCTCAAAGGCTGGGCCTTGATCAGTTAACACCTGCTCAGGATATCCATGTGGTCTGCAGAAATACGCTTGGAACGTCTTTGCTGCTGTCTCTGCCATCAGATCTTTGACAGGGGCGACCACCAGGAACCTGGAGTAGTGATCCACCATAGTCAGGGCATAGGAGTATCCTGACCAGCTGGGTGACAACTTGACATGGTCCAGGGCCACGATCTCCAAGGGACGAGTCATCTTGATGGGTTGCAGGGGTGTCTTCTGGTTGCTGTAGTCTTTTCTTCTAAGGCCACAGGGTCCACAGTTCTGGCACCACCTCTCAATGGAGCTGCGCATTCCCACCCAGTAGAAACGACACTTCAACAGGGTCTCCAGCTTCTTCCAGCCAAAGTGTCCCGCTTGATCGTGGTAGGCTTCCAACACCATCTGGATGTCTGCTCTGGGGACTACTATCTGCCATACCATCTCATGGGTCCTTGGGTTGACGTACCTCCGGCACAGCTTCTCACGATAGATAAACAGCCGGCTTCTCTCATTCCACAGCTGCTTTGCTTGTAGAGACGCATCTTTCTCCAAGGAGGAACCCTCTTGAGTTATCAGCTCCTTGATTCGGCTGACAACTGGGTCGCTGTCCTGAGTCTCCTTCCAGCTGTGGTGAGGTAAAGGATTTAACGTCTTACCACGCTGCCTCCTGCAGGCTTGTTGCTCGTGGATCATCCCATTCCTGTGAAAGGCAGGTAGTTCAATCTCTTCCAGATCATCCACTTCTTCCTCTGTGTCCGATTCATGAGGCATCCTGGATAGGGCATCAGCGTTGGCATTCTTGCGGCCCTCTCTGTACTTGATTGTGAATTGGTAGTTTGACAGCCGAGCCATCCATCGTTGTTCCATGGCTCCCAGCTTAGCTGTTTCAAGATGCGTCAAGGGGTTATTATCAGTGTAGGCAGTGAACTTGCTGGAGGCTAGGTTATGCTTAAACCTCTCTGTAATGGCCCAGACCAGTGCCAGGAACGCCAACTTGAAGCTGCTGTAGTTCTCTGGGTTCCTCTCAGTCGGGCGGAGCTTCCTGCTTGCATAGGCAATGATTTTCTCCAGGCCATTTTGCTTCTGACTGAGGACAGCTCCCAATCCTTCATTGCTGGCATCAGTATACAGCAGGAACGGCTGGCTGTAGTCAGGGTAAGCTAAGATCTCATCACCCTCAGGATCTCCTTCATTTCCTTAAAGGCCTCAGCTTGTTCTTTACCCCAGTGGAATGAAGAATTTCTGCTCTTGAGGGACTGTCCCACCAGGAGGTCTTGCAGAGGCGCTGCTTTCTTGGTGTAGTCCTTTACAAACCTCCTGTAGTATCCTGTCAGTCCCAGGAACTGTCGCACCTCCTTGAGGTTCTTCGGCTCCGGCCATTTCTGGATGGCGGTGACCTTCTCGGGGTCTGGCGCTACTCCTTCTGAGCTGACAATATGTCCCAGATACTGTACCTTTTGTTTTGCGCAGATGCACTTTGAAGGCTTCAGTTTCATCCCATACTTGGACAGTGACTCGAATACCTCCGCCAGATGCTTCAAGTGATCTTCATACGTCTTGGAGTACACAATTACGTCGTCCAGGTACAGTAACACAGTTTCGAAGTTGAGATGTCCCAGGCAGCTCTCCATCACTCTTTGGAACATTCCAGGGGCACTGCTGAGTCCAAACGGCATTCTGTCAAACTAACAGAGTCCCATCGGGGTGGTGAAAGCCGTCTTCTCCCGATTCTCCTCAGCCACAGCTACTTGCCAGTACCCACTAGTGAGGTCAAGGGTGGAAAAGTAATTAGCGGTCTTTAATGCAGCTAAGGATTCCTCAATGCGTGGTAAAGGGTATGCATCTTTATGTGTAATGTATTTACTTGTCTGTAATCTACACACATTCTCATGCTTCCATCCTTTTTCCTGACTAGGACGAATGGTGCTGCCCAGGGACTACAACTATCCCTTATCACCCCTGCTTCCTTCATGTCACACAACATCTCCTTGACTTTCTGGTAGTGTGCTGGTGGTATAGGCCTGTACCGTTCTTTGATGGGAGGATGATTGCCTGTGGGGATGTGATGTTGGACCCCTTTAATTTTCCCAAATCGAGTGGGTGTTTGCTGAATACCTGTGCGTACTCCTGAACTACTCATGTACTCCCTGTTTCTGGTGGGCTGGAGTGGTGTCTGTCCCGACATGGAGCTGTTGACACCAATCCTCCACCTTGGTGGTCGGACCGTTATCCTCCACTGGTTGTGGGGAGGTTAAGGGCTCCGTCGGATGAATGGAGTTGTTATCTACAGCATGTAACTTAGCAACAGTGGCATAACTTGGTAATTTGACTTCATCCTCTCCCCAGTTGAGAAGACGCACTGGCACCTCCATTAGCCTCCACACCCCCTGCATAGAGTGGTTGTTTTGGTAGCTGAGGAGAGCAGGCAAAAAAGGCAATACACCAGAGAGGTTGGAATCTATTGGATTGCAGTACCCTGACTAACCACCACAACTAAAGGCAGCCGTGGAGCGTACCTACGTTGGTCCTAGACGCCTCGTCACAGCCTGAGAAGCTAACTTCACCTAAAGATAGAAAGAGGAAAGCTATCTGCCCCTGAGCAGATCCCCAAAGAACATAGGAAGCCCCCAAACATGTAATGGCGGTTAGACAAGAAGAAATACAGACACAGACAGAAAATAATATGAGCAAACGTTGGGGCCCAATCTTCCTAGAAAGAAAAGGATAGGAAGGTCACTTACTGCAATCCAAAAAAAACCCTAAAAAAATACCAACACACTAATTGCAAAAACACCTGAGATCACACGACCTCTACCACCTAAATTAGTTCTCTGGTGTAACAAAACTAAGCCGCAGCCACAGAAAAAACTGGAAAAGGCAAATGAACAAACAACTGGCGAACTAAACAAGGGGCACAAGCCCCGAGGGGACCGGCAGACCCCCACCGAAGTGCAGAAAAAACAAAAAAACAGCACAAAAAAACTAAAAAAAGAAAATTTTTTATCTGTTTCAAAACAGGCACAAACAGCAGCTTCAAAAATGAACCGAACAAAAGTTGAGCCCGAACAATTTTTCACCGCAACCCCGATGGGAGGGAACCTCCCTTTTATAAACCATCAGTAACACCTGACGCCAAACTTCACAAATCTTCATTGATAGTTCAACTGTTTTTAACCACCAGAGGGAGTCTGCTCAAATTCTTTTTTACACATTTACAAAGAGTCTGGCTGAACAAAGGGGCCTACTACTGCTTGGGAGTTCTGTCCTCTCAGACCCATTTCGCTCAACAAAAATAAGCATTTCACCAAAAAGGGGGGGGATCCAATGGGGTTTTGGTCTGTTACCGTACATACCAACTCACCACCGTCAGTTTCACTTTGCTGCGGGATATCAGGGCCCGGTCTCCTTTTGGGTCGCTCCCTGTGCTTTGGCTGGCAAAAACGGCAGCTGTTTTGGGGTAAAAAAAACAACCTCCTCCAAAAAGTTACAAAAATGTTAGTGCCTAAAAACCCCCCCCTTCAACCCATTTTCCTCATTAACAGTCTTCACTCAAGAATCCTTATCATTTAGCTCCACTCTCCCCCCACTTTTAAAACCCACATTTTTAGCCCAAAATATCAAGAGGGGCCATTAAGGGGTAACGCAAATCAGGGCTGGGGGGGAGACCCCCATGGACCAAACATTGTAAAACATCAGGGATGAGGGTTTCCGAGATCCAGTCAGCAGGGGAGGATTGCGATCCCCTCCAGTAAAAATGGACAGGTAGGTCTTCCTCCCACAAACCTGCGGTTCCCGTTGGAATGGGTTTGAGATGATTCGAGCAAGGCCCTCTGGTTTG
>JARQOD010000005.1:58783364-58827355 GCA_033576555.1 Oophaga sylvatica
CCCCCCAATTTTTTTTTTTTAAAAAAGGGGCCCCCCTTTTTTTTTTTCCCCCAAATTTTCCCCCAAAAAAATTTTTTTTTGGGGTTTTTTTTTTCCCTTTTCCCCCTTTTTTTAAAAAAAACCCCAAAAAAAAAAAAAATTTTTTTTAATTTTTTTTTAAAATTTTCCCCCCCTTTTTTTTTTTTAAAAAAAGGTTTTTTCCCTTAATTTTTAAATTTTTTAAAAAAAAAAAAACCCCAATTTTGGGCCCCCCCCCCCCCCTTTTTTTTTTTGGGGGGGGCCCGGGGGGGGGGTTTTAAAAAAAAAAATTTTTAAAAAAAGGGGGTTTTTTAAAAATTTTTTTTTTTTTTTGGGTTTCAATGGGGGGGGGTTTGGGGGGGAAATTTTTTTTTGGGTTCCCGGGGGGGGAAAAAATTTTTATAAAAAATTAAAGTTTTTTTTTTGGGGGGGGGTTTTTTTTTTTCCCCCCCAAAAAAGGGTTTTTTTTTTTTTAAAAAAACCCCAAAAATTTCCCCAAAAAAGGGGGCCCTTTTTGGGGGGAAAAAAAAATTTGGGGGGCCCCCCCCCAAAAAAAAGGGGGGGGGAAAAAAAATTAAAAAAGGGAACAAAAAAAGGGTTTTTAATTTTTTCCCCCCCCTTTTAAATTTTTCCCCTTTTTTCCCCCAAAAATTTTCCCCCCCCTTTTTTTTAAAAATTAAAGGGGGGGGAAAAGGGCCTTTTTGGGGCCCCCTTTAAAAAACCCCCCCCCCCCCCCCCCCAAAAAAAAAACCCCTTAAAAAACCCCCTTTTCCCCCAAAGTTCTTGGGGCCCCTTTTTAAAACCCCCCCTTTGGTTTTTTTTTTTTTTATTTTTTTTTGGGGGGGTTTCTGGGGGGGTTTTTTTCCCCCCTTTTTTTTTGGGATTTTTTTTTTTTGGGGGCCCCGGGGGTTTTTGGGGGTTTTTTCCCCCCAAAAACCCGGATTTTTGGGAAAACCCCCTTTTTTTTTTTTTTTTTCCCAAGGGTTTTTTTTTTTGGGGGGGGGGGGGCCCCCTTTTTTCCCCCTTTTTTTTTTAAAACCGGGGGGCAAAAAAACCCCCCGGGGAAAATTTAAAAACGGTAAAAAGGGAAAAAAAAGGGGGGAAAAAGGGGTTTTTTTAAATTTCGGGGCCCCAAAGGGGGGGTTTTTAAAAAAAGGGGGGGCCTTTTTCCCAAACCCCTTTTTTAAAAGGGGGGTTTTTTTCCGGGGGGGAAAATTTTTTTTTAAAATTTTTGGGGGGGAAAATTGTTGGGGGGGGGTTTTTTTGGGGGGAAAAAAAGGGGGGGGCCCCCCCCCCAAAAATTGGGGGGAAAGGGCCCTTTAAAAAAAAGGGGGGGAAAAAAAAAAGGGGGCCCCCCCCCCCCTTTTTTTTGGGGGGGGGAAAAAAAAAATTTTTCCCCCCCCGGGTTAAATTTTTTAAAAAAACTTTTGGGCCCCCTTTTTTTTCCCCCCCTTTTTGTTCCCCCCCCCAAAAGGCGGGGGGGGCCCTTTTTTAAAAAAAACCCCTTTTTAAAAAACCCCGGGAAAAAAAAGGGCCCCGGTTTTCCCCCAAAAAAAAAAAAAAAACCCCCCCAAAAACCCCCCTTTTTTAAAAAAAAAAAAAAACCCCCCCCTTTTTTTAAAAAAAAAAAACCCTTTTTTCCCCAAAACCCCCAAAAGGGGGGCCCCAAAACCCCCCCCCCCCTTTTTTTTTTTACCCCCCCAAAAAAAATTTTTTTTTTCCCCCCCCAAAAAAATTTCCACCTTTTTTTTTTAAAAAGGGGAAAAAAAAGGGGGGGGAAAACCCCCTTTTTTTTGGTTTTTAAAATTTTTTCCCGGGGTTTTTTTAAAAAAAAAAACCCCCCTTTTTTTTTTTAATTTTTTTGGGGGTTTTTTTTTTTAAAAAAAAAAAAAAAAAAAATTTTTTTTTTTTTAAAATTTTTTTTCCCCCCCCCCGGGGGGGAAAAAAAAAAGGGCCGGCCAATTTCCCCCCCCAAAAATTTTTTTAAAAAAAAGTAAAGGGAAAAAAGGAACTAAAAACCCCAAAAAAAAAAACCCCCAAAACCCCCCCCCTTTTTTTTTTTTCCCCCCCAAAAAAAGGAAAAAAAAAGGAAAAAAACCCCCCTTTTTTAAAAAAAAAAAAGGGGGAAAATGAAAAAAAAAAAATTTTCCCCAAAAAAATTTTTAAAAAAAAAAAACCCAAAAAAAAAAGGGGGGGGGGAAAAAATTTTAAAAAAAAATTTTTTTAAAAAAAAATTAAAAAAAAAATTTTTTAAAAAAAATTTAAAAAAGGGGGGAAATTTTTTAAAAGGGGAAAATTTTTAAAAAAATTTTTTAAAAAAAAAAGTAATTTTTTTTTTGGGGCCCCCTTTTTTTAAATTTTTTTTTCCCCCCTTTTTAAATTTAAAAAAAACAAAAATTTTTTTGCAAAAACCGGGAAAAAAAGGAAGAAAAATTTTTTAAACCCCCCAAAAGGGGGGCCCAAAATTTTTTAAAAAAGGGCAATCGAAAAAACCCCCCGCCCAAAACCCCCCCAAAAAGGGTTTCCCCCCCCCCAAACCCCCCCAAAAACCCGGAATTTAAAAAAGGGGCCCTTTGGGGGGAAAAAAGGCAAAAAAAAGGGGAAACCCAATTTTAAAAGGGCCCCAAAAAAAAATTTTTAAAAAAAAATTTTTTAAAAATAAAAAAAACCCAAAAAAAAACCCACCCCAAATTAAAAATTTTTAAGGGGGCCCAAAAAAAAAACCCAAAAAAAAAGGGGGGAAAAATTTTTTAAAAAAAAAAAAAAAAATTTTCCCCCCCCCAAAAAAACCCCCAAAAAAAAAACCCCCCAAAAAAAAAAAGGGGGGGAAAAAAGGGCAAAATTAAAAGGGGGGGGTTTTTTTTTAAAAAAAAAAAAAAATTTTTTAAAATTTTTTTCCCCAAAAACCCGAACCTTTAAAAAAATTTTTAAAAAAAATTTTTTTTAAAAAAAACCCCCTCCAAAATTTTTCCCCCCCAAAAAAAAAATTTGGGGAAAATTTTTTTTTTTTAAAAAAGGGGAAAAACCCAAAAAAAAATTTTTTTTTTAAGGGCAAAAAAATTAAAAAAAAGGGAAAAAAAATTAAAAATTTTGGGGCCCCCCCCTTTTTAAAAGGTTTTAAAAAAATTTTTGTTTTCCCCCCTTCTGGGGGGGAAAAAACCCCCCCCCCCCCAAAAAAGTTTTTTTTCTTTTTAAAAGGGGGTTTTTTAATTTTCCCCCCCTTTTCCCCAAAATTTTTTTTTTTAAAAAAAGGGGGGGGCCCCAAAAAACCCCTTTTTTTAAAAAAAAACCCCCTTTTTAAGGCCTTTTTTTTAATTTTTAAAAATTTTCCGGGGGAATTGGAAAATTTTAAAAAACCGGGAAAAAATTTCCCCTTTTAAAAAAAAAAAATTTTTTTTTAAAATTCCCAAGGGGGGGGGCCACCCCTTCCCCAAAAATAACCCCCCCCAAAAAAATTTTGGGAAAAAAGGGGGGGGGAAAAATTTTGGGGGGCCCCCCTTTTTTTTCCTTTAAAAACAAAAAAAAGGGGGGGGCCCCGAAAAGGGGTTTTTCCCCTTTTTTAAAAAAAACCCCCAGGGGAAAGGAAAAAAATTTTTCCATTTTTCCCCCCAATGGGGTTTTTTTTCCCCCCAAAAATTTGGGGGGGAAAAATTTTAAAAGGTTTTTTTTTTGGGAAAAAAAAAAAAAAAAGTTTTTTTTTTTTTTCCCCCCCCCTTTTTTTAAAAACCCCGGAAAAAAATTTAAAAAAAAAAAGGGGGGGGGGGGGGGGGGAAAAAAAAGTTTTTCCCCTTTTTTGGGTTTTTTTCCGGGAAAAAAAATTTTTTGGAAAAAAAATTTTTTTCCCAAAAAAAATTGTTTTTTTTTTTGGGGGGTTTAAAAAAAAAAAAAGGGGGGGAAAAAAAAAAAAAAAAAAAAATTTTCCCCCCAAAACCCCGGTTTTAAAAAAAAAAGGGCCCCCCCAATTTTTAAAAAAAACCCCCGGGGGGGGGAAAAAAATTCCCCCCCCCCAAAAAAAACCCCCCCTTAAAAAAAAAAAATTTTTTTAAAAAACCCCAAAAATTTTTGGGGGCCCCTTTATTTTTTTGGGGGGGGGGGCCCCAAAACCCTTTTTTAAGGTTTTAAAAACCAAAAAAAGGGGGAAAAGGGGGCCCCCCCAAAAAACCCTCCCCCCCGGGGGAAAAATTGGAACCGGAAAAAAAGGGGGCCCAAAAAAGGGGAAAAAAAACCCCCCGGGAAAAATTTTTGGGGGGCCCCCCAAAAAAAAAAAAAAAACCCCCCTTTTTTTTTTAAAAAAAAAAAAAAAAAAAAATTTTTAAAAAAAAAAAAATTTTTAAAATTTTTTTTAAATATTTTAGAAAAGCATTTTAGATCGTTCGGGGGGAAATTTGGGAAGAAATGAAAAAAAAAAAAAGATTGCTTTGGGTTTTAATTTAAATCCCCTAAATTTTTCTCAGGGTTCCCCGGGCCAAAAAATGAAAAGGGGGTAATTTGGGGACCCCCAGAACTGGGGGTTAGGGGCAGGGGCCGGACTCGTTCCTCTAAAGCCTCAATCCGGCTCTTAAACCCTTTGGGGGTTTTTTTGCCCAAAACATTTGCAAATTTTTGTTTTAGTGAGGCCCCTTGGGCCCTTGAAAAACGGGTCTTTAAAGTCTGTAAAAATCTGCAAGGATTGTATCAGTAAACTCCGCGAGCCCCATCTTCCAATCTTTTAAGAAAAGGAGTACGGAAGGAGAAGAGGAAACGGAAAAAAAAAAAAAAAAACACAATAGTGTTTACCTGTGGTAACACTGCAGAGTAAAATTAAGGGAATGCGCTCACCTGGAATGGTTGTGAGAAGTCACAACCACTGTCATCACAGAAGGTATAAACGGACATCTGATATCCACAGTCACAGCAGACACAGCCTTCCCAGACCCAGCAGACACTAACGTTGGCTTCAGAATCTTGTAATGTATGGTATACAGTTCATATAGCGTCTTGTGCTTGGGTGCGAGGAAAACACATGAGACACAGGTTTGATATGGAAGGACTTGTATTACTTCATACAAGTAGGCAAAAGGGTCACACATAGAGTTGAGCGATACTTTCCGATATCCTAAAGTATCGGAATCGGAATGGTATCGCCGATATCACTAAAATATCGGCGGTACCCGATACCGATACCGGAAGTCCCATGTAAGTCTATGGGAACAAAATATCGCAACTAAAAAAACCTCTTTCTTTCCTTGTAAACACTAAATATACACACATAGAATACATATATATATATATATACATGTCATTGTGACATATATATATACATATATGTATAGTTTATACACTTCTACATAGTAAAATATCCTCTGATTCAATTGCCGGGTAAAGCCGGCTTCAGTGAAAAGACAGAAGCACCCGACATGAAATGACACTTGGTGTACATAGGGTTAACCATGTCTTTTCATGTCCTTTGCTATCTAATTTGCACAAACAATTAAATCAGTCTATGTGTGCAAAATTTCACACCTGTAGGGGTTAATTAAAGGTGTAAATTCGTTGGAAAAAAAACGGACTTTTTTGCTACGAATTTACACCTTTAATTAACCCCTACAGGTGTGAAATTTTGCACACATAGACTGATTTAATTGTTTGTGCAAATTAGATAGCAAAGGACATGAAAAGACATGGTTAACCCTATGTACACCAAGTGTCATTTCATGTCGGGTTCTGCATTTTCACAAAAGCCGGCAATTGAATTAGCGGCTATTATACTATGTAGAAGTGTATGAACTACAAATATAAATATATATATATGTGTCACAAATTCAATGACATGTATATATATATATGAGGTGTAAAATTGCTGAAAAAAAATGCGTGGGCTCCCGCCCTATTTTCGCAACCAGACAGACAAAGCCAGTGAGTGGGGGCAGATAATAATAGCCCAGAGAGGGACCATTATTTTTGGCCCCCCCCCCGGCTACTAACATCTGCCCCAGACACCCCAGGAAAGACAAATCTATAATTAGATTCGCCCTTTCTGGCACTTTGCCCGTCTATTCCCATTGCCTGTAGCGGTGGCGAATGGGTTAATATGGGGTAAAAGCCACCTTGCTATTGAAAGGTGACCTTAAGCCAGGTTAATAATTGAGAGCTGTCAATTAGACAACTATCAATTATTAATCCTATTGCATGAAATAAAAATAAAAAACACACACACTTTAATTAAAAATCATTTTAATGAAATAAAGACACATGTTTTTGACCATCTTTTATTTTACTGCAAAAAACATTTCCTGTAATAAAAATAAAATAAAAAAGCAAAATTATTCTTACCTATCCCATGCACAGTCAGGTCCCACGGTGTAATCCTTCAGAAAGGGTTAATGTTTACTGCAGGGACCGCAGCTAATGCTGCAGCCTCACAGTAAACCCCAAATGAATGAGTTCCTCTCCTGGCTGACAGGAGAGTAAAGGCTGGGTGTCACATAACGATACACCAGCGATCCCGACAACGATATGCACTTGTCAGGATCGCTGGTGTATCGCTACATGATCGCTGCTGAGCTGTCAAACAGGCAGCTCAGGCAGCGATCTGGGACAGCGACACTGCGGGTAACATCGCTTAAGGGCCCGTCTCACATAGCGATATCGCTACCGAGATCGCTGCTGAGTCACTAGTTTTGTGACGCAGCAGCGAGCTCACCAGCGATATCGCTGTGTGTGACATTCAGCGACGATCAGCCCCCCTGCCGGGTATCGCTGATCGTCGCAGAAATGTCAGGACCTTTTTTTGATCGCTGGTTTCCCTCTGACAGGCACGCATCGCTGCGTGTGACAGGCGGGAGACCAGCGATCCGCTGGTAACCAAGGTACACAGCGGGTTTCCAGGCACCGCGCAGCGCTTGGAAACCCGCTGTGTACCTTGGATACCAGCTCCCTGCATCAGGGCGCTGGTATCCAAGGTACACAGCGGGTTTCTAGGCACAGCCCCGCGCCTGGAAACCCGCTGTGTACCTTGGTTACCAGCGGATCGCTGGTCTCCCGCCTGTCACACGCAGCGATGTGTGCCTGTCAGCGGGAAACCAGCGATCAAAAAAAGGTCCTGACATTTCAGCGACGATCAGCGATACCCGGCAGGGGGGCTGATCGTCGCTGAATGTCACACACAGCGATATCGCTGGTGAGCTCGCTGCTGCGTCACAAAACTAGTGACTCAGCAGCGATCTCGGTAGCGATATCGCTATGTGAGACGGGCCCTTAAGCGGAAAGCTTAATTGATTGCTTTCCACTTTCACTTCAGGTCAGCCAGGGACACAATCAGTGACGTCAGAGGGAACTGATTAACAAAAATAGGGGTTCCCTTCGAAAAAAAAATGGCGTGGGGTCCCCCCTATTTTTGTTAACCAGCCAGATGAAGCAGACCGCGAGGCCTGGATTTTCAGGCTGTTAAGGAGCCAAGATCCATGGACCTTGCCAGCCTGATAATACTAGGCCACAGCAGTCTGCATATCTTGGCTGATTAACAAAAATAGGGGATCCCCTCGAAAAAAATTGGCGTGGGGTCCCCCCTATTTTTGTTAACCAGCCAGATGAAGCAGACCGCTGAGGCCTGGATTTTCAGGCTGTTAAGGAGCCAAGATCCATGGACCTTGCCAGCCTGATAATACCAGGCCACAGCAGTCTGCATATCTTGGCTGATTAACAAAAATAGGGGATCCCCTCGAAAAAAATTGGCGTGGGGTCCTCCCTATTTTTGTTAACCAGCCAGATGAAGCAGACCGCTGAGGCCTGGTTTTTCAGGCTGGTAAGGATCCAATATCCATGGACCTTGCCAGCCTGATAATACCAGGCCACAGCAGTCTGCTTAGCTTGGCTGGTTAACAAAAATAGGGGATCCCCTCGAAAAAAAAACGGCGTGGGGATCCCCCCTATTTTTGTTAACCAGCCAAGTAAAATGCAGACTGCTGCGGCCTGGTATTAAAAGACTGTCAAGGCCCATGGATTTTGGCCCTCAACAGCCTGATAATACCAGGCTACAGCAGCCCCACATTTGGCGCATCAAAAGATGTGCCAATTGTGGCACTTTACCCGGCTCTTCCCACTTGCCCTGTAGCGGTGGCAAGCGGGGTAATAAGGGGTTAATGTCACCGTTGATTGCACGGTGACAATAAGCCCGGTTAATAATGGAGAGGTGTCAATAAGACACCGATCCATTATTAATCCCAAAGTTATTAAATGTTTAAAAAAAAGACAAAGCAAGAAAAAAGTATTTTAATGAAATAAAAGAGACAACACAGTTTTCATTAATTTTATTATACTCTCATTCCTGCGACGCCATCGATCTCCTGTAAAAAAAGAAAAAAAACAAACCAACACTATACCACCTGTCCGACGCAGTCCATAACGACAGTCCCACGACGATCCAGCTCTTCTACATCGCAATGACAGGCAGAGCCTGTCATCGCGACGCAGCACAGCTGATTACCTGCTTCCCCGGCGGTGACGTCATTGGACTGACTGCTTTACGGCCGGGATTACCCAGCAGTCACTGCAGTTATCGCGAGAAACTGCATGTGACCGCCGGGGAAAGAAGATTGCGGCCATGAAGCAGTCCAGCCCGTGACCGCCGGAGATCTTCTGCCAGGTAAGTGCCGCTGACTCCTGACAGACCCGACCGACGGACACTGACAGTGACAGTGACAATCCCGATTCCGGTATCCGATATGACGAAAATATCGGAACTCGGAATCGGAATTCCGATACAGCCAATATCGGCCGATACCCGATATTTGCAGTATCGGAATGCTCAACCCTAGTCACACAATTTGCAGGTACAAAGGCAGGAGACACAGCAGGCCAGGGTAACTTCAAGCTCAGCAACAACTCTCCAAAACAGGTTCAGGATCTCTTCTCTGTTACCGCAATTCCCTTGCAAACGTGGATTTACCAAACAGCAGGTTTCCAGAGTCCACAAGTGTTCCAAAGTTCCTCAGTAGGAAATGGCTGGAGTACAAGTCCAAGGTTTCCAGGAGTCAGGTCACAGGCTGACTGCAGGCTTGTTTCTGAAGCACTGATTGCTCAGCTGAGGCTGCTTAAGAGGCAAGAGGGAGAGAATCAGGGCGGGAACATGAAAGCTGGAAACTCCATATTGACTGAGGGCAAGATAGCTGCAGCAAGACAGAAAGCAAAATGGCCGAGGGAAAAAACTGAGTTTCAAGAAACATGTCAAAAGAGACAAAGAACCTTACAGGCGGTTACCATTCCCACCATCCTTTAAAAGGTCAACTGAGGCATCAGCTGACTGTTAGTGATACTTCTGCTTTTTGGAGACCAACCAAGCTGGAGTCAGGAGCTTGCTGACCGCAGTGGTACTTCTGCTGTTTCCCTGATCTGGTGCCTTACTCTGCTGTGTGGTGCATTGCAGCAGAGAAAGCTAAGTTTTGTTATTTTTTTGATTTAACCCCTAGGTGTCTGTCTTTCCTTCCTTTGGTTATTTTGGTGTAGTTCCCTTTATTTCCTGTCTCACCTTCTAGGGAGGGGGTTGGGGGTTTAGCTCAGGACTAAACAGGAGATAGGGACAGGTCGGTGACTTGGGCCTCACTACCTTCAAGTGTACCCCCAAGTTAAGGAAAGACAGGGCCCTCCCTTAGCCTTAGGGCAGTTCAGGGGCCCAGGTTCCTCGTCCCCTGCATTCCAACTACTGCCCCGTGACAACCGGTCTGTGAGAGACAGAAATCTTGCATGTTTTTTGGTGACCAAATACTTATTGTCCACTATAATTTGCAAAATAAATCAGGCAAGGTGAATTTCTGGATTTGTTTTCTCATTTTGACTCTCATAGTTGTGGTCTACCTATAATGTCAATTACAGACCTCTCTCATCTTTTTAAGTGGGAGAACTTGCACAATTGGTGGCTGACTAAATACTTTTTTCCCCCACTGTATCTTGGCTCACATTTGTCCTGTGCTCTCTGCTGAGTGTTTATGTCGGGGTTTCCGTGTAAATCACAAAAAACGTGAGTCGGACAAAATCCCCAATGACACAACTCACTATAATGAGGCAGATGGAGTCACTTTGGGCTGTGTCTGGTCTCTGTTCCAGTGGTGTCTCATAATTTTAGTTGTCTTTTTAGCTCACAAGTGTGGATGACCACAGATCTGTGAAAGCCTAAAAAGATGGATACCAGAGAGAGTCCAAAGCATCTCAATCTGCTTTATTATGGTGGGTGGTTGAGAGATTTTATCTTTATCGCATTTTTGTAGAATTTACACCAACGTAAGTGCTCAGCGTTAGTGTTGAGCATTCCGATACTGCAAATATCGGGTATCGGCCGATATTTGCTGTATCAGAATTCCGATTCTGAGTTCCGATATTTTTGTCATATCGGATACCGGAATCTGAGTTTTCCGACAAAGTCTATGGGAGTTCCTGTGTCACAGAACGAAGTACGTGACACAGGAACTCCCCGAAACTGTCACTGTCAGTGTCGGTCGGATCTGTCAGGTGTCAGGACTCAGCAGAGTCCGCACTTACCTGTCAGAAGATCCCCTTCCCGGCGGTCACGTCCTCCTGGATGGCCGCCATTACCCTGTCCCTGGTGGTCACGTGCAGAATCTCGCGATAACTGCAGTGACTGCCGGGTACTGGGTAATCTCAGCCAGCTGTACTCTCGCGACAGCTGGCCGTAAACCAGTCCGGATTACGTCACCGCCGGGGACGCAGCTCGATAAGCAGCTCTGCTCCATGTGGATGTCAGGCTCAGCCTGTCATCCAGATGTAGCAGAGCTGGACTCGTCGTGGGACACTCGTGATTTTGGACTGCGTCGGACAGGTGGTATTTGTGTTGGTTTATTATTTTTGTTTTTTTACAGGAGATCGATGGCGTCGCAGGAATGAGAGTGTAATAAAAATAATGAAAACTGTGTGGTGTTTTATTTCATTAAAATACTTTTTTCTTGCTGTGTTTTTTTTTAAATTTACAAACTATGATTAATAATGGATCCGTGTCTTATTGACGCCTCTCCATTATTAACCGGGTTTATTGTCACCGATCAATCAAAGGTGACATTAACCCCTTATTACCCGCTTGCCACCGCTACAGGGTAAGTGGGAAGAGCCGGGTAAAGTGCCACAATTGGCGCATCTTTGGATGCGCCATTTGTGGGGCTGCTGCAGCCTGGTATTTTTAGGCTGTTGAGGGCCAAAATACATGGGCCTTGACAGTCTTTTAATACCAGGCCACAGCAGTCTGCATTTTACTTGGCTGGTTAACAAAAATAGGGGGATCCCCACGCCATTTTTTTTTCGAGTGGATCCCTATTTTTGTTAACCAGCCAAGCTAAGCAGACTGCTGTGGCCTGGTATTATCAGGCTTGCAAGGTCCATGGATATTGGATCCTTACCAGCCTGAAAAACCAGGCCTCAGCAGTCTGCTTCATCTGGCTGGTTAACAAAAAAAGGAGGGACCCTATGCCATTTTTTTTTTAGAGGGGATCCCCTATTTTTGTTAATCAAATCACTTCAGGTCAGCCGGGATTCCCTCTGACATCACTGATGCTGTGGGTGTCCCTGGCTGACCTGAAGTGAAAGTGGAAAGCAATCAATTATGCTAACCACTTCCTCTCCTGTCAGCCAGGAGAGGAGCTCATTCATTCGGGGGTTTACTGTGAGACTGTCAGCATTAGCTGCAGTCTCTGCAGTAAACATTAACCCTTTCAGAAGGATTACATCGGGGGACCTTACTGAACATCGGATAGGTAAGAATAATGTTGCTTTATTATTTTTTTTATTATAGGTGAACAAGAGCTTCGCAAGGAATGGCAGTAAAATAAAATATTGTCAAAAACTGTGTTTATTTCGATAAAATGATTTTTTATTAAAGTGTGTGTGTTTTATTTTTATTTCATACAATTGGATTAATAATTGATAGTTGTCTAATTGACAGCTCTCAATTATTAACCTGGCTTAAACTCACCTTTCAATAGCAAGGTGGCTTTAACCCCTTATTAACCCATTTGCCACCGCTACAGGGCAATGGGAATAGACGGGCAAAGTGCCAGAAAGGGTGAATCCAATTATAGATTTGCCTTTTCTGGGGTGTCTGGGGGCAGATGTTAGTAGCCAGGGGGGGGCAAAAATAATGGTCCCTCTCTGGGCTATTATTATCTGCCCCCCCTCGCTGGCTTTGTCTGTCTGGTTGAGAAAATAGGGCGGGAGCCCACGCATTTTTTTTCAACAATTTTACACCTCATATATATATATACATGTCATTGAATTTGTGAAACATATATATATATTTATATTTATAGTTCATACACTTCTACATAGTATAATAGCCGCTAATTCAATTGCCGGCTTTTGTGAAAATACAGATCCGACATGAAATGACACATGGTTTACATAGAGTTAACCATGTCATTTCATGTTGTTTGATATATTGTTTTCACTAACAATTACATGAGTGTATGTGTGCAAAATTTGACACATGTAGGGGTTAATTAAAGGTGTAAATTCGTAGCAAAAAAGTCCGTTTTTTTTTACAACGAATTTACACCTTTAATTAACCCCTACAGGTGTGAAATTTTGCACACATACACTCATGTAATTGTTTGTGAAAAACAGGTATCAAACTACAAGAAAATACATGGTTAACTGTATGTAAACCATGTGTCATTTCATGTCGGGTGCTTCTGTATTTTCTCAAAAGCCGGCATTACCCGGCAATTGAATCAGAGGCTATTTTACTATGTAGAAGTGTATGAACTATAAATATATGTATATATATGTTACAATGACATGTATATATATATATGTATTCTATGTGTGTATATTTAGTGTTCTTCCCAAAATCCATAAGAGTGAGACGTCACCACCAGGTAGACCTATTATTTCTGGCAGGGGTAACTTCTTGGAAAATATTAGTCAATGGGTGGATTTTCATTTGCAACCCTTGGTCACTGGCCTGCCCTCTTTTCTTCAGGATACTGGAGACTTACTGCGCAGGGTCGACGGACTGTGTTTAGAGGCGGATACTCTTTTAGCTTCCATGGATGTTGAGTCTCTATATACTAACATCAAACACAGTGATGGCCTTAGGGCCACCCGCTTCTTTCTTGAGACTTCTAACATACAAGCGGGACTTAGAGACCTCATCTTGGAACTATTAGAGTTTACCCTCACACACAATTTTTTTGTGTTTAAGGGGTCCTTTTACCTGCAGCTCCAGGGGGTGGCAATGGGTGCGGCGTTAGCGCCCGCCTATGCCAACCTTTTCCTGGGACTGTGGGAGAGGGACCTCTTCCTGTCGGACAAACAGGGGTCGATTAGTCGAGTCCTATTATGGACTCGTTATATGACAATATCTTCTTTGTCTGGCAGGGCACCTCCGTCGACCTTGTTCAGTTCGTTGCCACCTTAAACAATAATGACCGAAACATTTTTCTGACATTGGTATGGGACCCCACATCTGTTGACTTCCTGGACGTCACCATTCGGAAAGACTGCCATGGTTACGTCCAGACTGATATATTCCGTAAGAAAACGGCTACTAATACGCTATTACATGCATCTTCTTGCCATCCGCGACATGTGATTCGTGCTATTCCTGTGGGACAATTTTTGAGATTAAGGCGGATCTGTTCTACGGATCTTGATTTTGAATGCCGTGCCAGGGAACTTAAAAATCGATTCCTGGCACGTGGATATAGTGGACGATCCATTAAGAAAGCATACCATCGTGCCAAGCATTCAACACGCAACAATCTCCTATATAGGAATAATGCACATAGTCTGGGTAACTCAAATATGCCAAGATTTATTACATCTTTAACTCTCAATCACATGCTATGAGATCTGCTATTGATAGAGCTTGGCCTATTTTACAAGCCGACCCCATTATTCAGAGATTTCTCCCGAAGCGCCCTGCAATTACGTTTAGGAGAGCCAAAAACCTACGTGACCGCCTTACACGCAGTCACTATATACCTACAGCTCCCTCTCATTTCCTCAGTTCTGTGTCCCATGTGGGTGGATGTGTTCCGTGCGGGAGGTGTGTCGCCTGTCCTAATATCGAGAGATGTACAAATTTCATCAATTCTAAAGGCGATGTCACCTTTAATATCAAGCACAGAATTACGTGTATCTCTCGCTTTGTGGTATATTATGCCACTTGCCCATGTGGCCTAATATATGTTGGATTAACAACAAGACAGCTGAAAGTTCGTACTAGAGAACATGTCTTGGGTATACAGGCGGCAGCCTCCTGCACGGATATCTCCTCCCTCAAGACACTGCCTAGGCACTTTAGGGAGTACCACCATTGTGATGGGACACTTCTTAGGGTGCGGGGCATTGACCTACTGAACATAAATATTAGAGGAGGCAACTTATCTAAAAGATTGTCCCAATTGGAAACCCGCTGGATCTGGACCTTAGGTACCATCGCTCCAGACGGGCTTAACGAAAATCTATCTTTCGTTCCATTCTTGTGATCACTGTGCTCTGACTGTGTCAGTAACCATCGTACAGATGTTGTATTTATATTTTGCTCTTACATTTTTATCTTATTTTTAGAGTTGTTCGCTGGATATTATGTCTCCATTGCCCTTCGGTTGTTTGCAGCCTCATTCTGGAGAATAATTTATACACGATTTTCAAGTGATGCTACAATAAAGATGAACTCTTGCCCAACCTGATGTCATGGGTGTATGTGTGTATGCATCTATGGTCATTGATATATATTATATGATATTCTGTAATACGTGATACATGGTTATGTATGTTTACATATATATATATCTGTGGTCTGTGTTTTGTACGGTGTTTTATACTGTGTGTTATTCTGTATCTATTTGGCATAGCCTTTATGCATGTATATTGTGGCTGCATTCGATATTCTTGCGCTACATGTTTGTTCTTCATTAATGTTGTTTTTTGTTTATTTTTCATTGTTTGGGGCACATAGTATCTATTTGGGTATTTGTACTTTTATGCAAACACACCTGCGGCCAACTAGCCCTATGTCCTGCGCATGTTTGTTCGTGTGGGGCCCCACATAGAACTACCTTAGCGCATGGACATGTGGACATGTGGTCCGATTTGGTGTTGCTATTTTTCTTATTTTTTTTATTTTATTTCACTTTTTGTTATAGTTTCCCTTGTTGCCCTTTGTCAAAATGTCGGCGTTACCTCATTCTTTGTGTGCGCATGCACGCACCTCAGACTGGCGTTTCTCCCTCTGCTTCGTCACTATCCAGCCGGATGTATGACGTTGCGGTGGGAGGTGCCTGGTTCGGATGCATGCATGCAGCGTCACCGCCATATTTCCGGCGGTATTAGTACAAATGGAGGCGCCCATCAGATCGCCATAAGCCCCCTGAGGAAGGAGCATCTGAGGCTCCAAAACGCGCGTTGGGGTGGGTTCAGGACGTTACTCTGCTCTCCCGAGGTAATACCCAGCAACCTTTCAGCAATCTCCTATGGCACTTTCACTAGATATGTATCTATGTTTATTTCACATGGCCTTATGTGCCAGGGATACAGGGATCTATTAAGAGAGACGGACAGCTTTTGACATAGAGGCTACTTACTCTGCTGGTAGTTTTTGTATTATCTTTCTATACTGGGTTTGCTCTTCACATCTATTTAACCTATATTTAGGTATATCATATATAGCTATTTAGCCATAATATCATCATTGCTCCCAGTGGTATATAGATACCAGCAGGTTATTTATATCATTGCATCTCTTTGACTAGTATATGTTGATTACCATGCCTAGTATCCTCTGTGCTTTTGTCCTATAGTTAGTTATTTTCATCTTGTATTTCTTCCTATTATATAGATTACATATTTAGAGAGCATTGTTTGTTTTCTTACCCGTGCTATTTTTCACTGTTCTGGTGTTTGCTGTTGCAATTGTGTACTTTTCCCTTGTTCCAATTTGTCCTGTTCCAATTTTATCCTGATATGTCTTTTTGTACCAATAAAGATGTTGTTTTGAGACCACATGGCTGTGTTTCGTGTGGCATTTCTGTTCTTAGTGTTTACAAGGAAAGAAAGGGTTTTTTTTAGTTCCGATATTTCTGTCCCATTGACTTGCATTGGGTTTCCGCTATCGGATCGGCGATACCCGATACTTTTTGAGTATCGGGCCGATCCAATCCGATCCGATACTTTTGGATATCGGGCTGTATCGCTCAACTCTACTCAGCGTAGAACACAAAAATGTGAGCCTTATACTAAAAGCAATAAAAAAATACTATGTTCCTCAAAATGTTACCAATAAAATCCCTAACTTATCCCACACAAAACCAGCCCCCACTCAAGTCCGTCATCTGTCACTGGAAATATAGGGGGCTCCCACGTTACTTTTAGAACAAAGACTCTGGAAAAGCAACATCTACAACACATCCAGATAAAATCCAGAGAAATCTGCACTCCCTAATCCAAATATCCCCTTCCTTCTTAGACCCACTGTGCCTAAATTGGAGTAAGTGGCCACATGTTTAGCATTTTTGTAGCGGGGAGAGAGTACTTAACAATTTATGGGGTGCGTGTCGCCAGAAGCACAAGCTTGCCACAATGTATGGGGCGCTATAATGTATGGGGCACTACACTGTATGGGGGCAAAATGTTTCAGCTCTAAACTGGTATATTTGCAATTCTCCAGCAAGAAAAGCCTGTTGTAGATGTTACAAAATTAGTCATTGCAGCCATAGAGGAATTCATTGAGAGGTACAAATTCTACAATAGGGTTTCTTTTGTGGTTTTTTACTATCCTGGCACTTTTCGGGCTCTGCAAAGGTCGCATTAGTCACATTTTAACTTGGTGTTTTGCTTTTTTATTTAGACAATGTGACGATCCACACTGCCTGTGTGGACGGGGATCACTCGCTTAGCTGGTCTTAGAGGCAAACACTAGCACGCTCAGGGTTCAAACCACAGTCCTTTTAGTTTATTTAGACTCATAAACCGCACCATGAACAGTTCATTAACATCACATCATATATGGCTTCAACTCATATGCCGAACAGTTCATCAATGTCCATTGAACATGACAAGCACCAACAGTTTGTTCCAATGGTATATACTAGTCTGCCCATAACCCCCTTTGTCTGGATTTACCTTACAGGAGCTCCTGCTCCACACACTGACTCATTGTCAGTCCTCGTTCCCAGGGAAGCTGCCTAACTGGGATCACCGTCCCGGACAATGCCTTGCTCACCAGGCCACTCAACAGTTCCAGTCCCTCAGAAGGACGGTAGCTTCCCCAACACAGTGCCTTCACCGACTCTGCACATGCACGGCCTCTCTATTCAGGAATCCAATCCCTGCCTGGGACCTTCCAACACACAGGCCTTTCAGAAACTCCTCACGGTCTCAGACAGACTCCCTTGAGACACTTCCCAGTCTCAGACAGAATCCCTTGAGACCCTTCCCAGTCTCAGACAGACTCCTATCCTCACTATGTGCCAAACACTTCCTTACATACCTGTAGCCACTCCCCCAGCTAAGGTATGGAGCACATGGTCTGGTCACATGTTCATGCCCTCATCACAGGTCCTTCACAAACTCACAACTACCAGTGGGCGGTGTATGTGTGGTTAGCCAGTCCCACCCAGCTCACAAGCTAACCCTGTAAGCCACCCGAGAAAATAAACAGAACTCTTGTAGGACTACACTTCCCAGAACAACATTCCTGGCTTACAGTGCAGAGGAGCTCTGTGACACATACCTGCCATTCACAACAATGCCAGGGACTGTTTTCCCATCCATATCACGCCTCCATGCATACCTTGAGGAGCATATACAGCATCCCCTAGCTGCAGCATGAGTCACTACACCACAACATGTATATGGAAACATCATTTTTACAGGGTAAAAACACATTAAAGTAACTTTCAAAATAAAGTGTCCTGAATGCACATGAAGACTAACACTATTTCTGGCCATTATATGATATGCATCCAGCTTTTTCATCAGTTTTTCCCTCTGCAGGCTATAATTTGCAATTAACTCTGAGCTGGTGGGTGGCGTGTAACTGCAGTGATGTCTCCCAAACACAGTGCACAGTGAAGGATTCCTGTTCTTTATTTCTTAATTAGCACACAGAGAAGCAGCAGCAGCCTGGAGGAAATCATAAAGCAGTACTGAGCTATACAGATGTAAATCCAGCTTTGGGGTGAGGTAAAAGAAATCTCAGAACCATCTTTCTCTGTCTCCCTGTTTTTTATTTCTTTGGTTCTCCCTCCTTCCTCATTCCCCCTCTCTAGAGCAGAATAGGCCGTGTTATCTGACACCTGACTGATCTGGCACTCTGTCTTGTCTTGAACAAAACAGATTCTGGCTGTTTTTTAGAATGTATTGTGAGTTCAGGAGACAAAGGAGAGAGGGAGAAGTGCCTTGTAAATAGAGAAAGAAGCAGAATTCCCCAATAAGATATGTTGCAAACGTTCTTATAGTCCTACATCATTCTTGATGAACAGTATGCTGATGTAAGCTGGAATGCTGGAGCAAATTCATTAGGAAGCGTGTGTGCATTTTGCTCCTCTTTCAGCTGCCATGCACCATCGTAAGAAATATACTCCATTCAGTGACTGGACTACATTTCTGTCGTAATTTATACCACTTTTGTGGTGTAAATTTATGATTATTTTTGTTGGCTGTTTGACCACACCCCCTCTTACCTAAGCTCCACCCACTATTGAAAGTTGAATGTCCAGGGAAAAAAAGCCTGTAAGAGCCAAACGGTGCAAATTTTTTTTTAATAAAACCCAACTGCAAAAATTATTATTAGTTCTGATTACATGCCTTTAAGTAAAAAAAAATTGCCAAAGTTGGAAAACCCATTTTAGTAACATTATAAATATATTACATTTAATTTTTTTTATTTTATATTTGACCTGTAATGTCTTCCAGAATTTAAATATCTAAATATGACCGTGCTCAAGGGTACCAAAAATTGCTAAACCTTGGCTGAAATACTAAAGGGAATTTTGAGCCCCTGCTGGATATCAAATAATGCAAGCAACGTACAAAATCACAAACAATGGTAGTGCCTGTGAAGTAACAAAGGGAGTCAATCGATGTAAAACAGCTCCCTCGATGCACATAAACAGCATGGGTGCTGTGTGGCGGCCATTTTTGCTGTGGCTTTGTGCTGGTGGGGCAGTCTGGAGTCATGGGGACTCAGTCTTGCAGCACGGGTGCTGTGGGGCACCAGGCCGTCTGCCCTGCTGGTGCATTGCCGCTGTGGCGGTGGTCTGCGCACGGCTCAGCTCCGTTAGGGTGGTAGGACCCACTACAAGGTTCGCCGTGACGTGGCAGTGGGCTTCATACAGTCTGATCAGAATGTTAAACTAAGAACCTCATGTTCAGTTATATATTCTTGCCGAGAGGCATTAGATCATTGTATGATTTTTGGAGGTGCTGTCCTCTCTCTTTTTTGAGCATACTTTATGAAGATTATATTCATAAATAAGGGATAAAAAAGAATTTGACAGCGAACATCGGCTTTATATGAGATGTTTACGAAAAATGAGGCAAATTTGTACAATTAGAGGGCAATGCCAAAAATTACATCCAGGCAATATATGGCTAGCACTGATCTTCTTTTTAGTAATAATGATAATAATACAATGAAATTTTGTTTAAAAAAATGAAATCTTCAATTACATAATACAATAAAGCATAAAAACAACTTAAAATGATGGAACCAAGCAGAAGATAATGATCTATGTCACACAGCATAAGGCAGACATTCAGAACAAAACATTTTATTCTGCACAGTTATCCGCACCTGACATGAATGTAGCAGTGGAATAATGTCATGTAAATAGAAATATAATTTGGAGATAAATATGATTTTCCTCCACGCTTCAGTTCCAGCCATTACCATGTAATCCTATTTATGCTGAATTTTCAAGATGGGAATTGTCATTCTTTTTCTGCCACTTCTTGGCACAGATGCTCCAGACATTATCTTGTCTGCAACTTTCAAAATTTTGGAAATAGAGAAATTGCAGGAGCTGTCATAATCCAGTTTGTCAGTATTATCAGGAGAGTGGTGTTTATTCATTGAGGATCTCTGAGTCAAACACCAAATAGGCTGAGCCTAATGAGCGCATTTCAGCAGTGTGTGATGGCACAGTCCTGTGTCTTAATAGTACCGGCTTCTTTCTTTCCTTCTCTGCCCTGTAAATATTTTTACACTTATCGAGGACCCGATTCATTAGGGTGTTTACACTACCATTCTGGTGTAAAACATCTCAACAAGGTGCAATATTTTTGGGCAACTTTCGAGCGCAAAAATATTGCCAATTGTGACTTTCACATGCCATCCTTGGCCAATTTGAGCGTAATACAGATGGGGCATGGCTGCGCCCACCCGTCAATTAATGAAAAATTATGCCATCATAACTTACTCTAGAAATGTACTCCAATACCTTACAGAAGTAACATTTTTGGTGCAGCCGCACAGCAGTTAACATATATGCCTAATTAATTAAAGGGAAACTGGTACTAATTGCTCCGGATCACAGGAGAAAAAAACGTTTATTTTCTCCTGGATGCCGCACTTTGAATCCTGGTTCCTGGCACTTACATAACACTATTAACCTTCAGATTAACCCTAAACCTGGAGGTTTATAGCATTATGGCAACTGACGTGTTTCTCTTAGTGAAGTGGACACATTGTACTGCAGCAAGCCCCATCATTAAGACTGGTGTTGCACCAGTCTGAAATTGAACCTGTCGTGACCGAGTGGGAATTTCAGCTCACTGATGGATCAGGTTGCATGCTGTCAATAGAAACCAATGTAGAGGAAAGGAACAGGAAGAGGAAGGAGCTACTGGAGGAAGACAGAGGCAGACACAGTGACAATGCTGGAAATTCTGGTTAGTGTTTTATCTCATCCCACTGCTGCATTCACAGCTACACTGCTCAGTATTAATGTTCCTGTCCTCCATGCTGCAGCTTCTAGGGGTATGCTACAGAGAGATAGGGCAGTGGGATTTGTTCTTCTCTTTGTACGGCTTATGGAAAACATCATAACCGTACACACTGGCCACTCTGTAGCTGAGGTCAGTAGCCACTGACAATTAGAGATAGTACTTAAACAGTTGAAAACTGGGGAAAATGCAGGATACTAGTCATAATCACCAGAAATAGTGTAAATCCATGTACAGACCCTTGACTTGCTTATTCTGAAATACCACCTGAAATTACAAGTATGCTTCAGCCTGTTTATACAGACAGTAGCACACAAATCAATTTTCAGTAGCTCCTCTGTGCAAGTGAGGAAGAATTTTGGGATGATGGTTCTAACATTCAGTTGATCAGTTGTAGTCCCAGCACCAGGCACCCACTGGTCTAGCATTTATCATCTTGTGAATTTGGGTGGAAGACCCATTTATAGATCAGAACTACAGAGATTACTGTTAGGCTATGTGCACATGCAGCATTTTTATGCAAATAATCTGCGTTTTACACTTCTAGAAAAAGCTATGATATTTCAGAAATCTCATGCACACACTTTTTGTTCCTGACTAAATTTAAGAACTGCAGTGTTTTTTAAATCTGCAGCAAGTAATTTTTTTCTCAGCCTTTTTGCAGAATTTTTGCTGTATTTTTCACTAATAGAAAGCAATGAGAAAGTGTAAAATGCTGCAAAAAATGCAGCAAACAGGATTTGCTGCATTTGTTTTCTGCTGAGTTACTGATGAATAAAACTAATTTTTTAAGCATGCAATGTAGACAAAACCCACATGTAATCCACACCCCAAAAAATGCAGCTTTAAAGCATTGCAAAAATGCCACAAAAACATGGCGAAACCTGTGTTATAAATATAGCATTTTTACTGCCAAGAGAACAGGTTTTGGCTACAGAAAAAAAAAATGCTGATTGTAAACATAGTGTTAAAGTGCAAAAAAGGCATTCAAATTTGGAGGCCAATAAAGGCAACACACTGTTATAAACTTAAAATATAATTTATAATGAGAAAATAAGAATATCAGTTCATTCTGCTGGATATGTCATCAGATTTCACAATTGAAATCATCTCCACTCTATGTGACTGCAGACTTGTGAATCTTCTCAGTGCGTGCTGACGGAGAGGATCTAGAAGACCGCAGCATCTGATTCCTCCTACTCCTGCACTGGTTAGAAGCACTTCACCCTCATACTAAACAATGTTTCTTTTAGCAGTGCAGGGGTTAATCTGCTCAGTTGAGAGCTCCTGCAAGCTTTCCTGCATTAAGGCTCTCAGCTGTGCACTGTTAGCCACTCCCATCTCCTATATAATCTGGGTTCTGGCTAGCACTCATTGTCAGCGTTAGCATTTGCTACATGGCTGGAGGTTGTTGGTTGTTATTGGAGAAGGCATTTGGTGAACTTATCTGTGACTGTTGCTAGGTTTTGAGTGTGTGTGATAATTCCCTTGCTTCTCCTACTTTCACATGCCACAAATGCAAGCTTGTGTCCATGTTGGAGGAAAAGTTGCGAAATCTGGAAGAGAGGTTATCTACATTGAAGATCATTAAGGAAGATGAAGAGTTCTTAGACAGAGCAGAATTATCTCTTCATGGTGCAGAAAGAGAAGAAATTCGAAGAGCACCTGAAGAAACAGAGGAATGGAAGCATGTGACCCAGAGAAGCAGGAGGATCGTGAGGCAGTCAGCACCCATACTGCTCAGGAACCAGTACCAGGCTCTCACACAGGAGAATGATGAAGAAATACATCAGGATAAGACTTTGCCCACAAAGAGCAACCTTGTACGCCCTCAGAGTCCTCCTGAATGGAGAAAGAAAAATGTTGTGAAGAAGAAACGGAGAGTTGTGGTCATGGGGAATTCCCTGTTGAGAGGAACAGAGGCTGCTATCTGCAGACCGGATATAACCTCAAGAGAAATGTGCTGTCTTCCAGGTGCAAAAATTAAAGATGTGTCTGACAGGATATCAGGACTCTTCAGACCTAAAAATGACTACCCATTCCTGCTAATACATGTGGGGACAAATGACACCACAAGAAGTGACCTGGAAACCATCTGCAGTGACTTTGAAAACTTAGGCAAGAAAGTGAAAGAACTGGGTGCGCAGGTGGTCTTCTCATCCATCCTCCCAGTGGATGGCCATCGAACAAGGAGGTGGAATAAGATTCTGCAGGTGAACAACTGGCTACGTCGATGGTGCCGTCAGCAAGGATTTGAATTTCTGGATCACGGAGTGAATTACCTATACGATGGACTACTTGCTAGAGATGGGGTGCACCTTACGAAGACTGGAAAACATGTATTTGGAAGTCGCCTTGCTACACTCATCAGGAGAGCTTTAAACTAGAACAATGTGGGAAGGGAAGCAAAACGCCAGAAAAAGCCATACACCTGACAAATGCTATTGAGAACTCGGCTATTAGAAGTGGAAAGGAAGAACGAAGACAAAACAATCTAAATAGTAAAAATATTGGAGGAAGAGAAACCAACCACAAACTAAAATGTTTTTATACAAATGCACAAAGCATGGGCAACAAACAAGGAGAATTGGAACTACTAATGCAGGAGAAGAAGTATGATGTCATTGGAATCACTGAAACTTAATAAATGAGGAGGAGGTGTCGCATTGTATGTTAGAAAAGCGTATATTTGCACAGAGATTGATGCTTCAGAGACTGGTAGTTCTGTGGAAACTGTTTGGGTAAGAATACAAGGACAGAACAATGGAAAGGACACCATTGTAGGCATTTACTACAGGCCACCTATGCAAGCTGAAGATATGGATGAACTCTTTATGCATCAAATGGCCAAGTTCTCCAAAAAATATGACATAGTGGTCATGGGAGATTTCAACTATCCAGACATTTGTTGGGAATCGCTCTCAGGCAAAACTAACAGGTCAAGGAAATTCTTATCCTCTCTTGCTGACAACTTTATCTTTCAAAAGGTAGGGGAAAAAACAAGGGGAACTGCTAACTTGGATCTAATCCTTATAAATAGGGAGGAAATGGTTGAGGAGGTAAGAGTGGCTGGGACCCTAGGAGGTAGTGACCATGCTATTTTTGGAATTTTGGATAACAAGAGTAGGAAGACCTGTGAAGACTCAGATGTCAAGGTTAGATTTCAGAAAGGCAGATTTTAAGGGACTCAAAAGAGAATTGGAGGTATACAATGGCAGGATATCCTTAAGGACAAAAATGTCCAGGAATCGTTAACAATTCCAAAAAAGGGAAGAATGGGAAGCATTTAAGGAAACCAGGATGGATGAACACAGAACTTAAACACATGCTAAAAAGGAAGAAAGAAATGTTTATCAAATGGAAAGAGGGAGGCATATCTAAAGAAGAATATAATGCCATCTGCAGAACCTGCAGGGCACAAATCAGATTATCTAAAGCTGACAATGAATTAAGGCTTGCAAGAGATGTCAAAAGCAACAAAAAAGGATTTTGGGGATACGTCAAAAGTAAAAGAAAAGTCAAAGATGCTATAGGATTTTTACAGGATGAAAATGATGAAATGGTAAGAAAGGATGTTGAGAAGGCTGAACTTTTAAATTCCTATTTTGCATCTGTTTTCTCTCAGAAAGGAAATGTAACTAGTGTTGAGCGATACGATAATGCAAATATCGGCTATCGGCCGATATTAGCTTATCGGCCTTTCGATAATTCGTTTCGATATTTTCGTCTTATCGAATACCGGAATCGGATTTGTCACTGTCACTGTGAGTGTCCGTCGGTCGGGTCTGTCAGGAGTCAGCGGCACTTACCTGGCAGAAGATCTCCGGCGGTCACGTCCTGGACTGCTTGATGGCCGCCATTATCTTCTCCCTGGCGGTCACATGCAGTTTTTCGCGATAACTGCAGTGACTGCAGGGTAATCCCGGCCGTAAAGCAGTCAGTCCGATGACGTCACCGCCGGGGAAGCAGGTAATCAGCTGTGCTGCGCCGGGATGACAGGCTCTGCCTGTCATTCTGATGTAGCAGAGCTGGATCGTCGTGGGACACTCGTTACTATGGACTGCGTCGGTCAGGTGGTATACTTTTTTTTTTTTTTTTTTCATTTTTTTACAGGAGATCGATGGCGTCGCAGGATGAGACAGTAATAAAAGAAATGAAAACTGTGTTTTTTTTTTTTAATTAAAATAAAAAACTTTTTTAGAACATTCACCCGTCCGGGTACATAAACAAGTTAACTATTTACATACAGGGACCCTGTCCGGGTTATTTAGACTTCTTTGGCTGGCCTCTTCCAGGTACCACCTGGTACTCTTCTTGAGATTGCCAAACATCCGAGGCACCAAGGACCACCAGGACCTGATGACGTCGTGTGGCCTGTACAGTGACGTCGTGACCCGCTATCTGGGTCTGTGTGGCCACCTCTTTCATCTCCCTCCGGGTCTGGAGCCCTATGTCCCGACTGTACGAACCCCAGGGTGCCTAACAGGCGCCGGGTACGGGCCAGCTATACTTATCATGTCCATAGCTGGGGCTGCTGAGGAGACCACTGAGGGAGGCTGGGGAGATTTACGGCGTGGGGTGGGCACTTTTGCAGAGGTCTGGATGTGGGAGGCTGAAGGCTTCGAGGGTCTCACAGGTTCCTGACACACTTTGGAGTAGGGGTCGCACCTGGTAACATTTAGGGCGTACCACCCATTGTAACCCCAGTGTCGGGTGTAAGTCACCAAGTCTCCTGGCAACAGGTCCCTCCCCGGGTGTCCTTCTGGGAGGTGAGCCCACGTCCCGCCGGGTCACAAAGACTTCTAAATAAAGTCCAGGCTCCTTGATGAAGCCCCAACCACCTTTCAATTTAAAGCTCCGTACTGCACCCTTACGCCGCGGCTCACTCAGGGTTCCTTTATCCTTTCTCATCCGGTCCTTATCTGCCCGGTCCTTCTCCAGGTGACGTTGGCGAAGTTTTATGGTTTCTCGCTGCTCCCTTTGTCGCTCTGCTTCCCGCTCCCAACGTCTCCACTCTTCCTCCTGACGCCGGTTGTAATTCTCCTCCACCAGTTGCTCCATGTCTCCACCACTCCACTGCAGCTTACAGTATCCGGTTTGCGGCAGCTCTCCTGTCGCCCCCCAGTCCTGGCGGCGCTCCCTGCGGAGGAAGCAGACGGCTCTAAATCAGATGACAGTCGGGGCTCCGGTACAGGCAGGTAGTGCTCTGGTGCCTGCGATGCCTCCTCCATGAGGACGGGTGTCGCTTCTTCTGTCTCAGCGACGGGGGCAGACAGCGGTATCTGGGGTGCTGCTGACGGTGCTGCGGTTTTTGCAGGAACGGGTGCCTCCACTGCGACAACGTCAACCGGATCACATTGCAAGGACTCCTCTACTAGAACGGGTGCCTCACCTTCCGGTACAGACACTTCAGGTAAGAGGGATTGGCGCCGCTCCAAGTTTATTTTTAGGGCACGCCAGCTGGCTTCCATCCTGGCGACCTCCTCCCGGTGCCGGGCCAGGCCTCTTAGGGTATCCGCCGCTTCTTGCAGTGTAGGAGGGTTTACAGGCCGGGTGCCCAACGGTGATTCTGTGGCGATCGGGTCGCTTCCGTGGGGGGAGAGCTCTGACTGCTCCATCCCTTCCCACTTCTGCTCGTCGTGTCCATTAGCCATCTCTGCCAAGTCACATGTGTCATATCTGGAGAGGGCCCCTCTTTTGTAGGGAGGCGGGACCTTCATGTTAGTTTCCACCCACTGAGGAGGATGAGGAGGCGGAACTCCAGAGCTGTGGGGCACGATGTTACATTGCAGTACCATTTACAGTGGGCGGCCATCGTTTTCACGCCACTGAGTGAGTGACACCCACGAAGAGCACGCCCTTCTTCTTCACCAGTGCCTCGTCGTGACGCAGATATGGCGGAAAAATGGCAAATACATTCTCTGATGATTTTAGCAATTCTCAAGCACAAAACCAGTGCAATTCAGGCACACAGGACTCGCTTATAGCGAGCTACAGAATCCTGTTCGTGACGCCCAAGTTGAGTCGCACAGAGCCAGAGGTTTTCGGGGTACTCGGCACCGAGCCCGTCGACTTCTATGGGGTATGTCACGTCTTTACCCGGCAATTGAATTAGAGTCGATTTTACTATGTAGAAGTGTATAAACTATAAATATATGTATATATATGTCACAATGACATGTATATATATATATATATATATATATATATGTATTCTATGTGTGTATATTTTGTGTTTACAACGAAAGAAAGGGTTTTTTTTGTTGCAATATTTTGTTCCCATAGACTTACATGGGACTTCCGTTATCGAAATCGGATATCGACGATATTTAGTGCTATCGGCGATACAATTTCGATACAATATTTTTAGATATCGAGCAATATAGCTCAACACTAAATGTAACATCAACTGATCTTCACTGTCCTATTAAAGGAATAGAAGAATCCAGGATATCTATAAACAGAAAGACAGTGAGGAAACACTTAGCTAACCTAAATGAATTCAAGTCTCCAGGTCCAGATGAATTACACCCCAGAATACTGAAGGAGATAGCAGAAGAAATTCTTGAACCACTGTCCATAATCTTTGAAAATTCTTGGAGAACAGGTGAAGTCCCAGAAGACTGGAGAAGAGCAAATGTTGTTCCTATCTTCAAAAAGGGGAAGAAGGTGGACCCAGGGAACTACAGGCCGGTGAGTCTGACTTCTATACCAGGAAAGATCTTTGAACAAATTATTAAAGAACATGTATGTAAGTACCTGCATAAGAATGAAGTGATTAAACAGAGTCAGCATGGGTTTGTAACTAGGGTTGAGCATTCGATACCGAAACCCGAGTCCGATACCTGAAATCCAATGTATGTCTATGGGAACAAAATATCGGAATATTTTACATTCCGATATTTTGTTCCCATAGACTTACATTGGATTTTAGGTATCGGACTCGGGTTTCGGTATCGGAATGCTCAACCCTATTTGTAACTAATAAGTCATGTCAGACTAACTTAATTTCCTTCTATGACAGAATCACTGACTGGGTGGATCAGGGAAATGCTGTAGATATAGTATATCTTGACTTCAGCAAAGCATTTGACAAAGTATCTCACACAATCCTTATTGAAAAAATGACTAAGTATGGAATGGACAAGGCAACTGTTAGGTGGATTCATAACTGGCTTAGTGATCGGACTCAAAGAGTGGTCGTAAATGGCTGCACATCCAGTTGGAAGAATGTCTCAAGTGGGGTACCACAAGGTTCTGTTTTGGGCCCTGTATTGTTCAACATCTTTATCAATGATTTAGATGAAGGAATTGAGGGTAATGTCACGCGGTCTTATGATATGTGTACGATGTCAGTAAACTATTCTTAAAAGAACAACACTCTATACAACATATAGATTAGCAACATCAGCATGTAAATATAGAATAGATTTACCTGACACGATATCCGTTGAACTCAGGGTTAATCTTGAGGACTTGATACACTGTCACAGGAAAGAGGAGGACCGGGGGTCTAACCTGACCCTAAACTGGGGTCCTAACTAAACCCTCACCTTGGAGGTACTGATAATGGTTCAGAGGTCCAAGTCTCCAGCCTAACCCTGTCTCCTATCAGTCCCTGAACCCTGTAATCAGTCCTAAGAAGGATTCTGATTACCACCAAAGGGATATGGGCTGATCTCTGCTAAATACACAGATTAGACATATAAGACAGACTGGAGAAAACACAGACTTGCATACACACTCAAACACAGAAGGAACATAAATGATCTGGGATATTAAACTCTAAGCAAGGTGAGCTTAAAACAACTAAGGAGCTCTTTAACTTAAGTCTATACAGATACAATCCTATCTGTGGTCTGCATGAAGAATTTCACTGGCAACTCCCAACACAGACAACCAGAGATTTAAAGGAAACCAATCAACAAATAATTAATTGCAGCCGGGAGAAAACTGCACCCAGTCCCAGAACTGAGCACAGACAGAATTAACTCCCTAACTGCCAAACACAAAGAAACAGCAACTCAGCTGTGAGAAGTCAGAATGTGCAACCGCGACGATCTTCGTGGCGATGCACACATGACAGTACCCCCCCTTCTACGAGGGGCCTCCGGACCCTCAGGGCCAGGTTTGCCCGGGTGAGTTCTGTGGAAGGTCCGCACCAAACGATCTGCGTTAATGTCAGACGCAGGAACCCACGTCCTCTCCTCTGGACCATACCCCTTCCAATGCACCAAGTACTGAAGGGACCGGCGATTCAGACGTGAGTCAATGATCTTTGACACTTGAAACTCCAAGTTACCATTGACCACCACTGGAGGAGGAGGTAGAGGTGATGGTATGACTGGTGCCACGTACCTCTTAAGTAATGACTTGTGGAACACATTATGAATTTTAAACGTAGGAGGGAGGTCCAGACGAAATGCCACAGGATTAATTATGGAACTGATCCTGTACGGCCCGATGAATCTGGGGCCCAGCTTCCAGGAGGGAACTTTAAGTTTTATATTCCTGGTAGACAACCATACCAGATCGTTCACATTAAGATCTGGACCAGAAACTCTCCTCCTATCAGCCATACGTTTATAACGGTTCCCCATAGCACTCAGATTATTCAATACACCTCTCCACACTGAAGCAAGTGACGACGAGAAACGCTCCTCCTCAGGAACCCCAGAAGGGCCCCCCCCATTGAATGTACAAAACTGGGGATGAAAACCATATGCCCCAAAAAACGGGGACTTACCAGTGGACTCGCTCCGCCTGTTGTTAAGAGCGAACTCTGCCAGAGGCAAGAAAGAAGACCAGTCCTCCTGGTTCTCTGAGACAAAACACCGAAGATAAGTCTCTAGCTTTGATTCAGACGCTCTGTCTGACCATTGGTCTGCGGATGAAAAGCCGAGGAAAATGACAATTGCATCCCCCGACGTAAACAAAATGCCCTCCAAAACTTGGACACAAACTGAGACCCCCTATCTGACACCACATCAGAAGGCAACCCATGAAGTCTCACAATCTCCAAATGAACACCTGCGCCAGAGTTTTAGCATTAGGGAGGGCAGGAAGAGCAATGAAATGTGCCATCTTACTGAACCTGTCAACAACCACCAGTATGACAGTCTTCCCTGACGACTGAGGAAGGTCCGTGATGAAGTCCATAGACAAATGAGTCCATGGACGCTCCGGAAGTTTCAAGGGTAAGAGGGTCCCAGACGGACGGGTATGAGGGGTCTTAGAGCGAGCACAAACCCCACAGGACGCGACAAAAGTTAAAACATCTTTATTAACGTTAGGCCACCAAAACCGGCGAGAAAGGAGATCTAAAGTAGCCTTACTCCCTGGATGTCCTGCTAAAGCAGAATTATGATGTGCCTCAATAACCTTTTGTCTCAACTGATTTGGGACAAACAGTCTCCCTGGAGGTCCTGCAGGGGCGTCCCCCTGAGCCTCTAACACCTCCTCCTCAAGCTCAGAACATACAGCCGACACTACCACCCCCTCCTGAAGGATAGGAATCGGGTCATCCATTTTCCCGGCCCCTGGGAAACTGCGAGACAAGGCATCCGCCTTAACATTCTTAGATCCAGGGCGATAAGTGACAACAAAATTAAACCTGGTAAAAAACAACGACCATCGAGCTTGTCTGGAATTCAGACGCTTAGCAGATTCCAAATACAGCAGGTTCTTGTGATCAGTAATGACGGTGACCGGGTGGACTGCCCCTCCAAAAAGTGACGCCATTCTTCAAAAGCCAACTTAATGGCCAAAAGTTCCCTATTGCCGATATCATAATTCCTTTCGGCGGACGACAATTTTTTAGAAAAGAAAGCGCACGGATGCCATTTACCAGGGACGGACCCTGGGACAATATTGCACCCACCCCTACGTCAGACGCTTCCACCTCCACAACGAACGGCTGTGATGCATCTGGTTGGATGAGAACGGGTGCCGAAGCAAAACATTTTTTCAAAGAGGAAAAAGCTTGGCAAGCTTTGTCCGACCATTTAGAAAAATCCGTCCCTTTTCTTGTCATGTCAGTGAGAGGTTTGACAACAGATGAGAAATTACAAATAAATTTCCGGTAGTAGTTAGCAAACCCCAGAAAACGCTGCAGAGCCTTAAGATCCTCTGGCTGATCCCATTCAAGCACTGCTCTCACCTTTTCAGGGTCCATACGGAAACCGGAGGCTGACACCAAGAAACCCAAAAACTGAAGTTCCTGTACGGCGAATACACACTTTTCCAGTTTGGCGTATAGTTTATTGTCTCGCAAGATCTGCAACACCTGTCTCACATGCTCCTGGTGAGACACAAGATCTGGTGAGTAAATTAAAATGTCATCCAAATATACGACCACAAACAGCCCCACCAGATGACGAAAAATGTATTAACAAAATGTTGGAATACTGCTGGTGCAGTAGTCAGACCAAAAGGCATGACAAGGTTCTCATAATGTCCCTCCGGCGTGTTAAACGCCGTTTTCCACTCATCCCCCTCTTTTATCCTAATCAGATTATACGCCCCCCTGAGATCCAATTTAGAGAACCATTTGGCGCCAACAATTTGATTGAAGAGATCAGGAATCAGAGGGAGTGGATACGGATCTCGAACAGTAATCCGATTAAGTTCGCGGAAATCCAAGCAAGGGCGTAGGCCTCCATCTTTTTTCTTCACAAAGAAGAACCCCGCGGCCACTGGGGAAGATGAAGGTCTAATATGCCCTTTGGCCAGACTTTCCAAATATAATCTTTCATAGCCTGCCTCTCAGGACCAGAAAGGTTATATAACCTAGCTTTAGGTAACTTAGCATCAGGAAGTAAATTAATAGAGCAGTCATACACGCGATGAGGAGGCAACTCCTGACACCCCTCCTCAGAGAACACATCCCAAAGTCCTCCAAAAAAGGAGGCAAAGTACTAGGCACGACCGCACTGATGACTGTGTTCATGCAGTTACTTTTGCAAAACTCCCCCCATTGGCTTATATCTCTGGACTGCCAATTAATCACAGGGTTATGTTTAACCAACCAAGGAAGTCCCAACACAATAGGAGTAGGTAGACCCTCCAACACATAACAAGATAATAGTTCCCTATGTATTGCCCCTACCCTAAGGTCAATGTTATGAACCTCATGAACAAAGCTACCTTGGCCGAGAGGCCTGGCGTCAATGGAGAATATAGGGATCGGTTTGACCAATACACTCAGATGCATACCTTGAGCCTGAGCAAACTGAGCGTCAACCAGATTAGCCCCGGACCCACTATCAAGAAGAACAGAAAATCTCTCCACTCTCGTACCAACCACCACCTCCACTGGTACAAGGAACTGAGAAGAACTAGCGGACGAAATACATACTCCCAGGTTGTCGTCCACCACACAACCTGGGATTAACAGTTTTCCGGCGACTTTTTGCTCAACAAGGCACGGGATGGACATCCCCCAACAAAATGTCCCTCTTTCCCGCAGAAGAAACACCTTCTAGTCCTGCGGCGTACCGCCAATCCCCTCCTACGAAATGATGTCCCTCCCAACTGCATAGGCTCCTCCGAACAGACAAGGGGAACCTCAACATAAGGGACTTTAGTAGTAGGTGGAGTAACAACAGGGGGCGGAGTTACCTCGCACCTCTCCCGGAGCCGTCTATCAGTACGGATAGCTAGGGCCATAGCAGCCTCCAGTGATGGAGGAGAATCATACTGAGCCAAAACGTCCTTTAATTTGTCAGAAAGCCCATGACAAAACTGGCTCCTAAGAGCTGGGTCATTCCACTGAGTATCTGTGGCCCATCTACGAAACTCAGAAGCAAATTCCTCCGCCGGACGATCTCCCTGCTGTATCTTACGTAATTTTGTCTCAGCAAGAGAGACCCGATCTGGGTCATCATATACCAAACCCAGGGCAGTAAAAAATCGATCTACTGACTGTAGAGCCGGGGATCCTGGAGGAAGGGAGAAGGCCCAGGATTGAGGGTCCCCTTGTAGGAGCGAGATAACAATTCCCACTCTCTGCTCTTCACTCCCTGATGATCGAGGCCGAAGCCGAAAATACAATTTACATGCTTCCCTGAAGGTAAAAAATTTGTCTCGCCCACCAGTGAACCTGTCCGGGAGAGCTACTTTAGGTTCAAATCTGGTTTGCTCCGAGGGAGACAAAACTTTGGACTTAATGTCCGTCAGCTCCATGGATAATCCCTGCAACTGCAGAGCCAGCTGGGCTACTGGATCCATGGCAACTGGGAATAATTTTATGGGCCAGTGAAAATGTCACGCGGTCTTATGATATGTGTACGATGTCAGTAAACTATTCTTAAAAGAACAACACTCTATACAACATATAGATTAGCAACATCAGCATGTAAATATAGAATAGATTTACCTGACACGATATCCGTTGAACTCAGGGTTAATCTTGAGGACTTGATACACTGTCACAGGAAAGAGGAGGACCGGGGGTCTAACCTGACCCTAAACTGGGGTCCTAACTAAACCCTCACCTTGGAGGTACTGATAATGGTTCAGAGGTCCAAGTCTCCAGCCTAACCCTGTCTCCTATCAGTCCCTGAACCCTGTAATCAGTCCTAAGAAGGATTCTGATTACCACCAAAGGGTTATGGGCTGATCTCTGCTAAATACACAGATTAGACATATAAGACAGACTGGAGAAAACACAGACTTGCATACACACTCAAACACAGAAGGAACATAAATGATCTGGGATATTAAACTCTAAGCAAGGTGAGCTTAAAACAACTAAGGAGCTCTTTAACTTAAGTCTATACAGATACAATCCTATCTGTGGTCTGCATGAAGAATTTCACTGGCAACTCCCAACACAGACAACCAGAGATTTAAAGGAAACCAATCAACAAATAATTAATTGCAGCCGGGAGAAAACTGCACCCAGTCCCAGAACTGAGCACAGACAGAATTAACTCCCTAACTGCCAACACAAAGAAACAGCAACTCAGCTGTGAGAAGTCAGAATGTGCAACCGCGACGATCTTCGTGGCGATGCACACATGACAGGTAAACTGATCAAATTTGCTGATGACACAAAGCTAGGAGGGGTAGCTAATACTAGAGAAGAGAGTGAGAGGATTCAAAAAGATATAAATAAACTGGAGCAGTGGGCAGCAACTAACAGAATGGTTTTTAACAGGGAAAAATGCAAAGTACTACATCTGGGCAATAAAAATGAAAAAAGCATATACAAAATGGGAGGAATAGGGCTAAGTAACAGCACATGTGAAAAAGACTTGGGTATACTAATTGATCACAGACTGAACATGAGTCAACAGTGTGATGCAGCAGCAAAAAAGGCAAATACAATTCTAGGATGTATCAACAGAAGCATACAGTCTAGATCACGTGAGGTCATTATTGCCCTCTACTCCTCTTTGGTCAGACCTCATCTGGAATACTGTGTCCAGTTTTGGGCACCACATTTTAAAAAAAGACATCAACAAACTGGAGCAAGTTCAAAGAAGAGCCACCAGAATGGTGACTGGTCTGCAAACCATGTCCTATGAGGAGCGGTTGCAGGATTTGGGAATGTTTAGCTTGCGAAAAAGAAGACTGGGAGGAGACTTAATAGCTGTCTACAAATATCTCAAGGGCTGTCACATTGTAGAAGGATCATCTTTATTCTCATTTGCACAAGGAAAGACTAGAAGCAATGGGATGAAAGTGAATAGGAGGAGACACAGATTAGATATTAGAAAAAACTTTTTGACAGTTAGGGTGATCAAGGAGTGGAACAGGCTGCCACGAGAGGTGGTAAATTCTCCTTCAATGGAAGTCTCCAAACAGAGGCTGGACAGACATCTGTCTGGGATGATTTAGAGAATCCTGCTTTGAGCAGGGGGTTGGACCAGATGGCCCAGGAGGTCCCTTCCAACTCTACCATTCTATGATTCTATGATTCTATGATACTTTGGTTTAACACCTTCCTCCACTCCTCTGTTATCTGTGTGAATATATTTGTATGATTGTTGTTTTTCGTTACCCCTGTTCATATTAACTTGTTAATTTGGTTGGTGTATTATAGTACACTATTACTTCCCTCTTTCCTGGGTGGGGGAAGGGTACAGATGTAGGGCGGATTCAGGAGCTAAGGCAAGGTGTGTGGGCCTGGCATCTTCACCATCAGAAGTAATCTAGGGAACAAGGCAAGCTAGGGTGTCCCTAGCATTAGGGACAGGGAAGGAGCCCCTGGTCCTGGGACACATGACAGCAGAGTCGTGACAGCGGTCATGTGACCAAAAGTATGCGATATGCTTACTTCAGGCGAGATTCCGACTTGCATGGCCTCAGTCACGCAGTCATGTGGCCACCTGCTCCCGATGCCAGCACCAAAGAATCCTTAAAGTGTATGCTGCAATGATTCACTAGTCACAGAGATATAGGAAAGATGAAGAGACCTGAGTAGTCTCGAAAGCTTGCAATTTGTTATCATATTTTCAGTTTGCCATTAAAAGGTATCAACCACTGAGGACTCTCAATTCTAAATATTTTTCTAGCCACAGAGAGTCACAGCAAACTTTCATGTCAAATCTGAACAAACCCTTCAGGAATGAATGGAATGTTAATGTGCATGATTGACCTCTGCTCCATTCAGCTGCATCTCTTCAGAGCCCTGGTTCTCAGGATCAATGGATGCCAAGGTGGTCAGACCCCCAATGATCGGAAATATATTCCCTATCCCCAAAACTTTTAAACCTGAAAACACCCCAATAACTTTATAGAGTTTGCATCTACTTTAAATTTTGAAAGTATTTCTGTTTTAAAAAAATAAATTCTGACGCTCCCTCTATATTGTGTAATGATTTTCTTCACCTTCTGAGTTGTGTACTGTGATGTTCTGCAGCAGCTGGGTCTTAGGACTGTATAGCCCACATATGAAAAAAAAACAGGAAAAGGAACATCCTGCAAATGTTATTTAATTTACAACAGAAGGCTTCTGGGGAAGAGGTGAGGGTCACTATGTAGTGTTGCTCGTCCCTGTATAATCGTGAGCTGCTGAAGTTTACAAGGACACGTAATATCACCAAAAAGGAACATTATTTCTGTATTATCATTGCAACACCAATCTCCCAAAAACATTGCAGCTTAGTAAAACCCCACTTATGTGCTGTATTGCTAACAACAGGATATTAAGTAATTTCAGAAGCCCTGGTCACATTGTAAAGGTGCTATTATAGAGCACGGGCAGGAAAAGAAGCGTGCTCCTTCTTTATTATGAACCTGATGGAAGAGGAAGAATTAGAAAAGCATAATGAGGTAGAATGTTCCTCCAGAGGTTTCCTGTGCTACACTAACGAAATTAATTTCCCTGTAATTCCTGTCTACAATGAGAATAGCACAAAAAGAAATAACACCCTGAGAATTAAGCTTGGCAATTCAATGTAATTCACAACTTGATAGATCTCGTTTGTCTAGGAAGTATACTTAATATGTTTTTCCAGATTTATATAAATATAGCTTATTCAATACTTTATGAAAGTCCTGCAATTTTCTAATCTTTCATCTAGAGGCTGAAAACATTCATTCACAGGATAGGTGATAATTTATTGATTGGTGGGGGTCTAACTGTTGGGATCTGCACTGATCGGCAGGACAGAGCACTTATATCCCTTTTAGCAGCAGTGCACATTGTCAACCACTGATCCATTCATTACCTACCGGGCTGCAAAGCCCTGCGCTTGGCTTTTTCTGGCAGCCCCATAGAGAATGGAGTGGCAGCCGGGCATCCTACCTGCTGATCCATTTTGTAATGGGCATAAAAGGACCCTATCTGGAATGCACATTTCCTGTTCAACTGATCAGTATCGGTACTAGGGGACGGACACCTACCGATCAGAAAATTATATCTTGTTTTTACTGGATAACCCCTTTATCCAGCACCGACATGATTAAGACAGATTTTCATCCTCTGAACGTAAACAAGTGTTTTTCTATTTCCTTATATTCTTTCCCTATTGAACAAATCTTCAGTAGATTCGATTTTCAGTACCATATCCATGTGGATGAGACTCGATTATACGCATAATTTCCTGACATCACCCTCATAAAACTATAAAATACCAGTGATTGTCTTTCGCTGTCTCTAAAGTTATGTCTTCATGCTATTTAAAACTAAATTTGTCAAAAACTTAACACCTTGTGTCTCCTCCCAACACTAACCTACCAATGCTCAATATTACTATTTCTGTGTGTGTGTCTCAGTCTACCACCTACTCGTGCCCTCCATTCTGCTAATGACCTAAGATTCACATCCTCAATAATCCGAAACTGTCACTCCCGTATCCAAGACTTCTCATGTGCTGCTCCAATTCTTTAGAATGCATTACCCAGGACCAATTGTTTAATCCTCAATATTCCCAATTTTATGCATGCCCTAAAAACACATTTCTTTAGACTGGCCTATCACCGCACCACACTTATCTAACTATCCCTATTTTGCCCACTCAAAATTTTCTTCCAAATCAGGACCCTCTTACCATCTTTTCCCCACACCCTCCATGCACTTATTAGCTCTCTGTGTCAGTCCTTGTACTGATACTGGCTGGTGACTGATTCATGCAGTGTTGTGAATCTCCCTCTATGTTTTATTGATGGCTGGACTCTACAGTATAAGCATTTTTTACCATTCTCCTTTCGTGTTTCCCCTACTTCCTCATAGATTGTAAGATTCTTCACTCCTTTTATGTATCTGTTGATTTTATATGTTATTCTGTAATGTCTTTAGTGTCTGTACAAGTCCCCTATAAAATATAAAGTGCTGTAGAATATGTTGGCGCTATAGAAATAAAAATTATTATTAATTTTACTACGGACAATGATGCAATCGTATAAGTATACATTGTTCTCTAGTTTCTTTTTGCACCTCACATATAGCATCGCCCCACTCTTACATCCGCTACTCGCCTCCTGCAGCAGCAACCCTGCCTCCTGTGACCCCGTTCCACCACCATAGCCTCCATATAAGCTACTGTAAATTCAGACTATAAGATGGACCACCATTTTATTAAAAACATTCTTTTCCTATTTTCTACCCCAAAATTTAGGCTCCGTCAAATAGTCCAGTGCGTCTTATAGTCCGTAAAATTCTAATTTACATTCTTTTGTGTACCTATGTATATTCTATGTATATGAGTTCAGTAGAGTTTCACATACATTGACATAAATGTACTTTGCATGGTGGAGTTCCCACGATATAAGGAATATGCACAGACCATTGCTAGAGACCAAGACTTTTCATAATTGTTGTCTCATGGCCAAAGTGGAGATTGGTTACAAAGAGCATCTCTCGAGGTGGCCGACAATCCGATGATTTTTCTATGAGCTACTGTATATGAAGTATCTTATATAGCCCTGTAGGGGCGCGCAGGGAAAATAAACACTTACTTTCAGATTTAGTTATAGGGGATCAGGGGTTCACTTGGTGATCAGCATATGTTCTCTTACCTCTTCCAACAAGTAGAGATTGTCCAAAGTGCAGAATGGAGTTAAAATCTTACAGTATGTTGCAATAGTGACTCTTGGTACTTTTGGACCAAAGGAACAAGAAATAAATTTTGATTATTTTTTTCAGGACAAACCGTTCTGCTCTTTAGCAAACCTTTGGCTCATCGATTTTGCGTTCTGTGTCGTATGGCTCTGTAATTGTATGCGCTCGTATTAGACATTTTTCCATTGAAGAAGGCACAGGCTTTTCATGTTGATGTTTCTTTCAAGGTGTTAATTTTTCCCCAGGACCTCAGATAACAGAATATGTATTTACTTGATCTTGACTTACATATTTCTTTTAACCAACACTTAACATTCATTTTAATTTCCTTCCTTTGAACCATCGCTGTTTCTTTAACATAGCGTGTTTTTTTTTTTTATCTTAATGAATACGTTATAGCCACACATTTACACTCTAGCTGAAGTCACATAAAGGATATTTCACACATTATTATACCGCAGTGATTGGTTTTATAAAATGTACTATGGCCTTAGGCCTTGAAAATGCTGCTTTCATTGTGTTTTGTGTTTTACAGAGTGTTTTGAGCCGGAGAAGTGGTTATTTACAATGGATGCACACAGAGTGGAGATCAGCTCTTCAGATCAGCGTATAACTTTATAGGATTCAGATTAAAGGCTATCGGCAATTTCTTGCTTGATCAAAGCCACCGATGAAAGTTCTTTGACTTTCCTGGGACAAGAATGAGATGAACTCAACAAAACAAACATCGCCATTGTAAAAGCAAACAAAAATATACAGCGTGAAATATTTTACTGATCAAAATATCTGCAAAGATGGTAATATACAATCAGATTTTTTTCCTGAAAGACATAAATAAACTGACATGTTGGGAGATTTTTATTTGCAGCATGGCAAAACTATCTATTTATCTATCTATCTTCTATCTATCTATCTATCTATCTATCTATCTATCTATCTATTATCTATCTATCTATCTATCTATCTATCTATCTATCTATCTATCTATTATCTATCCAACAAAAAAAAGCAGCACTCCATAGGTTTCCAATGAAAAAAAGTGGATTTTAATCAGACCCACATAGTGTGGTGTTATGTTTTCGAAGCTGAGGAGAGCAGGCAAAAACGGCAATACACCAGAGAGGTTGGAATCTACTGGATTGCAGTACACTGACTAACCACCACAACTAAAGGCAGCCGTGGAGCGTTCCTACGTTGGTCCTAGACGCCTCGTCACAGCCTGAGAGGTTAACTACACCTAAAGATAGAAAGAGGAAAGCTATCTGCCCGGAGCAGATTCCCAAAGAACACAGGAAGCCCCCAAACATGTAATGGCGGTTAGACAAGAGGAAATACAGACACAGACAGAAAATAGTATGAGCAAACGCTGGGGCCCAATCTGCCTAGACAGAAAAGGATAGGAAGGATACTTACTGCAATCCAAAAAAAAAACCCTACAAAAAGCCAACGCTACTAATTGCAAAAACACCTGAGATCACACAACCTCTACCACCTAAATTAGTTCTCTGGTGTAACAAAACTAAGCCGCAGCCACTGAAAAAACTGGAAAAGGCAAATGAACAAACAACAGTGGCTCCAGAGGAACCGAGAGGAGCCCAAGCCCCCGGGGAGGGGAACCTGGCCAACCTCACAGAAATGGAGAGAAATATGCAAATGGCAAGCACAAAAACAAAAAACAGAAAATATCTTATCTGAGAGCAGGAGAAGAGGCAAGACTCAGCAAGCTTCCAAGTGAACCAGGAAACAACGTTGAGACAAGAACAATTGATCACCGGCAACCATGATGGGAGGGAACCTCCCTTATATCCAGCCAGTCCGTGATTCCTGATTGCCAATCCTCATTGAATGGTTCAGTACTGTTTGTAACCACCAGAGGGAGCTTCTGCTCAGAATTCATTTCTAAAACATTCACAACAGTGTGGCGACGTTTCGGCTCCATGAGCCTTTCTCAAGCAGTGATTGTTACACATATGTGAGTATATATAGAGCTAGTGCTTCACAATCTCTCATTACATTCAATTAATATTCTGTGCAAATATTCAATACATTTTATACATAAAAATACCTTTAAAAACAGTAAAGTGAAAATGAAGTTTGCGCATTTCCTACAAAGTGTTATTATACATATAGTGTCCCATACATAGTCTCAAATTATCATGCAATAGCTTAAATGCCAATGTTTCTTAAATTAGTGCAGCTGTGATAATAAAATTGGGAAAACACTCATTAGATATGGTTATGTTCCACATGGAGGACGCCATGAACGCTGTATCCAGCTTGTATCAGTGTCAACCGCGCATGTCCGTGCGCATCATTGGATTGTCAGAGACATTAGCCAATTAGAGAAGATGTGTGGCATTTCCCCAGTGCGCATGCGCACCAGTACATCGTCCGCTTCACAACGCCATCTTTAATGTGGCAAATTACTTTCCAAGGCTCCAAACCTCCTATTAGACTGTCGGCCAATTAGAAGTGGTATTTAGACTTCATTATAGTGCGCTTGCGCACCCACTCCACATCCATCCTCCATCAGATTAGTTGCTTCTCACAATTATTTCTTATCTGTATAGAAACTTTTTAACACCAGAGCCTACTAACACCTGGGATATTTCACATTCCAAAAATCATATTTGGGAGTTTGATACAAAACTGAATTTTCAAGGTATTATATCCACCCCGATATATGGGACCGTTCCCCGTCAAGGGTAACTCCCCACTACCGATGGCACTCACGGGAGGTATCCTAGACCTAAGGTCTAGGTCCCTCAACCATGTTACCATTAAGGTAGAATACCTATTCACTTTACTGTTTTTAAAGGTATTTTTATGTATAAAATATATTGAATATTTGCACAGAATATTAATTGAATGTACTGAGAGATTGTGAAGCACTAGCTCTATATATACTCACATATGTGTAACAATCACTGCTTGAGAAAGGCTCATGGAGCCGAAACGTCGCCAAACTATGTGGGTCTGATTAAAATCCACTTTTTTTCATTGGAAACCTATGGAGTGCTGCTTTTTTTGTTGCTTATTGTGTCTGGCAAGTATTGGATTATTGCTGAGGAGGCTATTTGCACCAATATTGTATTCTGTGCTGTCCAGTCTTTTTTTGATTATTCTATCTTTTATCTATATTATTATCTATCTATTATCTATCTAATTTATATCTATCTATCTATCTATCTATCTATCTATCTATCTATCTATCTATCTATCTATCTATCCATCTATTATCTATCTATTATCTATCTATCTATTGTGGTATAATGACTAATGTGGCACCTAGGGGGCGCTGTATAAGTTGCTCAAATTATGCATGGAGGCATGAGATGGAGGGGAAACCAGTCCCTGGTATGGTGCTAAATGGAAAGTATGTGTCGCAGAGCTATTCTGTGCTGTAGATCAGTAAAGTTGTTCTGGGACTTGTAGTCCCATAAGAGTTCTGATTCTTGTTAAGGGTGAACCTACAGGGTTAGCTTGTGAGCTGGGTGGGACATGCTAACCACACATACACCGCCCACTGGTGGTGGGAGAATGAATGGTACATACTGGTGATTGTATGTGGTGAAGGACCTGTGATGAGGTCATGAACAGGTGACCAGACCATGTGCTTCATGCCTTGGCTTGGGGAGTGGCTACAGGTATGAAAGGCAGTGCTGGGCACATGGAGTGGAGATCTTGGTGGAGACTGGGAAGTGTCTCTGTAGTCTGTCTCAAGGGATTCTATCTGAGACTGGGAAGTGTCTCAAGGGAGTCTGGCTGAGACAAGTGGAGAGTGTGTCCTGCACAGGGCTGCCTGGAAGGTTCCTGGAAGGTCTGTCGGTGTTGGATCGGATTCCTGGAAGCACGTGGTGAGACTTGGAACTTGGTGGCCGGGGTGTTGGACTGGGGTCCTGAATAGCACCCGGACAGGACACGGGTGTGCGGAGCCTGTGACAGTCCCACACTGAGAACCATGCGGTTCTATTGAGGAGTTTGGCTGGAGTCAGCCTGGAAGTGACTTTCTGTTACAATGTGTCAGTGAGCACTGGAAGCGAGTCCAGATCACCCGGGAAGGCACCTGGTGGTCCCTGCTGGCTTGCAGCCGCTTAGTCAAGCCCGTCCCATGTAAGGGTGAGTCTGGGACCAGTAGTTTGCAAAGATGGAATGCATTTATGTTTTTTGTCATGTTTTGTTACCTGGTCTTAAAGAGACAGTAAACCGTTGTTTTTGGACTTAATGCCTGTGTATTGCCTCATTACTGCGTGCCCGGCCTCGGCCTACCAGAGCGAATCCCTACACTATCTATCTATCTATCTATCTATCTATCTATCTATCTATCTATCTATCTCTATCTATCTATCTATCTTCTATATCCCTTGTCCCTCTATAACTGATGCCTTCTGCATTTCATACAAGTTCTCTATAGGCTACTAATTAACCCACCTCACATAAAAAGGCCACTATACTTTCTACACAGTTTGCATAAATCAATTCACTTATGATCCACTTCTTCAACTCCCCCTTCCATCTTAGAGTCATATTTTACTCTAAAACACTTCTAAAATTCATCTTTTTAGAGTAAGTTGATCTGCAAGTTCACTTTGGGATCAGATTACAGCTGCCTAGTAAAATTTTCAGTGAAAGGAAGGGGAGGAGGAGCAGAGTGAGACGGTCAGAAAGACACCCGCAGAAAGTGCCGCTCCTTTTTAATAATTGTCACTTGTATATGCTGGATTCACATCTACACTGCTCTGTACTGCTGTATAATGTCCTCCATTCCCTTGCTGCTTTTGCTTGTGTGTTACATAGACCAAAGAGAGCAGAAATGCCTCATGTCATTGTGAATTTTGTATGGGAGAAATCATAGCAGCTAGTCTCTACCCAATAGCTTGGAGGCACCTAAAAGTAAGCCTTTAGAGGGGAAAACTTGAAATGTTCAGAATACAAGTCATAATGGACCGAAATAGTGTTTATTCCTGATATAGGCATTCCTGGCAGGTTTTTCTGGTTATGCATTTTATGCTTTTTATGAGAACTGGGTTTCAGTACCAACCTGCCTTCCACTATTTAAAAATTCAAGCCAGGAATAATATTTGCCAAAGAAACTCGCTATACTAGTTTTACCAAGAAACCAAAATTATCTCCAGGTTTTTGTCCTGCTTTGGGATAACTATATACAGTATTAAACCTGAATGGGGATTTTAAGACTACATACACCACTCAACCCATTTCTTATTCCAATGCATCTGAAATGAATGATGTAGGAACCAAATGAAGGCAAAAAGAAGAAAGTATGGGCAGCACGGTGGCTCAGTGATTAGCACTGCAGCCTTGCAGCGCTGGGGTCCTGGGTTAAAATCCCACCAAGGACAACATCTGCAAGGAGTTTGTATGTTCTCCCTGTGTTTGCTTGGGTTCCCTCTGGTTACGTTGTATTACTCCCACACTCCAAAGATATACTGATAGGGAATGTAGATTGTGAGCCTCAATGGGACAGTGATAATGTATGTAAAGCGCTGCGGAATATGATAGCGCTATATAAGCAAAG
>JARQOD010000005.1:58827455-59037500 GCA_033576555.1 Oophaga sylvatica
AGGCCAATTCACCACATCAGAACCCTTCTTGGTCAAATCAGTTAATGGTTTAACAATAACCGAGAAATTACCAATAAATTTACGATAAAAATTGGCAAAACCCAAAATCTTGAAGAGCCTTTAATGAAGTAGGTTGGACCCAATCACAGATGGCCTGAACTTTGACCGGGTCCATTTCAATAACAGATGGGGACAAAATGAATCCCAAAAATGAGATCTTCTGTACGCCAAAAAGACACTTTGATCCCTTCACATACAGAGCATTCTCTCTCAAAATCTGGAACACAGTTTGAACATGTTTCACATGAGAGTCCCAGTCATTAAGAAAAAATCAAGATATCATCCAAATAAACAATCAGAAATTTATCCACAAAATCCCTGAAAATGTCATTCATGAAGGACTGGAAGACAGAAGGAGCATTAGTGAGCCCAAAGGGCATCACAAGGTACTCAAAATGCCCTTCAGGGTGTTAAATGCCGTCTTCCATTCATCCCCGTGCTTAATGCGAATAAGGTTATATGCCCCCTGAGGTCAAGCTTGGTAAACCAAGTAGCGTTTTTCACCCTGGAAAACAGGTCAGAAATCAAGGGTAACGGATATTGATATTTCACAGTAATATTGTTCAAAAGACGATAATCAATACACGGCCTTAATGAACCATCCTTTTTGGCCACAAATATAAAACCGGCACCTAAGGGTGAAGAGGATGGTCTGATATGACCCTTCTCCGATGACTCCTTGATATAAGACCTCCTGGCGTCATGTTCAGGTACAGACAAGTTAAAAAGGCGACCTTAAGGGAATTTACTACCAGGCACTAATTCAATAGCGCAGTCATAGCTCCTATGGGGAGGCAAGGATGCAGATTTACTTTCGCTAAACACATCAGAAAAATCAATCAAAAAGTCAGGAACATCCTGAGCCTGGGGGGAGGCAGAAAAAACAGGAGTGTTGGTATTAACACATTGGCAGCCCCAACTGGTTACAGACACAGATTTCCAATCCAAAACAGGATTATGAGACTGTAACCAAGGGAAACCCAGCACGATAATGTCATGCAGATTATACAGAACCAAAAATTTGCAGCTCTCCTGATGATCAGGTTCAACCCTCATTATCACCTGAGTAGAGAACTGAGGTTTATTCTCAGCCAAAGGGGTAGAATCGATCCCCAGTAGGGGAATAGACTTCTGTAGGGGTATCAAGGGAAACCCGCAACGTTTAGCAAAATCAAAATCCATCAGGTTAATAGCTGCTCCCGAATCAACGAAAGCCTGAGCAGAAAATGAGGACAGAGAGCATATCAGAGTAACAGTTAATAAAAACTTAGTCTGAACACTACCCAAGACAACTGAGCGTGCAAAACGTCTTCCCCGCTTAGGGCAGACTGAAATAGCATGAGAGGCATCACCACAGTAGAAACATAACCCATTGCGCTTTCGAAACTCATGACGCTGTGCCCCAGAAACCACTCTATCACACTGCATGGATTCAGAAGCAGGTTCACAAGGCAACACTATTCCACGCATACTTCTCCGCTCACGCAAACGTCTGTCAATTTGAATCGCTAATGACATAGAATCATTGAGACCAGAGGGGACAGGGAATCCCACCATAACATCCTTTACATTATCTGACAGACCCTTCCGAAAAAGGGCTGCCAAAGCGTCGTCATTCCATTTGGTCAGGACTGCCCACCTGCGGAATCTCTGACAGTATAACTCAGCGTCATCAAGCCCCTGATTTAATGCCAACAAGGCTTTTTCAGCTTGATCAATGACATTAGGCTCATCGTACAATAACCCCAAGGCCTGAAAAAATGCATCAACATCACTCAAAACAGGATCCCCAGGTGTCAGGGAAAAAGCCCAATCCTGAGGATCGCCGCGCAGGAGAGAGATGACAATTTGAACCTGCTGCGCTGCGTTCCCTGAGGACTTAGATTTTAAGGCAAAAAACAATTTACAATTATTTTTGAAATTCAGAAACTTGGCTCGATCCCCCAAAAACAAATCTGGCATGGGAATCCTAGGTTCCACAACAGGCAACCTAGCAAGATAGGTAGCAATACTCCGAACCTCAGTGGCAAGCTGATCCACACGGCCAGACAACTGTGCAAACTCCATTGAGAGAAAAAAAATCCTCCCCAGCACCCAGAGATACAGAGGGAAAAAAAAAAAAAAATGCAACAAACAGAAAAATATCTCTGACAACCTTTTTTTTTTTTTTTTCTTTCACAATATTTTTCCCTTCTGTGAGTACCATATAATTTTCAGTTTTGGCCGGTGATACTGTTATGATTTGGTAGCTGAGTAGTGCAGGTAAAAAAGGCAATACACCAGAGCAGTTGGAATCTATGAGATTGCAGTACCCTGACTAACCACAACTAGAGGCAGCCGTGGAGCGTTCCTACGTTGGTCCTAGATGCCTCGTCACAGCCTGAGAAACTAACTATACCTAAAGATAGAAAGAGGAAAGCTATCTGCCCCGGAGCAGATCCCCAAAGAACATAGAAAGCCCCCAAACATGTAATGGCGGTTAGACAAGAAGAAATACTGACACAGACAGAAAATAGTATGAGCAAACGTTGGGGCCCAAACTATCTAAATAGAAAAGGATAGGAAGGGCACTTACTGCAATCCCAAAAAACCCTGAAAAGCACCAACTCTACTAATTTCAAAAACACCTGAGATCACACGACCTCTACCACCTAAATTAGTTCTCTGGTGTAACAAAATCAAAACAGCAGCCACTGAAAAAACTGGAAAAAGCAAATGTACAAAACATAAGTGGCTGAACTAAACTGAGAGGGCAAAAGCCCCCGGAGGGGACCCAAAAGGCCCCCACAGAAGTGCAGGACAAAATGCAAAAATCAAGCACAAAAACAAAAAGAAGAAAAAGTCTTTCTGTTAGCAGGAGATGCAGACACGACACAGCAGGCTACAAAGGAAACAGGAATCAAGGATTGAGACCAGAACAATTGATCACCGGCAACCCTGATGGGAAGGCGACTCCCTTAAATAAGACCAGTCAGTAACACCCAATTTCCAATCCTCACAATCTTCACTGGACAGTCCAGTACCGCTTGTAACCACCAGAGGGAGCCTCTGCTCAGAACTCATTTCAAGTCCATTCACAACAGGACTGCTGAGGACTGGGGTAAAGTTATTTTCTCTGATGAATCCCCTTTTCGATTGTTTGGGACATCAGGAAAACACCTCATTCGGAGAAGACAAGGTGAGCGCTACCACCAGTCTTGTCTCATGCCAACTGTTAAGCATCCTGAAACCAATCATGTGTGGGGTTGCTTCTCAGCCAATGGAATTGGCTCTCTCACAGTCTTGCCTAAAAACACAGCCATGAATAAAGAATGGTACCAGAATGTCCTCCAAGAGCAACTTCTCCCAACCCTCCAAGAGCAGTTTGGCAATCAACAATGCCTTTTCCAGCATGATGGAGCACCTTGCCATAAAGCAAAGGTGATAACTAAATGGATCAGGGAACAAAAATAGAGATTTTGGGTCCATGGCCTGGAAACTCCCCAGATCTTAATCTCATTGAGAACTTGTGATCAATCATCAAGAGACGGGTGGACAAACAAAAACCTAAAAATTCTGACAAAATGAAAGCATTGATTGTGCAAGAATGGACTGCTATCAGACAGGATTTGGTCCAGAAGTTGATTGAGAGCATGCCAGGGAGAATTGCAGAGGTCCTGAAGAAGAAGGGTCAACACTGCAAATATTGACTTGCTGCATTAACTCATTCTGTCAATATAAGCTTTTGTTACTCATATGTTTGCAATTATATTTCTGTCTGCGATAAAAACATCTGTCAAACACACATAAAAACCAGAGGGCAGGAGATCATGTGAAAATATAATATTTGTGTCATTCTCAAAACTTTTGGCCATGACTGTATAAAACCTAATGTCTTTCTCTCCTTTTTTTTCAATTTATTAGGTACTAATGTCTCTTTTTTTATTGCAGCATGTCTTCCGGGATGAATATGTTCCTGGCCCTGGTGTACTGGCCCAAGCAGAGGGTGAAGTGAGTACCTTCCTTCCATACTGATTGGTAAGTATTTGCTGTTGCATGTACACATGTGGCAAATACTTTTTTTTCTTTTTCAGACCTCATCGTCCATGGCAGCGGAGGAAGAACGGGAGCAGCCAGTCCGTGTGCAGGCTGGGAGACGGCCTGTAAGTATAGACTGACAGATTGTACTCTTTTTTCCCCTGACCTTTTTCTTGCCTGTTTTTACTATTCAATCTTGCTTCTATTCTCAATCTTGCTTCTATTCTGTCTTGTTTTCTATCTTTTTCATTTCCAAATCTTTCCAAGATTAATGTTTTGCTTTCTGTTCTAGGCTCCACAATGGGATGAGGAACTCGCCCTGGACAATGACGCCCTGATAGTTAGTCCAGGAGCGAGTCCCGTTGTGGGACAGCCGTGATCCACTACACTGTGACAATGTGGTGATCCGGCAGTTCTGGAATGAGGTGGCCGCAGCGTTGATGGATGGCTGGGACAACGCCTCTCCCCTGGTCCGCAAGGAATTTTTGTAAGTATTTCAATGCTGTGTGATGCGGCAGTGACCTTGGCCGGGATCACACAGCTGTGTGTGTTGCTATTAACTCCTGTGAGTTTCTATCATCACACACAATTGTGTTAACCCTGCCTACAGTGCATTGTCTAAATTTTTTGGGGGGTTTTCCACAGTGAACAAGGTCAGAACCCGTTGCGCTCGATGAAGGACCGCTTCAACAGGGACCTGAGGCAGGAGAACCAGGTTGTCAGTGGTGCTGCAGCAAGGACCACCCGGAAATATCGCTACCATCGGGCGTTGGCGTTCTTAAGACCGGTCCTTGCCACCAGAGCATATGTATTTTGTTGTTGTATTGTATTGTGTTTACTCTGTGTTTTTCTATTCCACAGGAGTTGGTGCTTTTACTATTGTAAATGCATGATACTAATGTATTTTTTTTTATTTTCACAGCACCTGGAGCAGCACCCTGCAACCTGGTCCTGGAGCAGTCCTTCAGCGAGCTACCTCAGACCCGTCCTAGCCATCCACCAGCCAAGAAGCACCTTGTGGGTCAGCAACACAGCCAGCTGTAGACCAGGAAGCTGGTCCATCAGGTGTTCCCCAGTCCCAGGTCTCTGCTACTGGTTTTGGCAGAAGGCCTCTGACAGGAATCTCATGCCCGAGTTCATTCACTTGAACACGATTTTTCAAAATGGCCTCAAGGCGGTGAGCGACAGAGTGGAAAGCGGTTTTGCCCTAATGGAAACACGCTTCCAGTCTGTTGAGCGTCGCCTTGACCATCTTGAAGACAACCTCAACAGACTACCACACCATTTTTTTAACAAAGTTGAACGGGGCATGGCGGAACACCTTAGTCCTGATCTACAACTGACTGTGATTCAGGCCTGCAACACTGCTTACACGCAGGCTATGCAGCAGAGTCGGTATGTGCAGCAGCCAGTGGTGCCTTTCCCACCGTGCCACCACTGACTCACTTCACCTCACTACCGACTTCTGCTGCATACCACTGCACGGTCACCAGCATTCCAAGCCATGCAGGACTCCACTACACGACACCAAGTCCCAGTGCAGCTGGACACTCCCCGCCACCACCATGCCAAGCGCTGCTCCTGCTTCGACATCCTTCGACATCCTCCACCCCTGCTTGGACCTCCACTCCTGCTTTGACCTCCTCCACCTCCAGGACTACCACCACCACCGAGCAGCAGCTGGGGGACCCTCACTCGGTCTTCAGGACCACTGACCCTGGCAGGAGGTCCCCCAGCTCCCGGAGGTCCCCCAGTTGTTTGATGTCACCCAGTTCCCGGATTTCACCAAGCTCCCGGAGATCACCCAGTTCCCGGAGGTCACCAAGTTCCCGGAGGTCACCCAGTTCCCGGAAAAAGAAGGAGAGCACAAAGACTGGACGACGAATCCAGAAGTTAAAAACTTTTGTCCTCCCTCCACCTTTCACCTCCCACTGTGTCTGACTCGCTGCCTTCCCCCACAATTTTCGTTTCCCCTTCCCCTCGAGCCCCTTCGTCGCCCACCCTAAGTCATTCCTCGTCCCTCCACACCTCCAGGTTCCCACCATCTTCCCCCAAACGTCGGTCCCGGTAATTAATTTTTTTTTTGTTAGTCTAGACTAAAATAAATGTTATTTTTTTATCCCCAACTATTTGGTATAATTATGTCTTTCGCCGCCTACACACACAGCGCCGTACACACACGCTGTACACTTTGTGATTTTGCCACATGCTTCTTGTGTCAGTCCTGGAGCTATGTGTTGTCAAAAACACAAATATATGACTTGTATTTTCACCACCAGTCTCTTCAGTCTACAAATATTAGTAGACTGAATAGAGGATGTTGGTGAGTGCAAGGCATATCTATTCTCACCTTGCCAGGTATCATAAAGAGTGAATTAAGGATGGTGTGTTTTGCCCATCAACATTTCACTCTTTGTGACACAAGGCCAGGGTATTGTAGATATATCTTGTAATTACCAACATCCTCTATTCAGTGTGTGGTGAATATACTGAAGAGATGATGGAGAAAATACACGTCATATCTACAATACCCTGGCCTGGTATCATAACTATTTATCACACCTGGCCAGGTGACTATACCTATGAGTTGTCATCTGCAGCGTCACTTCAGTCTGCATCATCTATTGCACGCAGACTGGAGAGATGCTGGTGGTTAACTCATATGTGTATTCACCTACCCAGGTGTCATTAAATTCTGAAGTCAGGATGCTTTTTTTTGGCATCCTCACTTCAGCATGACACCAGGCCAGGGGATTGTAGAAGTTGTCTATACTTTATCATCTCTCCAGTGTGCGTGCATACTGAACCACAGTGGAGATACTACAAACAATATTTATACTCATATGGTCAGGTGTTATAAAGAGTGAAGGATGCTATTGCATCCCAAAATCACTATTTGTAAATCAGGCCAGGTGATAAATATTTGTTGTATCTCCACCGTCGCTGCAATCTGTTTGAACACAGACTGAAGAGATGATGAAGGTCATACAACTTTTCTCTGTAGTCTTACCTGGTGGAGTCCTAGTAAAGTCAGGATGCACAATACACAGCATCCTGACTTCACTGGGACACATGGGCAGGTGATTATTGTATTGGAGTGTATAAAGACAGAGTGCACTCGGTACTGGTATCAAAACTGTTTTTTTATTAACATACAATAAAAATTTTTTAGACCATTTGCTCTTGCCATGACTCACGTCCTACATCAGATATAAAGTAGGCCGCAAATTGGTCCCTCATTTGGCCAACTTTAACTGGTGACCTGAGAGGGTGCTGAGTGAAATCAGGCAATGGGTTGGCAGCTGGTTCATCTAGTTCAAAGTTAGGGCGCTCTTTAGCCATTGCAAAATTGAGAAGAAGCACACAGGCTTTCACCACCTCATCCACTGTTTCATGTTTAAGATTAATGGCTGTGCCAAGAATGCGCCATCTGGACACAAGAATCCCAAAGGCACACTCTACAGTTCTTCGTGCCCTTGTGAGTCTGTAATTAAAGATTTTTCTTGTGTCGTCCAAGTCCCGGCTGGAGTAGGGTTTCAGCAGGTTTGTGCACATTTGAAAGGCCTTATCCCCAACCATTACAAATGGCAGTGGCGGACCTTTGGTGTGGGGAAGAGGCCATGGCAGGGGAAATTAAAATGGTTGCCATACAACCTACGGCCCATGTCCGAGTTCTTAAAAGTCTGAGAGTCATTGCCCCGGCCAAATGCCCCAATGTCCACCGCAATAAACCTACAGTCTGCATCCGACAATGGCCATGAGTACTGTAGAAAAGTACTTTTTATAATTATAGTACTCAGAGCCACTTTTTGAGGGTTTTGTTATCCTGATGTGTTTACCATCCATCTCTCCCAAACAGTTGGGGAAATTGCAGACTGCCAGGAATTGATCAGATATTTTAATCCACTTTTCCACGGTGGGCAGGGGCATAAATTCAGGACAGAGAACATCCCACAAAGCCCTGCAGGTGTCCGCAACTATTCCCGACAAGGTGGAGACTCCAAGCCGGTACTGGAAGTGGAGTGAATATAGGGTCTCGCCTGAAGCCAGGAATCTGCAAAACAGAGGAAGAAAAATTGTGATTGTCTAGTCTTTGGCAAAACACTGACATGAAAAAAATTTCTGTACATGGCAGATCTATAATTCTGCAGGCTTTTAGTAAATTGCAAAACAAAAACAATTATGCACGCATTGGTTTTTTAAATATTACTTACTGTAATGTGACCATGAGCTGTTCCTCAGGAGGAATGGCACGACGGAGCTGTGTGTCCTGTCTCCGAATGGCTCCTTCAACACAATCAAGCAAATACATGAAGCTTTCTTGGGACATCCGTGTATAGTCATTCAATTTTGCTGGGTTTGCCTAGAGCTCGCTGAAGAGGGTGTGGTACGCTCCACGGCTCTCCCAGATTTCAATAATCGGATGTCTCCAAAAACGCCGCCGCTGCCATCTTCGCTGTCTCTCTCTCTTTGTTGCTGGCAAGCAAATGCAAAAGCCAGAAACAGCGCAATGTTTAGATCCAAGTTGAAGCGAAAACTCTCCCAACGCAAATCCATGGTGACACAGGAAACAGCAGCAAAATCTGAAGAATTCATCTGTAACAGGGTCTATATAAAGAAGTCCCATGACACTCGCCCACTGGTGTCCCATTGGTGGAGTCTGTTTCAAGGATTTTCCTCCTGTGGAAATATGACACTTTGAGAAAGTATGCGCCAAAAAAAGTAAACAAATGCAAAAACGCTTGATAACGCATGCAACCGCTACGTTTTTTTGTCGTTATGCGTACATTGATGCATTAAAAAAAACATGCGCTTGCAAGCGCTTGTATGCGTTTTTGCACTCATTTTTAATTGCGCACTATGCGTTGCGCACAACAACGCAAATGTGAAACTAGCCTTAAACACCGTCCTATCAAATGGCTTCAAAGAACACCAGTTAAAAAAATGTTCAAAGCTATTTCAGGAAAAGAAACTTGAAAAAAAAAACCGGAACAAAATAAAAGTTTCCTGAAGCATTTTTTGCTATGTGCAGAGTTTTTCAAGGAGGTTGTAGAGCAGAAACTGAATGGAATCTCTTCAAATTATCCTCCAAACCTCAAAACTCCTCCCAAACTTGAAGATTCTACTCCAGAAACTCTGCAAAAAGACTCTGTGTGCACATAGCCTCCACTGGAAAAACTCATGGATTTTGAACTTCTCAAAAAGTCTGTTGGAACATTCCCTATTAGTGCTGCTGTGCTTGTGACTTTGCCGGTAATAAATCCCTCATAATGTGTATTTATAAGTCATACAGTGGAAATCGGTTAACTGCAATATCAGGGAATGAGACTGATATGATAATGATGGTGTAATCTAAGGATATGTTATCAATATCTAATCTCCAATCGGGGCACACAAATCCTCACCAAGCACTGTGGATCCTCCATCATTTTACAAGCACTGCTGTTACTTTTAGGAATGATTTGTCTATTATTGTAGCTCCCTATCCATCTATCTGAGCTGTAGAGAGCTGCACTGCGACACACGACCATTACCATGAGTGTGGAGCTGGGTATGGTAAGTGATGAAGGGGTGCGAGGGTAGACCTTGATGGAGGAAGTGTTGTTGCCACTTCATTAGTAAGTGGAAAGACAAAACCCCCAATGATCTGATTTTAGCAACCTCTTTTAAGGCATGACTTTTTCTGCCCTCCATTGAAGTAGCTACATGAGAAAGATGAAAATGGGAAGGGCAGTTCAGCCATTGTTTCTTCCTTTCATTTTCACATCATACATAGAAAAAATATATTATTGAGGTGATACAATGTGTTAGTTTTTTATGAAAAACTATTAAAAATAATTAAAAAAAACTAAATGAGGGAAGGTTTTTATTTAAAAAAACCCAAAAACCTAATTTCTCTGTTTGTAAGACCTCTGACTTAAATCTGGAATTATTTGATTGCTAATGTAAAGCTTTAAAAGGAACCTGTCACCAGGTTTTCCTCATATAAAGTATGGCCAGTACCTGTAAACCCTCTGTTACAGAATTCTAGTATGCAGTATGTATGTTCCCAAACTGCTCTGCAAGGCACCACAAAGACTTTTATTATACTTACAGATGGTGCGGTTCTGTCCAATGAGCGCCTCTGGTCTTGATCCAGCGCCTCCTGTCCTTCTATGATCTCTGTCTTCCTTCCCTACTTCATGTGGATGATGGTTCCTGCGTCATCTACACAGTGTCCTCCATCGCACTCCTGCGCAGGCGTACATCTCTCTGTCCAGCCCAGGGAAGTCCAAAGTACTGTAGTACGCATGCCCCGGCTTTACCTATGGGTCATCGACTCTCTTTGGCCTTTCCCTGCTCACGCGCACTACAGTAATTTGCTCTGCCCTCAGCAGGACAGAGAGAAGTGTGCAGGAGCTCCATAGGGTACACTGTGTGGATAACGTAGGACACATCATCCATATGAGCAGGGAAGGAGGACGGCGACCGTAGGAAGAGAAGAAGTGCCGGATCAAGACTAGGGACGCTAAGCAGATCAGACCCCACCATATGTGATATAAAAGTATTTTTGTGCATGCATTTGTATTGGGGACATATATACAACATACTAGAATGCTGTAAAGAGGGCGTACAGGTGCAGGCCCTACATTATATGAGGAAAACCTGGTGACAGATTCACTTTAGCATCCTTCGTATTCTAAAGCATTATTGCCTGCTGTGGTAACCTATTCACACATGGCAGCCACTAAGCCTTAGATTCTAAGGGGTCATATGGCAGAATTGGAGTTATTTCCAATTCCATATGACTACTGCTGATGATGAGAGCAAAACTACTTTAACTATGCAACACAATGAGGGGTTATAAGATTATTTTGCCGCAAAACTATAATGCCGTATAGAGAAGAGCTATAATAAGAAAGGAAAATTGTTAACAAAATAATGAAGACATCTGAAAGAGGCTACTGATTTTTTTGCTCTTTGCTATAACTGAAGGAATACTAATCAGCTCGTCCTAACTTCATTATTTGAAATTCTTCATTTTGCCATTTGGGTAAAGACCTAGATATATCAAGGATAACACAATTGATGGCTCTCTAGGTCTCAGCTTTCACCATTGGGACTGGGTAATAAAAAATGTGCAAATTATTATTATTATTATTATTATTATTATACATTTTTATAGCGCCATTTATTCCATGGCGCTTTACATGTGTAAAGGGGCAAATATAGACAAGTACAGTAAACGTGAGCAATACAAGGCACACACAAGTACAGAAGGAGAGAGGACACTGTCCGCAAGGGCGCACAATCTACAGATTGTAGTTTCTAACTATCTTCTGCCAGATGTCGCAGTGCCAAGTGATAGCAACATCAGAAAGAAGGAATATGAGAAGCTGGAGAAATACCAGGGCCTCAAAGGAGAACTAAAGAAGATGTGGAAGGTGAAGGCAACAGTGATTCCAGTGGTGATAGGAGCACTTGGAGCACTGATCTCTAAGTTGGGAAATTGGCTACAACAGATCCCAGGAGCAACATCTGAACTCTGTCCAGAAAAGTGCAATGCTGGAACAACTTAGATCTTGGGCAGTACCCTCAAACTCCCAGGCCTCTGGTAGAGACCCGAGAATGAGAGAGGACAAAAAAGACCACCCCTGAGAAGGAAGTTTTTTTATATATTGTAAGCTTTTCAGGGGATATAGCTCTGGATCGCCGTCCGGGTAGACGGAGTGGCACGGAAACAGTTCATTCACAGACAGCAGTTCTGGTAAAAACTGGCCGCAACCAGTTTTATTAAAGTCCACAGCAAACAGAACATAATCAAAACCAAATCATAAACATAAGCCCTGGGCTTGTCCAGCCACTTACTACACTTAGATAGATTTCCCTCTCTATCCGGGTCCAGACTCTAACAGCCTGTCCCCAAAACAACACATATGTTCAGTAGTTACCAGCTTGGAGTTTCACAGAGTCTCCTCCTTGTGTCTGAAGGCATATCCAACGTCCAGACTTGAGAGAGCTCCCCTCCTATTCAGCAGCTATCCGCATGGATTCTCACAGAGACTACTCCTGTGTCCGGGGTACATCGAGCACCCAGACTGAGACAGCTCATACTCCTGGAGACTCCTTCTTGTGCCTGGACTCCTTGTCCAGACTAAGCGAGCTCTCTGTCTGTGTTCGCAGACACCTACTTCTGGTCTCCTAATTAACAGCTGAGTGGTTTCAGGCCTGAGCTGCAAGTGTGTACTGAATGTAAGGTGTAGTGACCTTTCTCTACCACTAGGTTTACAAAGCCATACATTTCCCTTATACCAGTCAGCAAAGTATCTAGGTGAAATGTACACCCCATTCAACACACATACTCTCACTGTCTCACATATCCCCCCCCCTCTTCTCCAGACCGGAGGGCTGGTCATCCAGACCGGAGGGCTGGTCAACAATCCAAAAGAGACAGTGAACTCTGGACCAGTCATGGCCCTCATCAGCTTCATCTTCACTACTGTCATCTGTATCTTCACCTGAGCCATAGCCAACATCAGCTTTCTCTTCATCTGAAGCATCCGCACTACCCTGTACCCTCCCAGGCCTATGCTCTCTGCGGGCCTCGGGTATCCTGCACGGTTTCATCTTGACCTTAGGGCCGGGCTCAATTTCGATATAGTGCCTGGCCAGAGAAGTACGACCCGGCACATCAGAACACTTCTGCTGACTCTTCCTCAGAAACTCACGTACCTCCTGTCCCTGGTGCACTGACCATGTGTCACCAACTATCACAGAAGGTATAGGGGGTTTTTCACTTTTCTCTAGTTCCCCTTGAACCCTCTTTAGCACATCTATTTTCTTGAATATCGGTTGACTCATAAAGTCTATTTCACAGACCTTAAGCTCCTCTGCCATGGTCTCTGACCATTTTAAGCTACACTGTTCAAATGATTGGGACTGTAGAAGGAGCTGATCGTTTTTCTTTTGCAGTACACATAATTCATCCGCTAAGTCTCCAGCTGAATTGTAATGTTCTACCGTAACAATAGCATTCTTATATAGAGCCTTAGACTTATTGAGCAGCATTTGCTCTTGCAACGAAGAGATTCCCTGTATCCTTCCTTTTACTTCATTGACCTTCTCACGAAGATGCTCATGACTTTCATCACACTCCTTCATCACAGTTTGGAGTTTTTTTTGAGAAGTCATCAATTCATCTGGTACCTGTTGGACGTCTTTTATGTCTTCGGCCCCTTCTTCAGGCTCTTCTGGTAGAACATGCTCAGAAGCCCTACCGTCAGTCTTACATTCTACCTCTTCAGTCACATCATTATGGTCTCCAATATTTCCATTTATTCCGGCTTTCAAGTTCTCCTTGATAGCTGCATCTGTATACTCAGAACCCGCCGGATTCTTCTCTTCCACCACGTTCTGCATCCCATCTGAGCTCCCGTGTGTCTGCAGCGGCAACGGATTGACACATCACTTTTCCCATTTGTTGGGACGTGGCTCCGATGTAGACTCCATGAAAGTGCGCTTGAGCTCACCAACGCCAGCCTGATGTCTCAAAATCTCATCTTGTGACTTATCCAGATCCTTGGTGTCACTCGGGAACACCGCTGGGGCTCCGGGCGCCGAACTTCCAGCCTGAGCTTCACGAGTTGCAGCTACTGATCCGAACCGCAACCCGTCCACGCCGCTGTCTTCGGCAGAAACAGATTCCTGGACAGAGTCAGTCCCCATATCTTCAGTCTTGTTCCTCACAGCTTCACTTGAGACCTCAGCTTCTGATGAGGCATCTGGCTTGGTGACTACCACTTCTATGGTTTTTTTCCACCTCTGCAGCATCTCCCTCAGAGTCCTTGGCACGATACAGATCCACACCATACCTTGGTAACTTCACATTTCCAACAGCATCTACTTGGGCTGTGTTCAGTTTCAGAGTCCTGCCTTTAAAGCTCAGCTCTCCTCCTTTCACCTTAGTCTTCGCCAGGGAACCGGCCAACTGTAAAATATCTTCAGATGCCATCTTCTGTCCGACTGCAAGGTCAGCATCAGCCTTCCTCTCAGGACTCTCAACCTCCTCTGCTACCATGCCTTCCTCATTTGCACTGGTTGCTTGATTGTCATCAGATGATTCACTATCACTACCACTATCCCTGTCTGACCCCTTTTTCTCAGCCACATCTGGCTTACTTTCAGGGTTATACACTTCATTTTCATTCACATCCTGCTCACTGTCAGGGTTATACAATTCATTTTCATTCACATCCTGCTCACTGTCAGGGTTATACAATTCATTCTCATTCACATCTTGATCTGGAACCTTAGTTAACATGTCATCCACAACATTAACTTCACCATCTGGTCCCTGGTTTCCCTCAGGTGGTCCCTCAAGTATGTGACAACCCCAGCACTATACTTCCATATAGCTCAGGTACTAGGAGCTGGCTCACGACCTCTCCCTGGACTTCAGTGTCCCTATACAACAGGTGAGTGTTCATGGCAACATGAGGAAACCTCTCCTCAGAGCCAGGCTCTTAGGAAGCCTCACCTAGAACACTTATATTTTCCTGGGCCGTTTTAAGAGAGGGGTCTCGCCACTGCTCACTCTCAAAATTGTCACAGGACACAGGTAAGTCAGGGACACTCGGTTCCCGAGAACCACCATCCTCGTCTCCCAACATCACCTGCAAAGGAATTTCATCACTATCACAGTCATCATTATTATCAATATCATTATCATGATTATGATCAGTATCATCATCACTATCATGATCATCATCATTATCATTATCAGCATCAGCATCATTATCATGGTCATCATCATTATCATGATCATCATCATCATTATCATTATCATCATCATCATCATCATCATCATCATTATCACATAAGTTTAACGGCCCACTAGCATTGTATTCCGCCCCTCGGGACTGCGCACCCTCAACAGGAGCTTCATCACACTGTCCATCAGAAACATTTTTCCCCCAGAGATCCTTAGACCGGGAAAGTCATTACCCAATATGACGGGGGCACCAGGTTCTTCACTACCCCCACTTCACATGAAACCTCCCCGCGTTTGGGGATCAAGTCCACGACAGTCTCTGGGTAGACTTTGGTGTCTCCATGGACGCACACCACACTCAGGTGTTTATCAGGGATAAAGTCCCTATCAATCAGGCTGTCCCATACGGAAGTCACTGGACTCTCTGAGTCCAAGAGGGCCTGTGCTGGGCAGTCATTTACAACCACCGGGGACCCCTGTGGTCCAGTCTCTTCGGCTGAGGTGGACACACACACAGGCTCTGCGCAGGGAGAGAGGGATCCGCCAACATCACAACACATAGGCTCCCCCTCTATTGGACAGTTGGCTGCAATTTCACGACATCTCCAACACTGTCCATCACACTCTCCCACCCACACGACCCCAACAGCTGGAACGCTCTTACCGGGAGAGTTCGGCGTCCAGGAACTCTGAAGTGACGACCTCTCAGACGGCTGGTCACGGAGGCAGTCTTTGGTGGCGAAGGCCCTCTCCATCAGGCTGACCAGACGATTGGCGTCCTGGTGGTCTCCTTGTCCGACCTCTGGCTGTACCTCAGGAGGACGTGCTTGGGTGTAGCGGTCCACTATCACCTTTTCAACTCCATAATCAGGTTTGCTGACTGCAGACTCCCAACTGCATCTCCAGTCATGAACTCCCCTGGCACGGGCTGTCACCGTAACACCCAGCCGGGTAAGAATCTCCGCTTTCAGCTTGGCATAGTCTTGGCTGTCCTGCTCGCTCAGGTCAGCATAAGCCCTTTGGGGTTCTCCAATCAGATAGGGTGCGACCATCATGGCCCTTTCAGATAGGGGCAGATTCTCCTTCTCCTCCAGTCCCTCAAACCTAGTGAGATATACCTCCACATCGTCACGAGGTGTCATCTTTTTCAGGGACCGTCTTACCGCCTTCTTTACAGCGGACAATGCAGGTGACTTTGCAACATTACTTTGGACGATGCGCTGCAAGTCTTTTGTAGTGCTGCAACCTGCTCAAAAAACAACTGGTTATTCTCCTGCTGCTGCTGCAGGAATTGCTGCTGGGCCTGCTGCATGCGCTGCTGGTGCTGCAGGCGCTGCCGCTCCATGCTCTGCTGCATGCTCCGCTGGGCCTGGACCAGGTACTCAAGGAGCTCCTCCATACTGCCGGACTTATCTGTCTCAACCACGGCAGTCTTATGTTGCACATTAACTTGCGCCATTTGTTCAAACAGCGCCTCCATGCTGTCATCCATGCTGTCAGACTTCTCTGTCTCAACAACGGCAGTCTTCACTCAAGACATACACACTCCACAGTCTTTTCCACAAAAAATTCAGCTTTGCTGTGCAGACACTTTTTTTTTTTTTCTCTGCAAACTCTATTAGGGCCACTGTCTCTTTAAGACTGCTCCAACAGACTTTTCCTTTGCTGCTGCACACTCCACAGTCTTTTCCACAACAAGTTCAGCTTTGCTGTGCAGACACACTTTTTTTTTTTTTCTTTTGCAAACTCTATTAGGGCTACTGTCTCTTTAAGACTGCTCCAACAGACGTTTCTTTTGCTGACACACTTTTTTTTCTCTGCTGCTGCTTCAACAGACTTCACCTTTATTGCTGTCTCTCGCCACTGTGCTGCACGCACATTCTAGCACCAATTGTAAGCTTTTCAGAGGATATAGCTCTGGGATCGCCGTCCGGGTAGACGGAGTGGCACGGAAACAGTTCATTCACAGACAGCAGTTCTGGTAAAAACTGGCCGCAACCAGTTTTATTAAAGTCCACAGCAAACAGAACATAATCAAAACCAAATCATAAACATAAGCCCTGGGCTTGTCCAGCCACTTACTACACTTAGATAGATTTCCCTCTCTATCCGGGTCCAGACTCTAACAGCCTGTCCCCAAAACAACACATATGTTCAGTAGTTACCAGCTTGGAGTTTCACAGAGTCTCCTCCTTGTGTCTGAAGGCATATCCAACGTCCAGACTTGAGAGAGCTCCCCTCCTATTCAGCAGCTATCCGCATGGATTCTCACAGAGACTACTCCTGTGTCCGGGGTACATCGAGCACCCAGACTGAGACAGTTCATACTCCTGGAGACTCCTTCTTGTGCCTGGACTCCTTGCCCAGACTAAGCGAGCTCTCTGTCTGTGTTCGCAGACACCTACTTCTGGTCTCCTAATTAACAGCTGAGTGGTTTCAGGCCTGAGCTGCAAGTGTGTACTGAATGTAAGGTGTAGTGACCTTTCTCTACCACTAGGTTTACAAAGCCATACATTTCCCTTATACCAGTCAGCAAAGTATCTAGGTGAAATGTACACCCCATTCAACACACATACTCTCACTGTCTCACAATATATAAATATATATATATCCTCGTCTATCTTGTTGTAGCATTTCCAAACTTGTGATGTTAGAAAACAGTTTTTCCCCTTATATTCTATGTATAGTGTATAGAAGCCATCAGAGCTGATAACCTATCCAAACAGGAGCTCAGAGGAGAAACGAACTAGAACATGATGCATACAGAGAGAACATACACAGGACAGTTGATTTATGCACAGTTTATTGAAAGCTTAGTTATTTAAGAAGTACTTGCCTATTTTTCTGTTCACACTAGCAGTTCTCAGATGAGTGCAGGCATTCCTTGCCAGTTGCTAGTGTATTTTTCTTCTGATCTGTAGAAGAGGAGCTTCACTACTGAGCATGTACATAAAGTGCAGCACAGATTCATCTCAACTAAAAGCCGAGATCCTTAGATCAGGAACAGAACAGACATTTATAGGATATTTCCTAACTTGCACAAATTTTTATGAAAAAATATTCAGCGCATCCTGCATTGAACTACTAAACCCAATTAAATTTATTGTACATTTTAGGAGTTAAAGTCAGTCCATTTTATACCGACTTCGACACCAAAATTGACTCCAACTCCGACTCAACGGCCCTGTTAAGTACATTATCTAACAGGTAGTGATGGTCATTTCCCTTACGGGTCACGTTATTGTTGATTTATGAGATCCATTCCAGGCCTTCATTATATCACTCCCCACTCTGACTACCCAAAAGCTAGAGCATGTGCTGGGTGCACACAGAGTCAATCCTTCTATTCAAGACTATTGAGACTTTCATAGGCTTACAAAGAGAGACTGACTTTCTGTGTGGGTAGAGGGTGTCATACGGTATTATGCGGGACTGTAACGGACCTCGTAAATTAACAAGAAACAGCCGTGTCAATGAATTAGTGTTTTAGACAATGTTCTTCCAAAGTGTTGTATTAGTGGACGTTGCTGGAGTTTTTCCCAAAGTTCTCTTTTCATTATTTGTATGGGGTAAATGTGTTTAGATGATAAAATTATTGTGGAAGCAAACACTCCCCTTCTGTATTGCCTGTATAGACAGAACAACAGGGTTTATGTTTGCATTGTGAGGCTATGTACACACGTTACATTTTTGCAGCATTCTTTTGCTGCAGTTTTTAATGCAAATTTAAAGCTGCATTTTACAGTACCAGCAAAGAATGAGATTTCAGAAATCTCATGCACACACATTGTTTTTTTTCTGACTGATCTGAAAAACTGCTGCTGGTGTAATCCTATTGTGTCTTCTTTAAGGACAAAGGTTAAAAATTAAATATTTTAAAAAGGTATATACAGGTGCTTCTCACAAAATTAGAATATTATCAAAAAGTTACTTTATTTCAGTTCTTCAATACAAAAAGTGAAACTCATATATTAGATAGTCATTACAAACAGAGTGATCTATTTCAAGTGTTTATTTCTGTTAATGTTGATGATTATGGCTTACAGCCAATGAAAACCCAAAAGTCATTATCTCAGTAAATTAGAATACTTTATAACACCAGCTTGAAATATAGGAAAGATGTGTATCTTCGTACCGTGTTAGCCAGTAGATAGAAAAATATTTAGACTTGAGAGTCCTCAGTGGTTGATACCTTTTAATGGCTAACTGAAAAGATGGTAACAAATTGCAAGCTTTCGAGACTACTCAGGTCTCTTCATCAGGCATAGACTAATACAACATCTGAAGAATCACATATTTATACACAAAATAGCACAGAAAAAATGCAATAGGTAGGACAAGTGACATGAAGCAGAACTGTCATTATGGCAGAGGGATTAACATAAATATGACTAGTTCATAGATAAGGAGTGAAGGTTTTATTACCCTCTGATTGGGGTCTGGTATTGTGTTGTGATGACCCTAAAAGGTCAGGGAGGCAGATTCCTTAATTGTTGTAGAACGACATAAAACTCTGGGATATATTCATCCCAGCACTAAGAGTGTCAAAGGTCATCATAAGTTTATATTCCCAGACTTTTCTATCCTTCTCAGATTTGAAGTTAGATTTTAATACAAGTAATTCCATATCTGTCATGCTATGACCGGGCATACAAAAGTGTTTGGCCACAGGTAAATCCATTCTTTTTTCTCTTATCGTGTGGCGATGAGAATTCATCCTTGTTCTCAGTTTTTGCCCGGTCTCCCCCACATACAGACCCCCAGTTGGACATTTAGTACATATAATTAGGTACACCACATTAGATGTGATGCAGCTGAAAGTACCTGGTATCTTGTAGTCCTGATGGGAGTTGGGGATCTTTATCCTGTCCGTGGTCATTATAGATGTACAGGTTTTGCATTTCTTTTGTCTGCAAGGAAAGGTTCCTGCAGCTGTTGGGGAGGACAGGGAGCTTCTGACAATGATGCTTCTTAGATTTGGGGGCTGCCTAAAACATAGTAGTGGGGGGTCTGGAAATATGGATTGTAATCGGGCATCTTTTTGTAGTAAAGGTTGTAGTTTCCGTGCAGCTCCCCTTAGCATCTCCAGACTTGGATTGTAGGTGACCACTAGAGGCACCCGGTTATTTTCTTCTTTAGCTTTGTAATGTAGCAGGTGATTCCTTGATATTCTGGTGGCTCTTGTAATTTGGTTTTCAATTGTTCTTGGATGGTAGCCCTGGTTCAAAAAAGTCTTTCTGAGGCGACCAAGGTGTTCATCTCTATCCATGGGGTTGGAACATATACGGTTGTATCTGATGGCTTGGCTGTAGACAATAGAGTTTTTTATGTGTTTAGGATGGAAACTGTCCCATTTAAGATATGTTGGACGGTCGATTGGCTTCTGATACAGGGATGTCTCTATTTCATTGTTCTTTAGCTTAATGGTGGTGTCTAAAAAGTTAATTTCAGTGCTGGAGTAGTTAAGTGTTAAGTTGATGGTGGGATGAAATTGATTGAACTGTTCATGGAACGTCTTTAGCTGTTGTTCAGACTCCGTCCAGATGATTAAAATGTCATCAATGTAGCGGTAGTAGGCCCGAGGCCTGATGGGGCAGGAGGACAAAAATTCGCTTTCAAGCTTGGCCATGAAAAGATTTGCATACTGTGGAGCCATTTTACTTCCCATAGCTGTGCCAGTCTCCTGAAGATAGATCTTGTTGTCAAATTCAAAGTAATTGTGGGTGAGGATGAATTTTGTGAGTTTCACCACAGAATCAGCATCATTCCCGGTGTTTCCCATGAAGACTTTGCAGGCATTTAATCCATCCTGGTGTGGGATATTAGAGTACAAAGATTCCACATCCATGGTGGCCAGGATGGTTCCTTCTGGTAGAGAACCTATTGCTGCTAGTTTATTCAGTAGGTCAGTTGTGTCCTGAATGTAGCTGGGTGTATCCTTTACCAGGGGTTTAAGAACACCCTCTACCCATCCAGATACTTGCTCAGTAAGGGTGTCCACACATGAAATAATCGGCCTCCCTGGATTTCCGGCTTTGTGGATTTTGGGAAGCATGTAGAATGTCCCTGTTCTTGGACTCTCTGGTATCAGGTCATCGGCTCTTATGGATTTGTCAGGCAGACAAGATACCAACTTGCTTAGTTCCTTGTAATAGTCCTGTGTAGGGTCCGACTCCAGTTTTCTGTAGTAGCGTGTGTCCGTAAGTTGTCTGTTTGCTTCCTTCATATAGTCTGATGTGTTCATCATGACTATTGCACCTCCCTTGTCAGCAGGTTTAATGATGATTTCTTTGTTGGTTTTCAGAGACTGTATGGCCTTTCTCTCCTGGGCACTGATGTTGGAGGCTTGTCTCTTGTTGGTGGCTATGATGGTGGATTTTATCAAATGTCTGAATGAGTCTATATATTTATCCAAATGAGGGTTACGTCCAGGTGGAGGTGTCCAGTCTGACCTCTTCTTGGTTATTGGGATCCCTCTTCCTTCAGTCCGAGTGTTTTCTGAATCTTCTGTATCATTGAAGTATTCCCTCAGGCGCAGTCTCCTGAAAAAATGTTCCATATCACTGCAGAGTTCGGTTTTATCCAGGGCCTTAGTAGGACAAAATGAGAGTCCTCTAGAAAGCACAGCAAGCTCCACTTTGCTGGGTTTGTAATCTGAGAGATTGATGACACAGTTAGATGCTTTTGTGTCTGGAATGGAGTGGTTGTAAACACATAAAAAACTCTATTGTCTACAGCCAAGCCATCAGATACAACCGTATATGTTCCAACCCCATGGATAGAGATGAACACCTTGGTCGCCTCAGAAAGACTTTTTTGAACCAGGGCTACCATCCAAGAACAATTGAAAACCAAATTACAAGAGCCACCAGAATATCAAGGAATCACCTGCTACATTACAAAGCTAAAGAAGAAAATAACCGGGTGCCTCTAGTGGTCACCTACAATCCAAGTCTGGAGATGCTAAGGGGAGCTGCACGGAAACTACAACCTTTACTACAAAAAGATGCCCGATTACAATCCATATTTCCAGACCCCCCACTACTATGTTTTAGGCAGCCCCCAAATCTAAGAAGCATCATTGTCAGAAGCTCCCTGTCCTCCCCAACAGCTGCAGGAACCTTTCCTTGCAGACAAAAGAAATGCAAAACCTGTACATCTATAATGACCACGGACAGGATAAAGATCCCCAACTCCCATCAGGACTACAAGATACCAGGTACTTTCAGCTGCATCACATCTAATGTGGTGTACCTAATTATATGTACTAAATGTCCAACTGGGGGTCTGTATGTGGGGGAGACCGGGCAAAAACTGAGAACAAGGATGAATTCTCATCGCCACACGATAAGAGAAAAAAGAATGGATTTACCTGTGGCCAAACACTTTTGTATGCCCGGTCATAGCATGACAGATATGGAATTACTTGTATTAAAATCTAACTTCAAATCTGAGAAGGATAGAAAAGTCTGGGAATATAAACTTATGATGACCTTTGACACTCTTAGTGCTGGGATGAATATATCCCAGAGTTTTATGTCGTTCTACAACAATTAAGGAATCTGCCTCCTGACCTTTTAGGGTCATCACAACACAATACCAGACCCCAATCAGAGGGTAATAAAACCTTCACTCCTTATCTATGAACTAGTCATATTTATGTTAATCCCTCTGCCATAATGACAGTTCTGCTTCATGTCACTTGTCCTACCTATTGCATTTTTTCTGTGCTATTTTGTGTATAAATATGTGATTCTTCAGATGTTGTATTAGTCTATGCCTGATGAAGAGACCTGAGTAGTCTCGAAAGCTTGCAATTTGTTACCATCTTTTCAGTTAGCCATTAAAAGGTATCAACCACTGAGGACAGCTTGAAATATGATTTTAAAATCTGAAATATTGGCCTACTGAAATGTATGTTCAGTAAATGCACTCAATACTTGGTCGGGGCTCCTTTGGCATCAATTACTGCATCAATGCGGCGTGGCATGGAGGTGATCAGCCTGTGGCACTGCTGAGGTGTTATGGAAGCCCAGGTTTCTTTGATAGCAGCCTTCAGCTCATCTGCATTTTTGGATCTGGTGTCTCTCATCTTCCTCTTGACAATATTGAAGAACTGAAATAAATTAACTGTTTGATGATATTCTAATTTTGGTACAAGCACCTGTATTCCTAATAAAATAAATAATAAAAATAATATAGAATTTTCTAATAATACGCTTTACTATGTCATTTTGAAAAAACAAATGTACAATTTCCCCACAAATTTATTTACACATTAATCCAAAATACGTATCTGCTTATTTACTTGATACTTATTTAAATGATCCTTACAACTATCTGTTTCTGGTCTAAAAGCAAACACGCTAAATTAATAAATATCTAAAATCTGAATTGGAAGAGTTCCTCTAAAATTACAAATTTTACTAAATATAACTTAACATGTCATTTTTCACTTATCGGTTGGAATGGGCAATTTTCGATACCCTTTTGATTTTTTTAAAATCTTTTGCTAAATACCTTCCTTTTCAGTTTATATTCTCTTAACCTGAAATCGGCAACCACATGGCTTTTGGCAATATTATCTAAGAGAACTATTTAGTAATGTAGCTTCCAATCCTTCCACTTGAAGCCAAATGATGTACTCGTGGCATCCATCCAGAGTGATTCCCTCATGTAAAGTAGATGTAACAATCCATGTGCCAGTTTAGGAATTATTGCTAAAACCTAACACATTCAGAGTTCACTAAGGACAAGGTTGAAAAGAGCCATTTTAGAAAACATGAGTCTACATCTTCATCTCTGTGGGAAGAAAAAGATGCAGAAGAAGAAATTGCTTCTGCGTGGATCACATTAGCCTTGGGCTATATACGTCCAGAAAGCTTCATACCTTCAATTTTGTCATTAAAGGTATTTTTCTGAATATGAACGTAGAATGTTTGAGCTTGGTTCATTCAGAGTATAAAGCGGAGCACAAAAGGAAATATTGAGCTCTTAATATGTAATAGCCCTACTTTCTGGAGTAAAAAAAAAATTTCCACATCCACCCACACATCAAAGTAAACTTTTTCTTCTAGGTCTTATGTGAAGGAATGTGATATACCTTCATTTCATTTTTTCATTTTTTTTTTGTTCAGTTGGTTAATCATATGCATTTACCTAATTGGATCCAGACAGCTTGGATTCATGTTCGAGAAAATGCCAAGCTTCCTTTTGGCACTTTCTCTTCACTTTCTTGTGTTCAGCTGCAAGACTGTCAACTAAAATAAGACTCTGCTCTTCAACTTGTTAGGGATCAGATCAAAGAAGAATCTTCTTTCATCCCCTTGTAGTTTAATCCCTCACCTGTCAAAGTCCATTATTTCAAAAGAAGTCTTTTAATTTTAACAAGTATATAACTTGAATAAAACTAAAGGCGCAGCCACAAACTTTCTTCTTTTTTTTTTTTTACTTTCCTTTTTATTTTTTTATTTGAATAAATCAACATTGCCGCAAATTCTGCCAGGAGGTTGTTAAAATGGGGCAGGAAAGCAAGTAATAGTCATTCCGTATGCAGAAGGGGAGAGGGAACGGTGAGACCAATTTTGTTTTGTTGATTTATCCTTTGAACATATGGTTTCTTTAATATGTAGAAACCAACGGTGTGAACTGAACCGGTCGTTTCAGCAATGGATCACTACCGCTCACAGAGCTTCAATCTGCAAAAATGGAAGAGTTACTATCAGAGCGAAAATGGTGGTACCTCCTCCGCATAGAGGAAAGTAAGGATATTCATGTCTTAGCTTGTTTTTCACATTAGTGGTAGCCTAATCACAATTATTTTAAGGGGATCTCACCAGTGCCATAACTATAGTCATATAGGCCCATGGAAAAATTTGGGCAGGGTCTCCCTTAAAAAAATTATACAAATAAAATATATGTATGTGATAAAAAAAACACAAAATACAGTAATTAGGTAATGCGCCTAAAAAATATCGTCATATAGTACCCTGATCACAAATAATATGTCTGTACTATTAATGAATAAAACCCACGATATCAAGACCAATATACCAATTACACCACATATAAGAAACAAATAATGCCGCCCAATCATCACCATATATTACCACATAGTGTCTTAATATAACCAGCGTCTATTACTGAGCAAAACTCATTATACACAGACGAATATACAGTACAGACCAAAAGTTTGGACACACCTTCTCATTCAATGATTTTTCTGTATTTTCATGACTGTGAAAATTGTAGAATCACACTGAAGGCATCAAAACTATGAATTAACTCATGTGGAATTATACATTACACTTTACAAAAAAGTGTGAAACAACTGAAAATATGTCTTATATTCTAGGTTCTTCCCAACAGTGTCACCAGCAAAGCACCCCCACACCATCACACCACCTCCTCCATGCTTCACGGTGGGAACCAGGCATGTACAGTCCATCCGTTCACCTTTTCTGCGTGCAAAGCAGTAATCCAAGCAAAAGGTGGCTACTTTGAAGAACCTAGAATATAAGACATATTTTCAGTTGTTTCACACTTTTTTGTAAAGTGTAATGTATAATTCCATATGTGTTAATTCATAGTTTTGATGCCTTCAGTGTGATTCTACAATTTTCATAGTCATGAAAATACAGAAAAATCTTTGAATGAGAAGGTGTGTCCAAACTTTTGGTCTGTACTGTACAAATAATTAATCCAAGAAATCCAAGAAAGTCCCGGCACTGTTACCTGAATTCTGGTGCATAACAGCCCAGCACAACAGTGTGATGAAAATCCGGGAGTGTGGAAACCCTGGTGTTTGCTGGGGAAAACCACAATGTCCAGAAGAAGAAAAGGCAGCACTCACCGCTCCGGATGCAATCCTTTATTCAGTGAGGTAAACACATGGTGCCGGGAGATGTAAGTGGAACCAGGATCGGACTATGGCTGTTTCGTGCTGCGTGCGTTTCCACGGGTCCAAAAGTGAGGAGGAAGTGACGGGGATCCTACCTATTTTGTGGATCAACCCTCCCGATTGCGTCAAAGCAATTCTAACAGTTGCCATCCCGCTCACCTATTTGGATAAAAAACAGTAAAGTGAGCTACAACAAATAGAGTTAAAACCTTACAATCAAATTATCTTCTAAAAAACTTTCATATCAAATTTATCATTAAAACCAGTAGGGCCTTTTGCCCGTGAGCGCATAATCCACCTGGCTTCTCTCTGTAATAAGCGTCTATGTAGGTCTCCTCCCATGGCAGGCAATTTGACCCTTTCTAATCCTGCAAAGGACATCTCTTTAGGGTTAATTGTATGCAAATCTCGCATATGCTAAAGTAATCTGCTGGACCTTTGCCCTGTGGAAATTGATATGAAATGGTCCCGAAAGTGTACAAACAGTGGTCGGATGGTTTTTCCGATATAATAGAAGCCGCATGGACAAAAGATAATACCACGAAACAGGTTCTACAAGAAATGAAATCGTGGACCCTATGTGTCATGTCACCTATTTGTAGGGGTTGACAGGTGAGATGGTAGGGACAAAAATTGCAATTGCTACATCTGTTATTACCTTTTGGGGTAAAGCAAGTAAGCCAATTTTTGGATTCTGTTTTGAGACGGTTATGTATGAGGGCCAGTGTGAACTCCTGGTTTGTGCACATGCACTATACAAATGGGTGAGTGTCACATTATCCAACTATGCATACACACTTTAGCTGCGCATTCTATCTAAACTCTGATCTTCATAGCTCATTAATAGCATTCAGAGAAAAAAGTCACGATCTTAGCATAGGCAAATTTTAGTATTTCCTGCATTCATAGATTTTCTTCCCTGAATTACTTAATTTCTTGACATCAGTTACTTTTGTGGATCTACCCCCATACCAAGGTTTTCCTTCCCAGGGTGCCGATGAGGTTGCTCTTTTTGCCTTCCTCCCTCTTTTATTATACTGTATATGTATGAATTGTGTAGTTTATTATCAATAAAATAATGGTTATTTTTTAGCATTGATGAAGTCAGCACTCCAATTTTCAACTTCTATATTAATCAAAATCACAATATTAACACATTAAGAAAGATAAGAAGATGGATCCAGGCCACCACCTTGACATCAGTGTTGTGAAAATTTTTTTGAGAGCACTATTAGAGGTGACAAAAACAAAAAAAAAAATGATACTGCCGGGCCCCATCAATTAGAGGGAAAAAAATCTCTATAAAATATAACCTTTATTTCTTTAATTAAAAAAAACAGTTTTAGTAGAGGACAAAATTATATAATCGGGGTAATGAAAAGACCTAAGAACTGTTACGGTGGTAATTCTCTTTTGGGACAGAGGAGATTCCTGCTCCTCGACTAATGTTCTTCTTCATGTCCTCAGTAGGGTTGAGCATTCCGATACTGCAAATATCGGGTATCGGCCGATATTAGCTGTATCGGACTTCCGATTCCGAGTACCGATATTTTCGTCATATCGGATACCGGAATCGGAATGTCACTGTCACTGTCAGTGTCCGTCAGTCGGGTCTGTCAGGAGTCAGCGGCACTTACCTGGCAGAAGATCTCCGGCGGTCACGTCCTGGACTGCTTTGATGGCCGCCATCCTCTTCTCCCTGGCGGTCACATGCAGTTTCTCGCGATAACTGCAGTGACTGCTGGGTAATCGCGGCCGTAAAGCAGTCCGATGATGTCACCGCCGGGGAAGCAGGTAATCAGCTGTGCTGCGTCGGGATGTTAGGCTCTGCCTGGCATTCCGATGTAGCAGAGCTGGATCGTCGTGGGACACTCGTTACTATGGACTGCGTCGGACAGGTGGTATACTGTTGGTTTGTTTTTTTTCTTTTTTTACAGGAGATCGATGGCGTCGCAGGAATGAGAGAGTAATAAAATTAATGAAAACTGTGTTGTCTCTTTTATTTCATTAAAATACTTTTTTCTGGCTGTGTCTTTTTTTTAAACATTTAAAAACTTTGGGATTAATAATGGATCGGTGTCTTATTGACGCCTCTCCATTATTAACCGGGCTTATTGTCACCGTGCAATCAACGGTGACATTAACCCCTTATTACCCCGCTTGCCACCGCTACAGGGCAAGTGGGAAAAGCCGGGTAAAGTGCCACAATTGGCACATCTTTTGATGCGCCAAATGTGGGGCTGCTGTAGCCTGGTATTATCAGGCTGTTGAGGGCCAAAATCCATGGGCCTTGACAGTCTTTTAATACCAGGCCGCAGCAGTCTGCATTTTACTTGGCTGGTTAACAAAAATAGGGGGACCCCTACGCCGTTTTTTTTTTTCGAGGGGATCCCCTATTTTTGTTAACCAGCCAAGCTAAACAGACTTCTGTGGCCTGGTATTATCAGGCTGGCAAGGTCCATGGATATTGGATCCTTACCAGCCTGAAAAACCAAGCCTCAGCAGTCTGCTTCATCTGGCTGGTTAACAAAAATAGGGGGGACCCCACGCCAATTTTTTTTCGAGGGGATCCCCTATTTTTGTTAACCAGCCAAGTGTCACGCTGTATAACAGATACACATATGATGTCAGTAATCAATACTAAGAGGGACAACATGCAATATAACACATAAATAGGAAATCTCAACATGTACATAAAGTATAGTATTACCTGACATAATATCCGTTGTACTGTGGGTGAATCCTGAAGACGTATAATGCTGTACTCAGGCTGCAGGTGGACCGGGGTCTATGCTGACCCTAGACTGGGGACCTGACTAGTCCCTCAACCTGGAGGTACTGTTAATGGTACAGAGGTCCAGGCCGCCAACGTAACCCTGTCTCCTATAAGTCCCTGACAACTGTAATCTAGTCCTCAGAAGGACCCTGATTACCACACAGGGAATAGGCAGGTTACTGCTTAACAAACAGTACAGACAAACGAGACAGACAGGGGACAAAGCAAACACTGTCTTGCATACGACACTTAAACACAGAGGGAACACAAAAGGTCTAGGAGATAAACTATAATCGAGGAGAGGAGAAACCACAAAGGAACTCTTAACTTAAGTCTTCTCATGACCTGATCCAAACTGCTGGTCTGCATGTAAGCTTTCACCGGCATCAAACAAGCAGACTGGCAGGTATATAAAGGAAGCTAATTAGTGCATAATCAAAAGCAGCCGGGCGAGGCTGGACCTAGTCTTAGCAAAGAGCTAGGTAAAATTAACTCCCTCACTACCAAACACAAAGAAACAGCAACTCAGCTGCGAGAAGTCAGAATGTGCAATCGCGACGATCTTCGTGGCGATACACCCATGACAGTACCCCCCCTTCTACGAGGGGCCTCCGGACCCTCAGGGCCAGGTCTGCCCGGGTAAGTTGTGTGGAAGGTCCGAACCAATCGATCTGCGTTAACATCAGACGCAGGGACCCACGTCCTCTCCTCAGGACCATACCCCTTCCAATGAACCAAGTACTGAAGGGACCGGCGATTTAGACGTGAGTCAATGATCTTCGACACTTGAAATTCTAAATTACCATTGACCACCACTGGAGGAGGAGGTAGAGGTGACGGTATACCTGGCGCCACGTACCTCTTAAGCAACGATTTGTGGAACACATTGTGGATTTTAAACGTAGGAGGGAGGTCCAGACGAAATGCCACAGGATTAATTATAGAACTGATCCTGTATGGACCGATGAACCTGGGACCCAGTTTCCAGGAGGGAACCTTGATTTTTATATTCTTGGTAGACAACCATACCAGATCGTTCACACAAAGGTCCGGACCAGACACTCTCCTCCTATCAGCCCTCCGTTTGTAACGGTTCCCCATAGCACTCAGATTATTCAGTACTCCTCTCCAAACTGAAGCAAGTGACGACGATAATCGTTCCTCCTCAGGAACCCCAGAAGGGCCCCCCCCATTGAAAGTACAAAACTGGGTGTGAAAACCATATGCCCCAAAAAATGGGGACTTACCAGTGGACTCGCTCCGCCTATTGTTAAGAGCGAACTCTGCCAGAGGCAAGAAAGAAGACCAGTCCTCCTGGTTCTCTGAGACAAAACACCAAAGATATGTCTCTAGGCTCTGATTCAGACGCTCTGTCTGACCATTGGTCTGCGGATGAAAAGCCGAGGAAAATGACAATTGCATCCCCCGACGTGAACAAAATGCCCTCCAGAATTTGGACACAAACTGAGACCCCCTATCTGACACCACATCAGAAGGCAACCCGTGAAGTCTCACAATCTCCCCAATGAACACCTGCGCCAGAGTTTTAGCATTAGGAAGAGCAGGAAGAGCAATGAAATGTGCCATCTTATTGAACCTGTCAACTACAACTAGAATGACAGTCTTCCCTGACGACGGAGGGAGGTCCGTAATGAAGTCCATAGACAGATGAGTCCATGGACGCTCCGGAATTTTCAAAGGCAAGAGGGTCCCAGACGGACGGGTATGAGGGGTCTTAGAGCGAGCACAAACTCCACAGGATGCGACAAAAGTTATTACCTCTTTATTTAAGTTAGGCCACCAAAACCGGCGAGAAAGGAGATCCACAGTTGCTTTACTCCCTGGGTGTCCTGCTAAAGCAGAATTATGATGTGCCTCGATAACTTTTTGTCTCAACTGATTAGGAACAAACAGTTTACCTGGAGGTCCTACAGGGGCGTCCCCTGAGCCTCCAATACCTCCTCCTCAAGCTCCGAGCATACAGCCGACACTACCACTCCCTCCTGAAGGATAGGAACCGGGTCATCCGTTTTCCCGGCCCCTGGGAAACTACGAGATATGGCATCAGCCTTAACATTTTTTGACCCAGGACGATAAGTGACGACAAAATTAAACCTGGTAAAAAACAACGACCATCTAGCTTGTCTAGAATTCAGACGCTTTGCAGATTCTAAATACAGCAGGTTCTTGTGATCAGTAATAACGGTGACCGGGTGGACTGCCCCCTCCAAAAAGTGACGCCACTCCTCAAAAGCCAACTTAATGGCCAAGAGTTCCCTATTGCCGACATCATAATTCCTCTCGGCGGGCGACAATTTCTTGGAGAAGAAAGCGCACTGATGCCATTTACCAGGGGACGGACCTTGGGATAATACTGCACCCACCCCTACGTCAGACGCGTCTACCTCCACAATGAACGGTTGTGATGCATCTGGTTGAATGAGTATGGGGGCCGAAGCAAAACATTTTTTCAAGGATGAAAATGCTTGACAAGCTTTGTCAGACCACCTAGAAAAATCCGTCACTTTTTTAGTCATGTCAGTGAGAGGTTTGACAACAGATGAGAAATTACGAATAAATTTCCGGTAGTAGTTAGCAAACCCCAGGAAACGCTGCAGTGCCTTAAGATCCTCTGGCCGATCCCATTCAAGCACTGCTCTCACTTTCTCAGGGTCCATACGGAAACCGGAAGCTGACACCAGGAAACCCAAAAATTGAAGTTCCTGTACGGCGAATACACACTTTTCCCATTTGGCGAACAACTTATTATCTCGCAAGATCTGCAACACCTGTCTCACATGCTCCTGATGAGACACAAGATCTGGCGAGTAAATTAAGATGTCATCTAAATAAACGACCACAAACTGCCCCACAAGGTGGCGAAAGATGTCATTAACAAAATGTTGAAACACCGCCTGGGCAGTAGTCAGACCAAAAGGCATGACAAGGTTCTCATAATGTCCTTCCGGAGTGTTAAACGCCGTCTTCCACTCATCCCCCTCCTTTATCCTAATCAGATTATACGCCCCCCTGAGATCCAACTTAGAGAACCATTTGGCGCCCACAATCTGATTGAAGAGATCAGGAATAAGTGGGAGCGGATACGGATCTCGGACCGTAATCCGATTAAGCTCACGGAAATCCAAGCAAGGGCGTAGGCCTCCATCTTTTTTCTTCACAAAGAAGAACCCCGCGGCCACTGGGGAAGATGAAGGTCTAATATGCCCCTTGGCCAGACTTTCCGAAATATAATCCTTCATAGCCTGCCTCTCAGGACCAGAAAGGTTATATAACCTAGATTTAGGTAATTTAGCATCAGGAAGCAATTTAATTGAGCAGTCATACGCACGATGAGGAGGTAACTCTTGACTCCCCTCCTCTGAGAACACATCCTCAAAGTCCTCCAGAAAAGGAGGCAAGGTTCTAGGCACGACCGCACTGATGACCGTTTTCATGCAGTTATTCTTGCAAAATTCACCCCACTGGCTTATCTCTCTGGATTGCCAATTAATCACTGGGTTATGTTTAGCCAACCAAGGAAGTCCCAACACAATAGGAGTAGGAAGACCCTCCAACACATAACAAGACAATTGTTCTTTATGTATTGCCCCTACTCGAAGGTCTATGTTATGAACAGCTTGTACAAAGCTACCTTGACCGAGAGGTCTGGCGTCAATAGAGAATATAGGGATCGGTTTGGCCAATACACTCAGTTGCATACCTTGCACCTGGGCAAACCGAGCGTCCACCAGATTAGCCCCAGACCCACTATCAAGAAGAACAGAAATCCTCTCAACTCTCGTACCAACCACCACCTCCGCAGGTACGAGAAATTGAGACGGACTTAGGGACGAAATACATACTCCCAGGTTGTCGTCCACCACATAACCTGGGATTAACAGTTTTCCGGCGCTATTTTTGCTCAATGAGGCACGGGATGGACACCCCTCAACAAAATGTCCCTCTTTCCCACAGAAGAAACACCTTCTTGTCTTGCGGCGCACCGCCGATCCCCTCCTACGAAATGATGTCCCTCCCAACTGCATAGGCTCCTCAGAACAGACCAGGGGAACTGTTGTGAATGGGTTTGAGATGAGTTCTGAGCAGAGGCTCCCTCTGGTGATTACAAGCGGTACTAGTGAAGATTGTGAGGACTGGGAATCAGGTGTTACTGACTGGTCTTATATAAGGGAGTCATTTTCCCATCAGGGTTGCCGGTGATCAATTGTTCTGGTCTGAATCCTTCATTCCAGTTTCCCTTGTAGCCTGCTGTGTCGTGTCTGCTTCTCCTGCTTCCAGATAAGAATTTTTCTTCTTTTGTGTTGTTGCTATATTTTTGCATTTTGTCCTGCACTTCTTTGGGGGCTTCAGGGTCCCCTCCGGGGGCTTCTGCCTTCTCAGTTTAGTTCAGCCACTGAGTTTTGTTCTTTTGCTTTTTCCAGTTTTTTCAGTGGCTGCTGTTTTGATTTTGTTACACCAGAGAGCTAATTTAGGTGGTAGAGGTCGTGTGATCTCAGGTGATTTTGAAATTAGTAGAGTTGGTGTTTTTCAGGGTTTTCTGGGATTGCAGTAAGTACCCTTCCTGTCCTTTTCTATTTAGATAGTTTGGGCCCCAGCGTTTGCTCATTCTATTTTCTTTCTGTGTCAGTATTTCCTCTTGTCTAACCGCCATTACATGTTTGGGGGCTTTCTATTATCTTTGGGGTTCTGCTCCGGGGCAGATAGCTTTCCTATTTCTATCTTTAGGTGTAGTTAGTTTCTCAGGCTGTGACGAGGCGTCTAGGACCAACGTAGGAACGCTCCACGGCTGCCTCTAGTTGTGGTGGTTAGTCAGGGTACTGCAATCCCATAGTTTCCAACTGCTCTGGTGTATTGCCTTTTTTACCTGCACTCCTCAGCTACCGAAACATAACAGTATCACCGGCCTAAAAATTGAAAATTGTATGGTACTCACAGAAGGGAAAAAATATTGTGATAGAAAAAAGGTTGTCAGAGTTGTCAGAGATATTTTTCTGTTTGTTGCATTTTTTTTTTTTTTCCCTCTGTATCTCTGGGTGCTGGGGAGGATCTTTTCTCCCAATGGAGTTTGCACAGTTGTCTGGCCGTGTGGATCAGCTTGCCACTGAGGTTCGGAGTATTGCTATCTATCTTGCTGGGTTGCCTGTTGTGGAACCTAGGATCCCCATGCCAGATTTGTTTTAGGGGATCGAGCTAAGTTTCAGAATTTCAAAAATAATTGTAAATTGTTTTTTGCCTTAAAATCTAAGTCCTCAGGAAACGCATTGCAGCAGGTTCAAATTATCATCTCTCTCCTGCGCGGCGATCCTCAGGATTGGGCTTTTTCCCTGATACCTGGGGATCCTGTTTTGAGTGATGTTGATGCGTTTTTTTCAGGCTTTGGGGTTATTGTACGATGAGCCTAATGTCACTGATCAAGCTGAAAAAGCCTTGTTGGCATTAAATCAGGGGCTTGATGACGCTGAGTTATACTGTCAGAGATTCCGTAGGTGGGCAGTCCTGACCAAATGGAATGACGACGCTTTGGCGGCCCTTTTCCGGAAGGGTCTGTCGGATAATGTAAAGGATGTTATGGTGGGATTCCCTGTCCCCTCTGGTCTCAATGATTCTATGTCATTGGCGATTCAAATTGACAGACGTTTGCGTGAGCGGAGAAGTATGCGTGGAGTGGTGTTGCCTTGTGAGCCAGCTTCTGAGCCCATGCAGTGTGATGGAGTGGTGTCTGGGGCACAGCGTCATGAGTTTCGAAGGCGCAATAGGTTATGTTTCTACTGTGGTGATGCCTCTCATGCTATTTCAGTCTGCCCTAAGCGGGGAGGACGTTTTGCACGCTCAGTTGTCTTGGGTAGTGTTCAGACTAAGTTTTTATTAACTGTCACTCTGATATGCTCTCTGTCCTCATTTTCTGCTCAGGCTTTCGTTGATTCTGGAGCAGCTATTAACCTGATGGATTATGATTTTGCTAAACGTTGTGGGTTTCCCTTGATGCCCTACAGAAGTCTATTCCCCTACTGGGGATCGATTCTACCCCTTTGGCTGAGAATAAACCCCAGTTTTCTACTCAGGTGATAATGAGGGTTGAACCTGATCACCAGGAGTGCTGCAAATTTTTGGTTCTATATAATCTGCATGACATTATCGTGCTGGGTTTCCCTTGGTTACAGTCTCATAATCCTGTTTTGGATTGGAAATCTGTGTCTGTAACCAGTTGGGGCTGCCAATGTGTTAATACCAACACTCCTGTTTTTTCTGCCTCCCCCCAAGCTCAGGATGTTCCTGACTTTTTGTTTGATTTTTCTGATGTGTTTAGTGAAAGTAAATCTGCATCCTTACCTCACCATAGGAGCTATGACTGCGCTATTGAATTAGTGCCGGGTAGTAAATTCCCTAAAGGTCGCCTTTTTAACTTGTCTGTACCTGAACATGACGCTATGCGGTCTTATATCAAGGAATCATTGGAGAAGGGTCATATCAGACCATCCTCTTCACCCTTAGGTGCCGGTTTTTTCTTTGTGGCCAAAAAAGATGGTTCATTAAGGCCGTGTATTGATTATCGTCTCTTGAACAATATTACTGTGAAATATCAATACCCGTTACCCTTGATTTCTGACCTGTTTTCCAGGGTGAAAAACGCTACTTGGTTTACCAACCTTGACCTCAGGGGGCGTATAACCTTATTCGCATTAAGCATGGGGATGAATGGAAGACGGCATTCAATACCCCTGAAGGGCATTTTGAGTACCTAGTGATGCCCTTTGGGCTCACTAATGCCCCTTCCGTCTTCCAGTCCTTCATGAATGACATTTTCAGGGATTTTGTGGACAAATTTCTGATTGTTTATTTGGATGATATCTTGATTTTTTCTAATGACTGGGACTCTCATGTGAAACATGTTCGGACTGTGTTCCAGATTTTGAGGGATAATGCTCTGTATGTGAAGGGATCAAAGTGTCTTTTTGGCTACAGAAGATCTCATTTCTGGGATTCATTTTGTCCCCATCTGTTATTGAAATGGACCCGGTCAAGGTTCAGGCCATCTGTGATTGGGTCCAACCTACTTCATTAAAGGCTCTTCAGAGATTTTTGGGTTTTGCCAATTTTTATCGTAAATTTATTGGTAATTTCTCGGTTATTGTTAAACCATTAACTGATTTGACCAGAAAGGGTTCTGATGTGGTGAATTGGCCTCCTGAGGCAGTCTCTGCATTTCAGGAACTTAAGCAGAGATTCACTTCTGCTCCTGTTCTACGGCAGCCTGATGTTTCTCTGCCATTTCAGGTGGAGGTTGATGCCTCTGAAATTGGGGCAGGTGCCGTTTTGTCCCAAAAAGATCCAGAGACCTCTAAAAGTAACCCTTGTGCCTTTTTCTCTCGAAAATTTTCTCCTACTGAACGTAATTATGACGTGGGTAATCGGGAGTTATTGGCCATGAAGTGGGCTTTTGAAGAGTGGAGACATTGGCTGGAGGGAGCCAAACATCAGGTGGTGGTCCTTACGGACCATAAGAATCTGGTCTATCTGGAATCTGCCAAGCGACTCAATCCTAGACAGGCCAGGTGGGCCTTGTTTTTCACACGTTTTAATTTTGTGGTTTCCTTTCTTCCTGGCACTAAGAATGTTAAGGCGGATGCCCTCTCGAGGAGTTTCCTTGCGGACTCTCCTGAGTTATCTGATCCTTCTGTTATTTTGAAAGAGGGTGTAGTTCTTTCCGCCATCTCGCCCAATTTGAGACTTGCTCTGGAGGGGTGTCAGGAGGATAGGCCCGAGCGCTGCCCTGTTGGAAAATTGTTTGTCCCGGACCAATGGAAAAAGAGTGTGATGTCTGAGATTCATTGTTCCGCATTGGCTGGGCATCCCGGAATTTTTGGTACCAGAGACTTGGTTAGTCGGTCCTTTTGGTGGCCTACCTTGTCTCGCGATGTCAGGGAATTTGTGCAGTCCTGCGGGACTTGCTCTCGCTCCAAGCCTTGCTCTCGCTCTAGTAGTTTGTTGATGCCATTGCCTGTGCCCAAGAGACCATGGACCCATATCTCTATGGATTTCATTTCCGATCTTCCTGTTTCTCAGAGAATGACCACCATCTGGGTAATTTGTGATAGGTTTTCCAAGATGATACATCTTGTGCCATTACCTAAGTTGCCTTCCTCCTCTGAATTGGTGCCGTTGTTTCTTCAGCACGTGGTTCGTTTGCACGGCATTCCTGAGAACATTGTGTCTGACAGAGGAGTCCAGTTTGTTTCCAGATTTTGGAGGACTTTTTGTTCTAAACTGGGTGTTCAATTGTCTTTCTCCTCGGCATTTCATCCTCAGACCAATGGTCAAACTGAGAGAACAAACCAGACATTAGAGACTTATCTAAGATGCTTTGTGTCTGCTGATCAGGATGACTGGGTCTCTTTTTTGCCTTTGGCTGAGTTTGCTCTTAATAATAGGGCTAGCTCTGCCACTTTGATGTCTCCATTTTTCTGTAATTCTGGTTTTCACCCTCGATTTTCTTCAGGACAGACGGAAGCTTCTGTCTGTCCAGGTGTTGACTCTGTTGTTGAGCGTATGCAACAGATTTGGGACCAGGTAGTGGACAGGTTGTCTCTCTCTCAGGAGAAGGCCCAGCGGTTTGCTAACCGGCATAGGACTGATGGTCCTCGGTTTAAAGTGGGGGTCCTTGGTCTGGTTGTCCTCAAAGAATATTCCTATGAGAGTAGCATCTCCTAAATTTAAACCTAGGTTCATTGGACCTTATAAGATCATGGAGATTATTAATCCTGTTTCTTTTCGTTTGCTTCTTCCAGGGACATTTAAGATCCATAACGTGTTCCACAAGTCCTTGTTGAAGAGGTTTGTTGAGCAAGTGGTTCCTGCTACTGTGTCTCCTGACCCTGTTTTGGTTGAGGGCAATCTGGAGTATGTGGTTGAGAAAATATTGGATTCTCGTTTTTCTAGACGAAGACTCCAGTATTTGGTTAAATGGAGAGGTTATGGTCAGGAAGACAATTCTTGGGTGTTTGCTTCGGACATCCATGCTAGGAGACTTATCCGTGCGTATCATAGAACTCATCCTGACCGACCTGGTTGCTCAAATGAGGGTTCGGTGACCCCTCCTCAAGGGGGGGGTACTGTTGTGAATGGGTTTGAGATGAGTTCTGAGCAGAGGCTCCCTCTGGTGGTTACAAGCGGTACTAGTGAAGATTGTGAGGACTGGGAATCAGTTGTTACTGACTGGTCTTATATAAGGGAGTCATTTTCCCATCAGGGTTGCCGGTGATCAATTGTTCTGGTCTGAATCCTTCATTCCAGTTTCCCTTGTAGCCTGCTGTGTCGTGTCTGCTTCTCCTGCTTCCAGATAAGAATTTTTCTTCTTTTGTGTTGTTGCTATATTTTTGCATTTTGTCCTGCACTTCTTTGGGGGCCTTCTGGGTCCCCTCCGGGGGCTTCTGCCTTCTCAGTTTAGTTCAGCCACTGAGTTTTGTTCTTTTGCTTTTTCCAGTTTTTTCAGTGGCTGCTGTTTTGATTTTGTTACACCAGAGAGCTAATTTAGGTGGTAGAGGTCGTGTGATCTCAGGTGATTTTGAAATTAGTAGAGTTGGTGTTTTTCAGGGTTTTCTGGGATTGCAGTAAGTACCCTTCCTGTCCTTTTCTATTTAGATAGTTTGGGCCCCAGCGTTTGCTCATTCTATTTTCTTTCTGTGTCAGTATTTCCTCTTGTCTAACCGCCATTACATGTTTGGGGGCTTTCTATTATCTTTGGGGTTCTGCTCCGGGGCAGATAGCTTTCCTATTTCTATCTTTAGGTGTAGTTAGTTTCTCAGGCTGTGACGAGGCGTCTAGGACCAACGTAGGAACGCTCCACGGCTGCCTCTAGTTGTGGTGGTTAGTCAGGGTACTGCAATCCCATAGTTTCCAACTGCTCTGGTGTATTGCCTTTTTTACCTGCACTCCTCAGCTACCGAAACATAACAGGGAACCTCAATATAAGGGACTTTAGTAGTAGGTGGAGTCACAACAGTGGGCGGAGTTACCTCGCACCTCTCCCGAAGCCGTCTATCAATACGAATAGCAAGGGCCATAGCAGCCTCCAGTGACAGAGGAGAATCATACTGAGCCAAAACATCTTTTAATTTGTCAGATAACCCTTGACAAAACAGGCTCCTAAGAGCTGGGTCATTCCACTGAGTATCTGTGGCCCATCTACGGAACTCAGAAGAAAATTCCTCCGCTGGACGATCTCCCTGCTGTATCTTACGTAACTTCATTTCAGCAAGGGAGACCCGATCAGGGTCATCATATACCAGACCCAGGGCAGTAAAAAATCGATCTACTGACTGGAGGGCCGGGGAGCCCGGAGGAAGAGAGAACGCCCAGGATTGAGGGTCCCCTTGTAAGAGCGAGATGACAATTCCCACCCTCTGCTCTTCACTCCCCGATGACTGAGGCCGAAGCCGAAAATATAATTTACATGCCTCCCGGAAGGTAAAAAATTTGTCCCGCCTACCAGTGAACCTGTCCGGGAGAGCAACTTTAGGTTCAGACCTGGTTTGCTCCGGGAGAGACAAAACCCTGGACTTAATGTCCGTCAGCTTCATGGATAAACTCTGCAACTGCAGGGCAAACTGGGCAACTGGATCCATGGTAGCTGGGGAGAATCTTTTATGGCCGGTGAAAATGTCACGCTGTATAACAGATACACATATGATGTCAGTAATCAATACTAAGAGGGACAACATGCAATATAACACATAAATAGGAAATCTCAACATGTACATAAAGTATAGTATTACCTGACATAATATCCGTTGTACTGTGGGTGAATCCTGAAGACGTATAATGCTGTACTCAGGCTGCAGGTGGACCGGGGTCTATGCTGACCCTAGACTGGGGACCTGACTAGTCCCTCAACCTGGAGGTACTGTTAATGGTACAGAGGTCCAGGCCGCCAACGTAACCCTGTCTCCTATAAGTCCCTGACAACTGTAATCTAGTCCTCAGAAGGACCCTGATTACCACACAGGGAATAGGCAGGTTACTGCTTAACAAACAGTACAGACAAACGAGACAGACAGGGGACAAAGCAAACACTGTCTTGCATACGACACTTAAACACAGAGGGAACACAAAAGGTCTAGGAGATAAACTATAATCGAGGAGAGGAGAAACCACAAAGGAACTCTTAACTTAAGTCTTCTCATGACCTGATCCAAACTGCTGGTCTGCATGTAAGCTTTCACCGGCATCAAACAAGCAGACTGGCAGGTATATAAAGGAAGCTAATTAGTGCATAATCAAAAGCAGTCGGGCGAGGCTGGACCTAGTCTTAGCAAAGAGCTAGGTAAAATTAACTCCCTCACTACCAAACACAAAGAAACAGCAACTCAGCTGCGAGAAGTCAGAATGTGCAATCGCGACGATCTTCGTGGCGATACACCCATGACACCAAGATATGCAGACTGCTGTGGCCTGGTATTATGAGGCTGGCAAGGTCCATGGATCTTGGCTCCTTAACAGCCTGAAAAACCAGGCCTCAGCAGTCTGCTTCATCTGTCTGGTTAACAAAAATAGGGGGGACCCCACGCCAATTTTTTTCGAGGGGATCCCCTATTTTTGTTAACCAGCCAAGATATGCAGACTGCTGTGGCCTGGTATTATCAGGCTGGCAAGGTCCATGGATCTTGGCTCCTTAACAGCCTGAAAAACCAGGCCTCAGCAGTCTGCTTCATCTGGCTGGTTAACAAAAATAGGGGGGATCCCACGGCAATTTTTTTCGACGGGATCCCCTATTTTTGTTAACCAGCAAAGATAAGCAGACTGCTGTGGCCTGGTATTATCAGGCTGGCAAGCAGGGTCGGACTGAGCCACCGGGACACCGGAGAAACCTCCGGTGGGCCCCAGCTCCTGCGTGGTGGGCCCTGATTTGAAAGGATAGGTCGCACAGCACGCCGATACAGTTACATTCTGCGGCAGAGCAGGGAGAATCGCTCTCCCTGCTCTGCCGCCCGGAAGCTATGGGGCCTGAACAGGCGGCGGGGGGGCCCGGTGCCAGCAGTGGGCCCCCCACCCGTCATCGGAGGGTGAGCTGTATCGGCATCCAGCCGATAAAGCTGACCGCATAGAGAGAGAAGGAGCGAGCGCTCCTTCTCTCCCATAATCCCCCTCTCAGCGTCTGACAGCGGGCGCGATGACATCACCTGCCGGCGCCCGCTGTCAGACGCTGAGAGGGAGAACAGTGAGCAGCACAGGAGCCGGGAGGTGAGTATTGTTTTTTTTTTTTATTTAAAGGGGGTGCATTATACTACAGAGGCTGTATATGGGGGATGCATTATACTACAGAGGCTGTATATGGGGGCTGCATTATACTACAGAGGCTCAATATTGGGGTGCATTATACTACAGAGACTCCCTATGGGGATGCATTATACTACAGAGGCTGCCTATGGGGTGCATTATAATTTGCGGCTGCCTATGGTGGTGCATTATATTATAGACTCTGCCTATGGGGGTTTATTATAATATAGAGGCTGCCTATGGGGGTGCATTATACTATATTGAGGACTATCTGGTGTATTATGCTGTATGGATGCTATCTAGGGGCCATCATACAGTATTGGACCCATTAAATAGTTTGGGGACATTAAGGGGTCAGTATATATCCAGTGAGGGGGCATTATTCTGTGTATAGGGGAGATGTACAGGGGAGACTTGGGACATTATTAAATGTAAAGTGGACACTTATTGTTATAGGGGAACTCGGGTTACTGTGACTGTCAAAGGGGCACACAGGGCATTATTACAGTCTAGGGGACAAAATGTGGGCACTGTTTTCTAGGGCACTTGCACCCGGCATTACTATATTCTAGAGGGTGCTTTAAAATTTAGAGGTCACACAGAACCACACAGCAGGTGCAGTAATAGGGACACATACGGCAGCAGCAGCTCAGTATTGGGGTATCAGGTGCAGTAATAGGGACACATACGGCAGCAGCGGCTCAGTATTGGGGTATCAGGTGCAGAAATAGGGACACATATGGCAGCAGCGGCTCAGTATTGGGGTATCAGCAGGATGAGGAGTTTGTGCAGGTTGAGAATAGTCCAATTGGTGACCGTGACAGTGCTAAAAATATGAGAAGTGAAATGTGTCTTTGTTGTAATCTCTGCAGTCGAGTCCTGGCTGGAGAAGTCGTCATGTCGGTCTGGGCCAGATGGAAAAGACATGAAAAGTGAACAATTCCATTAGAAAGAACATCAGCGGTAAGTCATTATCTGTACCTGTGCTGTAATCTATTATATGTTCTGTAGGACTGGTATTATTTACCACAGACCATATGGCGGTAATATCAATATTGGTCTTTTTATATATAGATTATTTTTGGCAACAGCGCGGTCATTTGCTGAGGTTCTCTGATTAGGGGCCCACTCAGAAGTTTCGCCCCCACTAAACCAAAACCCTAGCTACGCCTCTGGCTCTCTCTCTAGTCTTTCTTTCTCTCTCTAGTCTTTCTCGCTCTCTGTTCTTTCTTTCTCGCTCTCTGTTCTTTTTTCTCTCTGTTCTTTCTTTCTCTCTCTTTTCTTTCTTTCCTCTCTTTCTTTCTCTGTTTGTTCTTTCTCTCTCGCTGCTCTTTCTTTCTTTTCCTCAGTACCAGCCACTGTGCCCTCATTACCAGTCAGTGTGATCAGCAGTGCTAAATGGGTACGCTTGGGGCGAGGATATGGGTGTGATTAGCTGTGAAATGGGTGTGGTCGGGGCGTGGCCTAAAATTTTCAGCGGCGCGCAACACGCGCCGCAGCCTTTAATCCTCTTTCCTGTCTTCAAAACTTGGGAGGTATGCTGTATGACCTCCCTACAACTTCTGGGCATGCTCCTGATGAGCGCGACGGATGGTCTCCTGAGGGATCTCCTCCCACACCTGGACTAAAGCATCCACCAACTCCTGGACAGTCTGTGGTGCAACGTGGCATGGCCTAAAATTTGCTGCAGCAGGCACAGCGTGCCACAGCCTTTGTCCCTCTTTCCCTTCTTCAAAGGTTGGGAAGTATGATGGTGGGCCCCAAGAATAATTTTTCTCTGGTGGGCCCAAGGTACTCCAGTCCGACGCTGCTGGCAAGGTCCATGGATATTGGCTCCTTAACAGCCTTAAATACCATGCCTCAGCAGCAGCAGGGGCGTACATAGAAATCATGGGGCCCCATAGCAAAAGTCTGAATGGGCCCCCCCAAAAAAAAACCCAGAGCCATTGTAAATGTAAAGTGCCAGCACAGTGAGGGGACACATTAAACAAAAAAATGTATTATGCCCCCATAGATTGTGCCCCCATAGATGCTCCATAGATCATGCCCCCATAGATTGTGTCCCCATAGATTGTGCCCCCATAGATGCTCCATAGTATAGGCCCTTATGCTGCCGCAGCTGCTGCAACCAAAAAAAAAAAAAAAGACATACCTCTCGTCACTGGGGGCCAGGTGCCGGTGTCCTGAGCAGGGGGTGACACCAGGTGCCGATGTCACCGCTCGCTCAGGGCCCCGGCACCTGAGATATTTACCTGTCCTCTCTCCACTGCTGAGTGCCGCTGTCTTCGGGGTCCTCCAGCAGTGAATGATCAGGCAGAACGACGTCATCGCGCCCTCTGACCTAACATTGCAGCAAGAAGACGCGAGCAATGGTGGAACGGGACAGGTAAATATCCCTTATACTCACCCTTCCGCCGGCGCGGTCTCTGCAGCCCCTGCTCTTCTCCCGCGGTCTCCGCTGCCAGTGTTCAGCGGTCACACGGGACAGCTCATTAAAGTCATGAATATGTGCATATTCATGACTGTAATGAGCGGTACCACCTGACCGCTGAACACAGGCGTCGGAGACCGTGGGAAAAGAGCAGGGGCTGCAGAGACCGCGCCGGCGGAAGAGTGAGTATATAGAAGAGCTGCGCTCCCCCTCCCCCGCCGACCCCCTGGTAGTACTGTGTCAGCGCAGCTACCCGACCGTCGCGGGCCCCTCACCTGTCCGGGCCCCATAGCAGCTGCATGGTCTGCTTCATTCACAGTACGCCACTGCTCAGCAGTCTGCTTCATCAGGCTGGTTAACAAAAATAGGGGGGACCCGACGCCATTTTTTTTTCGAAGGGAACCCCTATTTTTGTTAATCAGTTCCCTCTGACATCACTGATTGTGTCCCTGGCTGACCTGAAGTGAAAGTGGAAAGCAATCAATTAAGCTTTCCACTTCCTCTCCTGTCAGCCAGGAGAGGAACTCATTCATTTGGGGGTTTACTGTGAGGCTGCAGCATTAGCTGCGGTCCCTGCAGTAAACATTAACCCTTTCTGAAGGATTACACCGTGGGACCTGACTGTGCATGGGATAGGTAAGAATAATTTTGCTTTTTTATTTTATTTTTATTACAGGAAATGGTTTTTGCAGTAAAATAAAAGATGGTCAAAAACATGTGTCTTTATTTCATTAAAATGATTTTTAATTAAAGTGTGGTGTGTTTTATTTTTATTTCATGCAATAGGATTAATAATTGATAGTTGTCTAATTGACAGCTCTCAATTATTAACCTGGCTTAAGGTCACCTTTCAATAGCAAGGTGACATTAACCCCTTATTAACCCATTCGCCACCGTTACAGGGCAATGGGAATAGACGGGCAAAGTGCAGAAAGGGCGAATCTAATTATAGATTTGTCTTTTCTGGGGTGTCTGGGGGCAGATGTTAGTAGCCGGGGGGGGCAAAAATAATGGTCCCTCTCTGGGCTATTATTATCTGCCCCCACTCGCTGGCTTTGTCTGTCTGGTTGCGAAAATAGGGCGGGAGCTCACGCATTTTTTTTCAACAATTTTACACCTCATATATATATACTAGCTGTAGTACCCGGCTTCGCCCGGGTTAATTAATAACTGCTGTTAGCTGTAACAAAATAGACTATGTTAACAAAAATTTATTCTGCACATAAAAATCACACACCAAAACGTGCGGGGGTTAAAATTTCCATTCAACACATAGCCTATGATGCTCCTGGGGTTGAGATGTGCGGGCATGCAAAATTTCATGCCCGTAAGTACAACGGTGCAGATTCTTATCCCGGGCCAAAATTATTTGCCGATTTGGAATGCGCGGGGTTAAAATTTCGACTCAAAACCTAGCCTATGACGCTCCCGGGGTCGAGACGTGCGGGTGTGCAAAATTTCATGCCCGTAAATGCAGATTCCTATGCCGGACATACACACAAGCATTCAGCTTTCTCCCCATTATGTAGATAGGGCCAAAATTGTTTGGCGATTTGGAACGTGCGGGGGTTAAAATTTCCATTCAACACATAGCCTATGATGCTCCTGGGGTTGAGATGTGCGGGCATGCAAAATTTCATGCCCGTAAGTACAACGGTGCAGATTCCTATCCCGGGCCAAAATTATTTGCCGATTTGGAATGCGCGGGGTTAAAATTTCGACTCAAAACCTAGCCTATGACGCTCCCGGGGTCGAGACGTGTGGGTGTGCAAAATTTCATGCCCGTAAATGCAGATTCCTATGCCGGACATACACACAAGCATTCAGCTTTCTCCCCATTATGTAGATAGGGCCAAAATTGTTTGGCGATTTGGAACGTGCGGGGGTTAAAATTTCCATTCAACACATAGCCTATGATGCTCCTGGGGTTGAGATGTGCGGGCATGCAAAATTTCATGCCCGTAAGTACAACGGTGCAGATTCCTATCCCGGGCCAAAATTATTTGCCGATTTGGAATGCGCGGGGTTAAAATTTCGACTCAAAACCTAGCCTATGACGCTCCCGGGGTCGAGACGTGCGGGTGTGCAAAATTTCATGCCCGTAAATGCAGATTCCTATGCCGGACATACACACAAGCATTCAGCTTTCTCCCCATTATGTAGATAGGGCCAAAATTGTTTGGCGATTTGGAACGCGCGGGGTTAAAATTTCGATTCAAAACATAGCCTAGGACGCTTTCGGGGTCGAGACGTGCTGGCGTGCAAAATTTCATGCCCGTAAGTGCGACGGTGCGGATTCCAATCCCGGACAAACATACCCACATACATACACACATACATACATTCAGCTTTATATATTAGATACATGTCATTGAATTTGTGACACATATATATATATTTATATTTATAGTTCATACACTTCTACATAGTATAATAGCCGCTAATTCAATTGCCGGCTTTTGTGAAAATGCAGAACCCAACATGAAATGACACATGGTTTACATAGAGTTAACCATGTCATTTCAAGTTGTTTGATCTATTGTTTTCACTAACAATTACATGAGTGGCTGTGTGCAACATTTCACACCTGTAGGGGTTAATTAAAGGTGTAAATTCGTAGCAAAAAAGTCAGTTTTTTTTACAACGAATTTACACCTTTAATTAACCCCTACAGGTGTGAAATTTTGCACACAGCCACTCATGTAATTGTTTGTGCAAATCAGATATCAAACTACATGAAAAGACATGGTTAACTCTATGTAAACCAAGTGTCATTTCATGTCGGGTGCTTCTGTCTTTTCACAAAAGCCGGCTTTACCCGGCAATTGAATCAGAGGCTATTTTACTATGTAGAAGTGTATAAACTATTAATATATGTATATATATGTCACAATGACATGTGTATATATATATATGTATTCTATGTGTGTATATTTAGTGTTTACAAGGAAAGAAAGAGGTGTTTTTAGTTACAATATTTCTGTCCCATAGACTTACATTGGATTTCCGGTATCGGTATCGGGTATCGCCGATATTTTTTTGATATCGGCGATACCATTCCGATACCGATACTTTTGGATATCGGAAAGTATCGCTCAACTCTAGTCCTCAGCCAACAGATTCCACTGGCTCCATGGTTGTTGCAGACGTGGTCACTGTCATTCTAGGAGCGATACAAGGAGTGGTGTAAACGACCCAATTTGGGGCACTAAAATCTTGGGTAAATATAGAATTCTGTCCTCAAACTTTTCCTTAAGTGATAAATTACCATATGCAGCATTTACATTATAGAAATGAGATAGATTAAAAGGGAAGCAATACAACAGAGCTGAGAGGAGGGAAAATTACATTGTAAAGTTAAAAGTCACAGAAGTCTAATTAAAATGAATAATGAAATACTTTTCTTGTTTGCAGTAATGAAATTAATTGCAGGCTTTGTATTGTAATGAGATTTATGTTCACTGGGAGGGAAGGAAAAACGCAGTCATTGTATCACACACAACAGGAGCCATAGTGTAGAGAAGGCAGTAAAGCAGGTGCAATATACTAGTAGTCATTTTCACAGCATTGCTTTTATTAGATTTTATTTTAGAAATGTAGATACCTTAAAAAAATCACTGACTATGTCTAATCATTTCAGAATTATATAAAACATAACTGGTTTTTTTCTAATTAACCCTTACCCGATTCCAATCTGTAACCTCAGCTGCCAATGCTCATCCACACACATTATAGATTCACAGTCTGCTCTGCGTAGTGCTCTGTCATTAAAGAAAATGGGATGACTGTTATCTGGTTCATCAAAATCAATGTGTTCGGCTCACCTGGTGAGATGGATCCTCCAAGCCCAAGAGTTCGAGTGGGCACAGAGGTCGTGTACTTTGTTGCAACAGACGGATGAGGGGGTTATTCGAAGTCGCAGGCAGACAGGAGATGTACTAGAGACTGGAGACAGGTAGTAGAGTTACTGGAAACCGCAGTCAGACAGTGGCAGTGCACTGACAAACTGAAAAGGTTAGGAACACTGAAGTCTTTATACCAAGACACAGATGTGTGTCTTGGTGAGCCTTAAATAGGTCCAAGAAAATAATCACATGGGATCAGGCTAGGTCATCTGTAAAGTCCCACATAGAGCACAACTCGGGTTAGGAAGGCAAAACATGGATCCGGGACAAGTGAGTATCAAGATAACCGTTCCTTAGGACAGACCATCAATATTATATTGGTGGGAGCCTGAATCTCAGCACCCCCGAGCTTCACATTCCCTTTAATGTCTCCATAATTTTAGCTTTAGCAGTATTGTTTACTACTCAGTTCCTTTTATGTGAATGTTGTAGATTTTTTGTGAATTGTAATACTCATGACTTTAATGAGCGGTACCACGTGACCACTGAACACTGGCGCCGGAGACCGCGGGAGAAGAGCAGGGGCTGCAGAGACCGCGCCGGTGGGAGGGTGAGTATAAGGGATATTCACCTGTCCCGTTCCACCTCTGCTCGCCGCTGTGTCCTCGCGTCCTCTCTAGCTGTGAATGTTTAGGCAGAGGGCGTGCCGTGCCCTCTGCCTGAGCACTCACTGCTGGATGACCCGGAAGACAGCGGTGCTCAGCGGTGGACCGGGTGACAGGTAAATATCTCAGGTGCCGGGGCCCTGAGCGAGCGGTGACACCAGCACCTGTCCCCTATAGCGTGCCGGTGTCCCTGCCTGCTCAGGACACCGGCACCTGGCCCCCAGCGACGAGAGGTGAGTATGTCTTTTTTTTTTTTTTTTTGCAGCAGCAGCTGCGACAGCATAAGGGACCTATACTATGGAGCATCTATAGGGGCATAATCTATGGAGCATCTATAGGGGCATAATCTATGGGGGCATAATCTATGGAGCATCTATAGGGGCATAATCTATGGAGCATCTCTAGGGGCATAATCTATGGGGGTATAATCTATGGAGCATCTATGGGGGCATAATCTATGGAGCATCTATAGGGGCATAATCTATGGAGCATCTCTAGGGGCATAATCTATGGGGGCAAAATCTATGGGGGCATAATCTATGGAGCATCTCTAGGGGCATAATCTATGGGGGCATAATCTATGGAGCATCTATGGGGGCACAATCTATGGAGCATTTATGGGGGCATAATCTATGGAGCATCTATGGGGGCACAATCTATGGAGCATCTATGGGGGCATAATACATGGGCAGCATATGGGGCACAATCTATGGAGCATCTTGTGGGGCATAATACATGGGGCAGCATATGGGGCACAATACATAGAGCATCTTGTGGGGCATAATACATGGGGCAGCATATGGGGCATAAACTCATTTTCCACCCTAGGCTTATACTCGAGTCGATAAGTTTTCCCAGTTTCTTGTGACAAAATTGGGGGGGGGTCGGCTTATACTCGGGTCGGCTTATACTCGAGTATATACAGTAATTCTCTTTATTGAATATAACAATATAAAATCATTAAACAAAACAGGGTGGGAAAAGACCTCTAATGAGGGAGGTGCAGATAATAGGCCAGATTAACTCAAAGTTCCTATATTAAGGCTGTTACATATATAGACTCATTGCAGAGGAAAAAGATAGTAAATAATTATATAGTATTTAGTAATGCACATGGACAATATCAATGTGGGTACAAAGCTGCTATTGTCAAACATACAGTGCATAGTGCATCAATAGTAGAACAGTTTTTGCCAATGTTATTGGACTCATTGCAGAAAAATACTGATATGGCGATGGTACAGTGTGTGGTCCTTCCTAATTATGCATTAGGTGATACCAAGGTAACAATGTAACAATGTATCAAAATGGTATGGCACTTAATACATGGAAAATTTCAAGGGGGTTACCGCGACAGTATGGAGCTAGAAGACAGCAGCGTCTGGTTGCTCCTTCTCTGGGGCTGAGAATAAAAACTTCTATATTTTAAATGTGTCTATTTCTTCTGACAGAACAGAGTTTTATCGGCCATGTTGGAAATCCCTGTGCTCACAGCTGAGCTCGGTTAGCTACTCCCTTCCCCTTTATAATCTGGACTCTGTTACAAATCGTTGTCAGAGCTAGCATTTGCTGCATTGCTAACACAGGGAGAGGAGTTCATATGAGAAGGAGAGTTGGAGGAGTTATCTGTGGCTGTTGTTTGATTTGTATGTGTGGTAATTCCCTATCCCTCTCTATTTTGGTTTATACCCCTACCTCCATGTGCCGATGCGTTCCTTTGTTTTATGTGAGTTAATATTTTGTATGCCTGGAGTTTTCTGTTAATCCTTGTTTGTGTTGCCTTGTTTGTTGAGTTGGTATATTACGGTGCACAGTAGCACCCCTCTTACCTGGGTGGGGGAAGAGAACAGACGGAGGGCTAACTCAGGAGATAAGGCAAGGGTGGAGGCCCTGGCATCTTCACCTTAAGAAGTATCCTGGGTAGTAGGGCGAGCTAGGGTGCCCCCTAGTATTAGGGACAGGGCAGGAGCCCCTTGTCCCTGGTCACCCGACAGCTGAGTCGTGACAGAAAAAAGTTATATGACAAGTTCATCACCTGAATAAGTCACTCTGGCCAGCACCTTGTGGAAAAAATGAGGACAGCCGCACCTTCCCAAAGGTACTGTTACACTAAGCGAGATCGCTAGCGATATCGCTTAAGCGACACCGATTTTATGACGCAGCAACGACATCGTTAGCGATGTCGCTGTGTGTGACATGTAGCAGAGATGTGGTCCCTGATGCGATGTCGCTGATTGTGCACGAACGTTTCTGGACCGTTTTTTGATCGTTGGTTTGCCGCTGGTGAGCCTGAATCGCTGAGTTTGACACCCTTTATGAACGACGAGCGACCTCGTTGGCGACGCATGTGTCAGCGGCACAGGCGGGACTAGGTTTTAATGCCCCTCAGCTCCGATTGACGGCCACAACATCTAGTCCTTTGTGCGTTGTTGCGAGGATACTATCGTGTGCGGGGGTTTTGCGATCCTGTCAGAGTCGCTACAGCGCTTCATCTTTGCCATTTATACAAGACATTTTTGGGATCCTGAAAAAGTGAATCTCGGGCAAACGCAATAGCGGCACAGACTGGATCGCAGTAGCTGCAAAGCAGAAGGCTAGCAGGACGCAGTATGGAACGATGCTGGAAATTCGTATGAGCGCTAATATGTCGTCTTTTATGACGCGGTCATCCAAACACAAAGCGAAAGCTGTGATATGACATACAGTGACCACCAATCTGTGCTGAGGGGCGTGGAAAAGATCTTTAACAATACATGCTGTGTGACAGGTCCCAACGACCGCCGAGGTCGTTATACAGATCGCTGATGTGTCGTTTATGAGATCTTCCTGTTTGGAAGCTACTAGCGACCATATAGCGATGTACAAACGATCTCTGCCAGGTTGTGTCGTTGTCGTGATCGCTGGTGCGATCACTTAGTGTGACAGTACCTCAACCCCTATATCATTTCGCATTCGCTTCTTCTGGGGGTGGCAACCTTTATATAAGAACCTTCAGTTAATCTGGCACACTATCTGCACCTCCCCTCATTGGAGGTCTTTTTACACCCTGTTTTGTTTCATGATTTTATATTGTTATATTCAATGAAGACAATTATTATTTCATTATCTAGCTTGAATCACTTTTTTGTACAATGGCATTTTTCTATTTTTGTCAGGGACAGTGTGTGTTTATATTGCATTGAAAGTGTCTAGCATTTTCTTTCTGGTTGTCTTTGGACTTATGTGATTTACCATTATTTCTTGCAGAAAGGGGTTCTTGCTCTCTGTTCTCATGAACAGGAGAATGTACAGTCATGGCCAAAAGTTTTGAGAATTATTATTATTATTAATATTTATTTCTATAGCACCATTGATTCCATGGTGCTGTACATGAGAAGGGGTTACATAAAAATTACAGGTATCACTTACAGTAAACAAACTAACAATGACAGACTGATACAGAGGGGAGAGGACCCTGCCCTTTCGGGCTTACATTCTACAGGATTGTGGGGCAGGAGACAGTAGGTCGGGGGGTTGCAGCAGTTCTGAGAATGACACAAATATTATGTTTTCACATGATCTGCTGCCCTCTTGTTTTTATGTGTGTGTTTGACAGATGTTTTTATCACAGACAGAAATATAATTGCAAACATATGAGTAACAAAAGCTTATATTGACAGTTAGAATGAGTTAATGTAGCAAGTCAATATTTGCAGTGTTGACCCTTCTTCTTCAGGACCTCTGCAATTTTCCCTGGCATGCTCTCAATCAACTTCTGGACCAAATCCTGACTGATAGCATTCCATTCTTGCACAATCAATGCTTTCATTTTGTCAGAATTTTTAGGTTTTTGTTTGTCCACCCGTCTCTTGATGATTGACCACAAGTTCTCAATGGGATTAAGATCTGGGGAGTTTCCAGGTCATGGACCCAAAATCTCTATGTTTTGTTCCCTGAGCCATTTAGTTATCACCTTTGCTTTATGGCAAGGTGCTCCATCATGCTGGAAAAGGCATTGTTGATCGCCAAACTGCTCTTGGAGGGTTGGGAGAAGTTGCTCTTGGAGGACATTCTGGTACCATTCTTTATTCATGGCTGTGTTTTTAGGCAAGACTGTGAGAGAGCCGATTCCCTTGGCTGAGAAGCAACCCCACACATGAATGGTTTCAGGATGCTTAACAGTTGGCATGAGACAAGACTGGTGGTAGCACTCACCTTGTCTTCTCCGAATGAGGCGTTTTCCTGATGTCCCAAACAATCGAAAAGGGGATTCATCAGAGAAAATAACTTTACCCCAGTCCTCAGCAGTCCACTGCCTGTACCTTTTGCAGAATATCAGTCTGTCCATGATGTTTTTTCTGGAGAGAAGTGGCTTCTTTGCTGCCCTCCTTGAGACCAGGCCTTGCTCCAAGAGTCTCCGCCTCACAGTGCGTGCAGATGCACTCACACCTGCCTGCTGCCATTTCTGAGCAAGCTCTGCACTGCTGGTAGCCCGATCCCGCAGCTGAAACACTTTTAAGAGACAGTCCTGGCGCTTGCTGGTCTTTCTTGGGTGCCCTGGAGCCTTTTTGGAAACAATGGAACCTCTCTCCTTGAAGCTCTTGATGATGCGATAGATTGTTGACTGAGGTGCAATCTTTCTAGCTGCAATACTCTTCCCTGTCAGGCCATTTTTGTGCATTGCAATGATGACTGCACGTGTTTCTTTAGAGATAACCATGGTTAACAGAAGAGAAACAATGATGCCAAGCACCAGCCTCCTTTTAAAGTGTCCAATGGTGTCATTCTTACTTAATCATGACAGATTGATCTCCAGCCAAATATTGACTTTGCAAGTAATTACTGTTAAGCTGATCACTCTTTATAACATTCTGGAGTATATGCAAATTGCCATTAGAAAAAGTGAAGCAGTAGACTTTGTAAAAATTAATATTTGTGTCATTCTCAAAACTTTTGGCCATGACTGTAGACCACTTTTTCGACTCGTCTTTGGGTTCCACATTTTACTGCATTGTACATATCTGAAGCAGCAACTATGGCCAGGAGCAAGACATGAGTTTCTCAGCTCACTGGGTGAATGTTTTTAGCGGCAGTGATGCAGTATCAGAAGCCTCCACGACTACTAAGAGGTGGTTATATGTCTCCTCCTACACCTCCTCTAAATCATATTTAACTTGCATAACTCCTTTCCCAACAGGCACAGGGTGCATCATTGATTCCACACACTACCTTCATGCTTTTTTCACTTTAACAAGGCAAAGCTCTGCTAAGTGGTTTTACAGCTTGAAAGTCCTGGAAGACCAACCATATCACAGACAAATTTGTTGTGAATGTGTTAGAAATGAATTCTGAGCAGAAGCTCCCTCTGGTGGTTACAAACAGTACTGAACCATTCAATGAAGATTGTGAAGGTTGGCAATAAGGAGTTACAGACTGGTCTTATATAAGGGAGGTTCCCTCCCATCATGTTTGCCGGTGATCAATTGTTCTTGTCTCAACTGTGGTTCCTGGTTCACTTTGAAGCTTACTGAGTCTTGCCTGTATCTTCTGCTATCAGATAAGATATTTCTGCTTTTATTTTTGTGCTTGCTTTTTGCATTGTTCCCTGCACTTCCGTGGAGGTCAGCCGGGTCCCCTCCGGGGGCTTGTGCTCCTCTCAGTTTATCTGAGCCACTGTTGTTTGTTCGTTTGCCTTTTCCAGTTTTTTCAGTGGCTGCAGCTTAGTTTTGTTACACCAGAGAACTAATTTAGGTGGTAGAGGTCATGTGATCTCAGGTGTTTTTGCAATTAGTAGAGTTGGTATTTTTTAGGGTTTTTTGGATTGCAGTAAGTGTCCTTCCTATCCTTTTCTTTCTAGGAAGATTGGGCCCCAACATTTGCTCATACTATTTTCTGTCTGTGTCCGTATTTCCTCTTGTCTAACCCCATTACATGTTTGGGGGCTTCCTATGTTCTTTGGGATCTGCTCCAGGGCAGATAGCTTTCCTCTTTCTATCTTTAGGTGTAGTTAACCTCTCAGGCTGTGACGAGGCGTCTAGGACCAACTTAGGAATGCTCCACGGCTGCCTTTAGTTGTGGTGGTTAGTCAGGGTACTGCAATCCAGTAGATTCCAACCTCTCTGGTGTATTGCCGTTTTGGCCTGCTCTCCTCAGCTACCAAATCATAACAGTATCACCGGCCCAATACTGAAAATTATATGGTACTCACAGAAGGGAAAAATAGTGTGGAAAAAAAAAGTTGTCAGAGTTGTCAGAGATTTTTTTTTTTCTGTTTGTTGCATTTTTTTTCCTCTTTTTCTCTGGGTGCTGAGGATTTTTTTTTCTCAATGGAGTATGCACAGTTGTCTGGCCGTGTGGATCAGCTTGCCACTGAAGTTCGGAGTATTGCTACCTATCTTGCAGGGTTGCCAGTTGTGGAACCTAGGATCCCCATGCCAGATTTGTTTTTAGGGGATCGAGCTAAATTTCTGAATTTCAAAAATAACTGTAAGTTGTTTTTTGCCTTAAAACCTAAGTCCTCAGGGAACGCAGCACAGCAGGTTCAAATTGTCATCTCTCTCCTGCGCGGCGATCCTCAGGATTGGGCTTTTTCCCTGACTCCTGGGGACCCTGTTTTGAGTAATGTTGATGCATTTTTTCTGGCTCTGGGGTTATTGTACGATGAACCTAATGTCACTGATCAAGCTGAAAAAACCTTGTTGGCATTAAATCAGGGGTTTGAGGACGCTGAGTTATACTGCCAAAAATTCCGAAAGTGGGCAGTCCTGACCAAATGGAATGATGATGCTTTGGCAGCCCTTTTTCGGAAGGGTCTGTCAGAGAATGTAAAAGATGTTATGGTGGGTTTCCCTGCTCCCTCTGGTCTCAATGATTCTATGTCATTAGCGATTCAAATTGACAGACGTTTGCGTGAGCATAGAGGTATGCGTGGAATAGTGTTGCCTTGTGAACCAGCTTCTGAACCCATGCAGTGTGATAGAGTGGCTTCTGGGGGAAAGCGTCATGAGTTTCGAAAATGCAATGGGTTATGTTTCTACTGTGGTGACGCCTCTCATGCTATTTCAGTCTGCCCTAAGCGGGGAAGACGTTTTGCACGCTCAGTTGTCTTGGGTAGTGTTCAGACTAAATTTCTGTTGACTGTTACCCTGATTTGCTCTCTGTCCACATTTTCTGCTCAGGATTTTGTTGATTCGGAGCAGCTATTAACCTGATGGATTTTGATTTTGCTAAACGTTGTGGGTTTCCCTTGATACCCCTACGGAAGTCTATTCCCCTACTGGGGATTGATTCTACCCCTTTGGCTGAGAATAAACCCCAGTTCTCTACTCAGGTGATAATGAGGGTTGAACCTGATCATCAGGAGAGTTGCAAATTTTTGGTTCTGTATAATCTGCATGACATTATTGTACTAGGTTTCCCTTGGTTACAGTCTCATAATCCTGTTTTGGATTGGAAATCTGTGTCTGTAACCAGTTGGGGCTGCCAATGTGTTAATGCCAACACTCCTGTTTTTTCTGGATCTCCCCAGGCTCAGGATGTTCCTGACTTTTTGACTGATTTTTCTGATGTGTTTAGCGAAAGTAAATCTGCATCCTTGTCCCCCCATAGGAGCTATGACTGCGCTATTGAATTAGTGCCTGGTAGTAAATTCCCTAAAGGTCGCCTTTTTAACTTGTCTGTACCTGAACATGACGCTATGCGGTCTTATATCAAGGAGTCATTGGAGAAGGGTCATATCAGACCATCCTCTTCACCCTTGGGTGCCGGTTTTTTCTTTGTGGCCAAAAAGGATGGTTCATTGAGGCCGTGTATTGATTATCGTCTCTTGAACAATATCACTGTGAAATATCAATATCCGTTACCCTTGATTTCTGACCTGTTTTCCAGGGTGAAAAGTGCTACTTGGTTTACCAAGCTTGACCTCAGGGGGGCGTATAACCTTATTCGCATTAAGCACGGGGATGAATGGAAGACTGCATTTAATACCCCAGACGGGCATTTTGAGTACCTAGTGATGCCCTTTGGGCTCACTAATGCTCCTTCCGTCTTCCAGTCCTTCATGAATGACATTTTCAGGGATTTTGAGGATAAATTTCTGATTGTTTATTTGGATGATATCTTGATTTTTTCCAATGACTGGGACTTCATGTGAAACATGTTCGGACTGTGTTCCAGATTTTGAGAGAGAATGCTCTGTATGTGAAGGGATCAAAGTGTCTTTTTGGCGTACAGAGGATCTCATTTCTGGGATTCATTTTGTCCCCATCTGTTATTGAAATGGACCCGGTCAAGGTTCAGGCCATCTGTGATTGGGTCCAACCTACTTCATTAAAGGCTCTTCAGAGATTCTTGGGTTTTGCCAATTTTTATCGTAAATTTATTGGTAATTTCTCTGTTATTGTTAAACCATTGACTGATTTGACCAAAAAGGGTTCTGATGTGGTGAATTGGCCTCCTGAGGCAGTTTCTGCATTTCAGGAACTTAAGCAGAGATTCACTTCTGCTCCTGTTCTACGGCAGCCTGATGTTTCTCTGCCATTTCAGGTGGAGGTTGATGCCTCTGAAATTGGGGCAGGTGCCGTTTTGTCCCAAAGAGATCCAGAGACCTCTAAAAGTAACCCTTGTGCCTTTTTCTCTCGAAAATTTTCTCCAACTGAACGTAATTATGACGTGGGTAATCGGGAGTTATTGGCCATGAAGTGGGCTTTTGAAGAGTGGAGACATTGGCTGGAAGGAGCCAAACATCAGGTGGTGGTCATCATGGACCATAACAATCTGGTCTATCTGGAATCAGCCAAGCGACTTAATCCTAGACAGGCCAGGTGGGCCTTGTTTTTCACACGTTTTAATTTTGTGGTTTCCTTTCTTCCTGGCACTAAGAATATTAAGGCGGATGCCCTCTCGAGGAGTTTCCTTGCGGACTCTCCTGAGTTATCTGATCCTGCTGTTATTTTGAAAGAGGGTGTAGTTCTTTCCGCCATCTCGCCTAATTTGAGACTGGCTCTGGAAGGATGTCAGGAGGATAAACCGAGCGCTGCCCTATTGGGAAATTGTTTGTCCCAGACCGGTGGAAAAAGAGTGTGATGTCTGAGATTCATTGTTCCGCGTTGGCCGGTCATCCCGGAATTTTTGGTACCAGAGACTTGGTTAGTCGGTCCTTTTGGTGGCCTACTTTGTCTCGTGACGTCAGGGAATTTGTGCAGTCCTGCGGGACTTGCTCTCGCTCCAAGCCTTGCTCTCGCTCTAGTGGTTTGTTGATGCCATTGCCTGTGCCCAAGAGACCATGGACCCATATCTCTATGGATTTCATTTCCCACCTCCCTGTTTCTCAGAGAATGACCGTTATCTGGGTGATTTGTGATAGGTAGTGTTGAGCGATACGATACCGCAAGTATCGGGTATCGGCCGATATTAGCTGTATCGGACTTTCGATATTGACTTTCGATATTTCCCATATATCGTATACCGGAATCGGAATTGTCACTGTCACTGTGAGTGTCCGTCGGTCGGGTCTGTCAGGAGTCAGCGGCACTTACCTGGCAGAAGATCTCCGGTGGTCACGGCCTGGACTGGTTGATGGCCGCCATCATCTTTCCCCGGCGGTCACATGCAGTTTCTCGCGATAACTGCAGTGACTGCTGGGTAATCCCGGCCGTAAAGCAGTCAGTCCGATGACGTCACCGCCGGGGAAGCAGGTAATCAGCTGTGCTGCGCCGGGATGACAGCCTCTGCCTGTCATTCCGATGTAGCAAAGCTGGATCGTCGTGGGACAGTCGTTACTATGGACTGCGTCGGACAGGTGGTATACTGTTGGTTTGTTTTTTTTCTTTTTTTACAGTAGATCGATGGCGTCGCAGGAATGAGAGTATAATAAAAGAAATGAAAACTGTGTTGTCTCTTTTATTTCATTAAAATACTTTTTTCTTGCTGTGTCTTTTTTTTTATACATTTAAAAACTTTGGGATTAATAATGGATCGGTGTCTTATTGACACCTCTCCATTATTAACCGGGCTTATTGTCACCGTGCAATCAACGGTGACATTAACCCCTTATTACACCACTTGCCACCGCTACAGGGCAGTGGGAAGAGCTGGGTAGAGTGCCACAATTGGCACATCTTTTGATGCGCCAAATGTGGGGCTGCTGTAGCCTGGTATTATCAGGCTGTTGAGGGCCAAAATCCATGGGCCTTGACGGTCTTTTAATACCAGGCCGCAGCAGTCTGCATTTTACTTGGCTGGTTAACAAAAATAGGGGGACCCCAGCCAATTTTCGAGGGGACCCCTATTTTTGTTAACCAGCCAAGCTAAGCAGACTGCTGTGGCCTGGTATTATCAGGCTGGCAAGGTCCATGGATATTGGCTCATTACCAGCCTGAAAAACCAGGCCTCAGCAGACTGCTTCATCTGGCTGGTTAACAAAAATAGGGGGGACCCCACGCCAATTTTTTTTCGAGGGATCCCCTATTTTTGTTAACCAGCAAAGATAAGCAGACTGCTGTGGCCTGGTATTATCAGGCTGGCAAGCAGGGTCGGACTGAGGCACCGGGACACCGGAGAAACCTACGGTGGGCCCCAGCTCCTGCGTGGTGGGCCCTGATTTGAAAGGATAGGTCGCGGGGCAGAGGGGGAGGTGGCCCCGGGGCCCGCGCTCTGAGGGGGCCCACCCGGAGCTACGATACAGTTACATTCTGCGGCAGAGCAGGGAGAATCGCTCTCCCTGCTCTGCCGCCCGGAAGCTATGGGGCCTGAACAGGCGTTGGGGGGGCCCGGTGCCAGCAGTGGGCCCCCCACCCGCCATCGGAGGGTCAGCTGTATCGGCATCCTGCCGATAAAGCTGACCGCATAGAGAGAGAAGGAGCGAGCGCTCCTTCTCTCCCATAATCCCCCTCTCAGCGTATGACAGCAGTCGCAATAACATCACCTGCCGGCGCCCGCTGTCAGACGCTGAGAGGGAGAACAGCGAGCAGCACAGGAGCCGGGAGGTGAGTATTTTTTTTTATTTTTTTTTTAATGGGGGTGCAGTCGAGTTCTGGCTGGAGAAGTCGTCATGTCGGTGTGGGCCAGATGGAAAAGACATGAAAAGTGAACAATTCCATTAGAAAGAACATCAGCGGTAAGTCATTATCTGTACCTGTGCTGTAATCTATATGTTCTGTAGGACTGGTATTATTTAACACAGACCATATGGCGGTAATATCAATATTGGTCTTTTTATATATAGATTATTTTGGCCAACAGCGCGGTCATTTGCTGAGGTTCTCTGATGATGGGCCCACTCAGAAGTTTTGCCCCCACTAAACCAAAACCCTAGCTACGCCTATGGCTCTCTCTCTAGTCTTTCTTTCTCGCTCTCTGTTCTTTCCTTCTCGCTCTCTGTTCTTTTTTCTCTCTGTTCTTTCTTTCTCTCTTTTCTTTCTTTCCTCTCTTTCTTTCTCTGTTTGTTCTTTCTCTCTCGCTGCTCTTTCTTTCTTTTCCTCAGTACCAGCCACTGTGCCCTCATTACCAGTCAGTGTGATCAGCAGTGCTAAATGGTTACGCTTGGGGCGAGGATATGGGTGTGATTAGCTGTGAAACGGGTGTTGTCGGGGCGTGGCCTAAAATTTTCAGCGGCGCGCAACACGCGCCGCAGCCTTTAATCCTCTTTCCTGTCTTCCAAATTTGGGAGGTATGCTGTATGACCTCCCTACAACTTCTGGCCATGCTCCTGATGAGCGCGACGGATGGTCTCGTGAGGGATCTCCTCCCACACCTGGACTAAAGCATCCACCAACAGCTGGACAGTCTGTGGTGCAACGTGGCATGGCCTAAAATTTTCTGCAGCATGCACAGCGTGCCACAGCCTTTGTCCCTCTTTCCCTTATTCAAAGGTTGGGAAGTATGATGTTGGGCCGCAAGAATATATTTTCTCTGGTGGGCCCAAGGTACTCCAGTCCGACGCTGCTGGCAAGGTCCATGTATGTTGGCTCCTTAACAGCCTTAAATACCATGCCTCAGCAGCAGGGGCGTACATATAAATCATGGGGCCCCATAGCAAAAGTCTGAATGTTCCCCACCCCCCAAAAAAAAAACCAGAGGCATTGTAAATGTAAAGTGCCAGCACAGTGAGGGAAGTTGAGTCGCACAGAGACAGGGGTTTTGGGGGTACTTGGCACCGATCACGTCGACTTCTATGGGGGATGTCACGAGTAGCACAGCTCGGTCCGTGACCGGGCGATCACTGGAATGTGGGATATTTCCAGGGGATGATAGAATGTTCGTGTAGTTTGTCGTGACGCCACCTGTAGTACCTGGTCAGGGTGTCCAGCGCTGCTGTGCAGGTCCTCTGGAAGGGATGGTGTAGTGCAGGTAGGTGATAAGTCTTCTACAGGTAACACGCTATCCTTCCAGGGCAGATAGATGTGAGATAGAGCAATGGTGCAGAGTGATGTAGCAGGGTGGACTATGCGACGTAGTAAGAAAGAAGGAAACACTTCAAGTTAAACGTTGCATAATAAAAATTTTTAATAATAACATTACAAAAGTGCAAATAGCATTACTGCCGAAGTTCGTTGAGACTTCTTAGGACTACCCCCACCGGGGTAACTTCACAGTGTCCTTTACTTGTGCTTGTGGAGGACCCGCTCCAAACCTCCAACTGTGGTCTTGGGTGGGCTGCAAGACTTTCCTTGAGCAGACCTCACTTTCGGCCACACCAAACGGGTTTTTAGTTTCTGAGGTAGTTGAAAATAGTGCACAGTTAAGTTTTTTGTAAAACCAAGATGGAGCACCGAAGTGCCAACTATTTACAGAAAAGTTTGTGAGCCAGTACAGTTCATGGCTTCAAAGTTCAACATTTTGATTACATTGAAACACCATTACCCAACCTGGGTATATAAAGGCAACAATAAACTTGTTCTTCTGAACATTCACCCGTCCGGGTACATCAAACCATTACCCAGCCTGGGTATATTAAGGCAACAATAAACTTCTTTTTATGAACATTCACCCGTCCGGGTACATCAATAATTTAACTATTTACATACAGAGACCCTGTCCGGGTTATTTAGACTTCTTTGGCTGGCCTCTTACAGGTACCACCTGGTACTCTTCTGGAGCTTGCCAAACATCCGTGACAGGAGGGTCCACCCAGACCTGATGACGTCGTGTGGCCTGTACAGTTACGTCGTGACCCGCTATCTGGGTCTGTGTGGCCACCTCTTTCGTCTCCCTCCGGGTCTGGAACCCTATGTCCCGGACTGAACGAACCCCAGGGGGCCTAACAGGCGCCGGGTACGGGCCAGCTATCATTATCATGTCCATAGCTGGGGCTGCTGAGGAGACCACTGAGGGAGGCTGGGGAGATTTACGGCGTGGGGTGGGCACTTGTGCAGAGGCCTGGTTGGGGGAGGCTGAAGGCTCGGAGGGTCTGTCAGTTTCCTGACACTCTGGGGAGTAGGGGTCGCACCTGGTAACATTTAGGGCGTACCATCCATTGTAACCCCAGTGTCGGGTGTAAGTCACCAAGTCTCCTGCCAACAGGTCCCTCCCGGGTGTCCTTCTGGGAGGTGAGCCTCCACGTCCCGCCGGGTTACAAAGATTTCTAAATAAAGTCCAGGCTCTTGGATGAAGCCCCAACCACCTTTTAACTTAAAGTTCCGTACTGCACCCTTACACCGCGGCTCCCTCAGCGTACTTTTATCCTTTCTCATACGTGCCTTCTCTGCCAGGTCCTTGTCCAGGTGACGTTGCCGAAGCTTTTGGGATTCTCGCTGCTCCCTTTGTCGCTCTGCTTCCCGCTCCCGACGTCTCCACTCTTCCTCCTGACGCCGGTTGTAATTCTCCTCCACCAGCAGCTCCATGTCTCCACCATCAAACGCCAGCTTACGATGTCCGGTTTGCGGCAGCTCTCCTGGCGCCCGCCAGTCCTGGCGGCGCTCACCTGTGGCGGAAGCAGCCGGCTCTGGAACAAATGACGGTGGGGCTCCGGTACAGGCAGGTAGTGCTCTGGTGCCTGCGCGGCCTCCTCCATGAGGACGGGTGTCGCTTCTTCTGCCTCAGCGACGGGGGCAGACAGCGGGATCTGGGGTGCTGGTGCGGCTTTTTCTGCAGGAACGGGTGCCTCCACTGTGATACTGGCAACCGGTTCAGATTGCAAGGGCTGGGATGCCCGCACGGCCTCCTCTACTGGAACGGGTGCCTCCACTGAGATACTGTCAACCGGTTCAGATTGCAAGGGCTGGGATGCCCGCACGGCCTCCTCTACTGGAACGGGTGCCTCCACTGAGATACTGGCAACCGGTTCAGATTGCAAGGGCTGGGATGCCCGCACGGCCTCCTCTACTGGAACGGGTGCCTCACCTTCCGGTACAGACACTTCAGGGGGTAAGAGGGATTGGCGCCGCTCCAAGTGTAGTTTTAGGGCCCGCCAGCTCGCTTCCATCCTGGCGACCTCCTCCCGGTGCCGGGCCAGGTCTCTCAGGGTATCCTCCGCTTCTTCCAGCGTAGGAGGGTTTCCAGGCCGGGTGCCAAACGGTGGCTCCGTGGCGATCGGGTCGCTTCCATGGGGGGAGAGCTCTGACTCCTCCATCCCTTCCCACTTCTGCTCACGTCCGTTCGCCATCTCTGCCAAGTCACATGTGTCATTAGCATCAGGAGAGGCGCCATCTTTTGTAGGGAGGCGGGACCTTCGCGTTTGTTTCCGCCCACTGAGGAGGATGAGGAGGCGGAACTCCAGAGCTGTGGGGCACGATCTTACATTGCAGTAACATTTAGAGTGGGCGGACATCGTTTTCGCGCCACGGAGTGAGTGTACGCCCACGAGAGCACGCCCTTATTCTTCACCTGTGCCTCGTGGCGCAGATATGACGGAAAAATGGCAAATACAGTCTATGATGATTTTTGCAATTCTCAAGCAAAAAAAACAGTTCAATTAAGGCACACAGGACTCGCTTATAGCGAGCTTCTGAATCCTGTTCGTGACGCCAAAGTTGAGTCGCACAGAGCCACAGGTTTTGGGGGTACTCGGCACCAAGCCCGTCGACTTCTATGGGGGATGTGACGGGTAGCACAGCTATGTCCGTGCCCTGGTCGCTCACTGGAATGTGGGATATTTCCAGGGGATGATAGAATGTTTGTGTAGTTTGTCGTGACGCCACCTGTAGTACCTGGTCAGGGTGACCAGCGCTGCTGTGCAGGTCCTCTGGCAGGGATGGTGTAGTGCAGCTAGGTGATAAGTCTTCTACAGGTAAGACGGTATCCTTCCAGGGCAGATAGATGTGAGATAGAGCAATGGTGCAGAGTGATGTAGCAGAGTGGAGTATGCGACGTAGTAAGAAAGCAGGAAAGGAAACAATTCTTACTACAAAGACATGCAGCATAAGGCTGCCTCAACCCCTCCCATCCAACTAGCTACACCCTGCTCTAACCAGCCTGAGCTAGACCATCCCATTGGGTCCGCCTACACTCAGCTGGCATAGTGTACTGTTGAATGCAGTGGTTGAGTCAATGGGGTGTTTCCTCCTTACCTGAGAGTAAGTTGTCACACCGCTGGGGGCGATGCAACATCTCTGTGGCGACTGGACCCTCGGGTGCTTCTGTCTTTTCACAAATGCCGGCTTTACCCGGCAATTGAATCAGAGGTATTTTACTATGTAGAAGTGAATAAACTATAAATATATGTATATATATATTTCACAATGACATGTATATATATATATATGTATTTATGTGTGTATATTTTGTGTTTACAAGGAAAGAAAGTGTTTTTTTAGTTGCGATATTTTGTTCCCATAGACTTACATGGGACTTCCGGTATCGGTATCGGGTATCGGGTATCGCCGATATTTTAGTGATATCGGCGATACCATTCCGATCCGATATTTTTGGATATCGGAAAGTATCGCTCAACACTAGTGATAGGTTTTCCAAAATGATACATCTTGTGCCATTACCTAAGTTGCCTTCCTCCTCCGAATTGGTGCCTTTGTTCCTTCAGCACGTGGTTCGGTTACACGCATTCCTGAGAACATTGTGTCGGACAGAGGAGTCCAGTTTGTTTCCAGATTTTGGAGGACTTTTTGTTCTAAACTTGGTGTTCAATTGTCTTTCTCCTCGGCTTTTCATCCTCAGACCAAGGACAAACTGAGAGAACAAACCAGACATTGGAGACTTATCTGAGATGCTTTGTGTCTGCTGATCAAGATGACTGGGTCTCTTTATGCCTTTGGCTGAATTTGCTCTTAATAGTAGGGCTAGCTCTGCCACTTTGATGTCTCCATTTTTCTGCAATTTTGGGTTTCACCCTCGTTTTTCTTCGGGACAGACGGAGGCTTCTGTCTGTCCAGGTGTTGTGGAGCGTATGCAGCAGATTTGGGACCAGGTAGTGGAGAGGTTGTCCCTCTCTCAGGAGAGGGCCCAGCGGTTTGCCAACTGGCATAGGACTGATGGTCCTCGGTTTGAAGTGGGGGACTTGGTCTGGTTGTCCTCAAGAAATATCCCTATGAGAGTTGCATCTCCTAAGTTTAAGCCTAGGTTCATTGGACCTTATAAGATTATGGAGATTCTTAATCCTGTTTCCTTTCGTTTACTTCTTCCAGGGACATTTAAGATCCATAACGTGTTCCACAAGTCCTTATTGAATAGGTTTGTCGAGCCAGTGGTTCCTATGGCTGCACCTCCTGACCCTGTTTTGGTTGAGGGCAATCTGGAGTATGTGGTTGAGAAAATATTGGATTCTCGTTTTTCTAGATGGAAACTCCAGTATTTGGTTAAGTGGAGAGGTTATGGTCAGGAGGACAATTCTTGGGTGTTTGCTTCGGACATCCGTGCTAGGAGACTGATCCGTGCGTATCACAGAGCTCATCCTGACCGACCTGGTTGCCCAAATGAGGGTTCGGTGACCCCTCCTCAAGGGGGGGTACTGTTGTGAATGTGTTAGAAATGAATTCTGAGAAGAAGCTCCCTCTGGTGGTTACAAACAGTACTGAACCATTCAATGAATATTGTGAAGATTGGCAATCAGGAGTTACAGACTGGTCTTATATAAGGGAGTTTCCCTCCCATCATGTTTGCCGGTGATCAATTGTTCTTGTCTCAACTGTGGTTCCTGGTTCACTTTGAAGCTTGCTGAGTCTTGCCTGCATCTTCTGCTATCAGATAAGATATTTTCTGCTTTTATTTTTGTGCTTGCTTTTTGCATTGTTCCCTGCACTTCTGTGGAGGTCAGCCGGGTCCCCTCCGGGGGCTTGTGCTCCTCTCAGTTTATCTGAGCCACTGTTGTTTGTTCGTTTGCCTTTTCCAGTTTTTTCAGTGGCTGCGGCTTAGTTTTGTTACACCAGAGAACTAATTTAGGTGGTAGAGGTCGTGTGATCTCAGGTGTTTTTGCAATTAGTAGAGTTGGTATTTTTTAGGGTTTTTTGGATTGCAGTAAGTGTCCTTCCTATCCTTTTCTCTCTAGGAAGATTGGGCCCCAACGTTTGCTCATACTATTTTCTGTCTGTGTCTGTATTTCCTCTTGTCTAACCGCCATTAAATGTTTGAGGGCTTTCTATGTTCTTTGGGGATCTGCTCCGGGGCAGATAGCTTTCCTCTTTCTATCTTTAGGTGTAGTTAACCTCTCAGGCTGTGACGAGGCGTCTAGGACCAACTTAGGAACGCTCCACGGCTGCCTTTAGTTGTGGTGGTTAGTCAGGGTACTGCAATCCAGTAGATTCAACCTCTCTGGTGTATTGCCGTTTTTGCCTGCTCTCCTCAGCTACCAAATCATAACACAAATTGCTGTTATGCATAAAGCGGCACCTCACCCATTGACTCTCCATGAACTGCAACTTTGAATTGTTGTGAGCCACAATTCAAGAAGCTCTCTGACTGCCTACAGTCACACAAAGTAATTCATGTTTTCTCCTTTTGAACTGCCTGTGCATAAACACCAGGAAGGCATGCACCTGTCTGAAAAAGGGATAATTTTTGGACCATTTATACAATGTGAAACTGCAGTGCTGCAGTGTGTTGTTAAATAGGCTATTGGTTACTACCATTTACCATATGTTTTCCCTTAGTCAAATAGGTTGATATCACTTGGACATTAAAAGTCTGTGTTTGCATTGCTAAGCTCAAAACAGATTAAATGTAAACCTAAGAGACCTCAGAGTATTATACACATATTTTCCAGACAATTAGAGGCATTGCAGTATTGCAATTTGAAGCAATTTTATTCACTGCTAATAAAACTGTGTTGCAAAATTTAGCAAATTCGAATTTCAGATGAACTCTAGTCAAGTCCATGCTCTTATTTTATAAAGAGTACAGCTTCAGACTGTCACAAACTAAGAGAGATTTGTTCAACTTCTCGGCTGAAATCAGGACTGGCAATGCACACGATTGCTGCATTTGAACACAAATAAGAGTATTCTTATCCAATGAAAGAAAACTAATGCCTTGAAAAAACAGGAATTATGAGAACAGTATATTGCAATATTGCCCTTATTAGTTATAGAACGGTTTTATGTGAATAGAACTGGAAAAAATGTAAAAGAAAAAGTGACTTATGATTTGTTCCCCACTCATATGGTTTGTTTAGAGTATATAGACATTAAACTTGGGGGTTGTCTATTCAGGAGCCCCCCCATCCATGAGCCAATATGACCGGCTAACATTCTAGCACACTAAAGCCGTCTTTATATTAAATTTATATGAATGGATGCCCTTTAAAGGGCAATTTTCATGTGTTCTTTTCAACTCCTCTGAACACTTCTCCAGCTTGCTTCCTGCTTGCCAGAGGGCGGTGCACCCCTAAATTGTGACTGTCTAGACCAGCACCATAGTTGCATCAATATCTCAATCTGAATACCCACCTATGATTTGAGCAGAGGCATGCAGATGTGAGGGACACACCGATTGTGTGTCTATAGTATGCACACCAGGGGAAGAGAGTGGGGAAACAACAGTCTCAGATAGGAGCGTGAAGCTGCTGCTGTGTGCAAACAGGACCTGAGACACGTGATCACCGGGGGAGTGGCTGGAGGGGGGGCTAACCCCCGTGCGTAGTAGAGAGTGAGAGCAGGACCCGTCAGTGCCGGGAGAGAGGTCAAACAAGCCTAATTCAATAATAGTATAACATAGTATCCAGGGAATGAGACTGAGGGGTAGTCAAAAACAAGCCGAAGTCAGAAACCAGACAGGAGCGCAGTAACCAAGGGCACAGACAAGGAGGTAGTCAGAGGGCAAGTCAGAGATCAGAACCGGAGAATAGCAGAGATACAGAATCAGAGCACAGACACAAAACAAGGGACAAGCCGAAACATACACAGAACAAGCACACATGAACAAGCGGTATACTGAAGTATAACAGGGTCAGCTGCTCAGCCGAGAACAGAAGTATCACTGACAAGGAACCCTACACAAGGGCAGGTAAATATAGCCCTCCCCAGACCAAAGAGAGGCCAGAGAGAGTTAACCCCAGCAAGCCCAGGACGGGGAAAGGAATTCCCGTCCAGAGCCATGACAGCTGGTTGGCCACCAACCATAAGAGGAGTGCAGGGGGCACCAAAGCTGAAGGATGTGGCAGCTTCAGGCAGCTCTTGCAGCTCCATGGCAAAGAGCTTGGGCTCCTTCCTCCATCAGCTATTGGATGGGAGCAGAACTCTGCTTACATTGCTCGCCCTAGTGGCCACATTTTGAGGGGCATTGTTTTTGATGACATGAACTTTAATTTAGAAATATTTGAAGGGTACAGTTTGCACCACCAATTAATTCACTGATAGTGTGTTAGTGTAATGTATGCAAATCAGTCCTCTTCTTATCACTATATACAGGACGACCAGAGCTATAAATAATGTATATTTAAAAAAATAGGTCATTTTATTTTTCCAACACTCACCGGCATATTTGCATTTTTTGTTCCTAACACTGCTACCTAATTTCAAAGAAATATTTGTTACAGAGTTAAACAATGACAGCATAACTAAATGAGTTATTCTATCCCACTGTGCTTATTACAATGTAAGCATATTTCAGTTTACAACTGGGATGCTGAAGTTTGCCTTAGGCAAGTCCCTCTTAGACAGTTTGCCTGCAATGCGGGGATCCTAATATGCGCTACGCTTCGAGAATAAAGAGCTCTATTTAACAATGCACAAGGTTGTTAAAATTGAGAACATAAAGATTTACATTAGATTTCCAGTGTCTTCTGAAATGAGAATCAGAGTAGACATTTCATGTAACTTTGAGAAAAAGATTAATGCTTACAAGTACGAAGTGGAATTATCCACCTGCTAGAATTATTGTACAGTTACTATTGGCACTGACAAATCATATTAACTGAAATAACATTAGCTTTTGTACTATAGCAGAAACTGCTTCAGGAGAAATTAGAAAAGTGTCAGTGCTGCCTAAAGCAGCCAAGCAGGCCACTACTTTAATTTTTACACTTTGGAAAAATTAAATCTGAATTCAGATTGGTTGCAATAAGCAACATTTATGCATTTGCTTTAATTAGGCATACAGACAATTACATTACCGTATATACTCGAGTGTAAGCCGACCCGAGTATAAGCCAAGGCACCTAATTTTTGAAAACTGGGTAAGCTTATTGACTCGAGTATAAGCCGGGTATGCATTGTCCCCTCATCCATGTCCTGGTCTTGGTCGCTCCGTCGCTCCCCCGTCCCATCCTTCTAGGTATGACTCGGCTCCTACCCCGTCCCAGAGCCGTACCATCCTTCTATACATTGCTCGGCTACCCCCAGTCCCATCCTTCTATATATGGCTCGGCTCCCCATCCTCCTCTGTGCTCCCCATCCTCCTTCGTCCTACTCCGTGCTCCCCCGTGCTTACCTCTCTTCATCCTTGCTCCCCCATCCTCCTCCGTGCTCCGCCATCCTCCTCCGTCCTTCTCAGTGCTCCCCTGTCCTCCTCCATGCTCCCCGTCCTCCTCCGTGCTCCCCATCCTCCTCCGTGCTCCCTCGTGCTCTCCCGTACTCCCAGTCCTCCTCTGTGCTCCCCTGTCCTCCCCTGTCATACTCACCTTGCTCGCGCCGTCGCTGCACATCCCTGTGTTTCCGTTGTCACGGCTTCCTGAAGCTCTCCTGTGCTGAGCGGTCACATGGTACCGCCCATTAAGTTAATGAATATCCGCTCCACGCCTATGGGAGTGGAGACACTTGCATATTCATTACCTTAATGAGCAGTACCATGTGACAGCTCAGCACAGGAGAGCTGCAGGAAGCCGGGACAATGGAGGCGTTCAGTGATGGCACGGGGAGGTTGAGTATGATGTCACAGCCGTCGGCTCCTGCCTCTTCCCCTCCCCCGCTGGCTTTCTGCACAATGATTAATGTATAAGCCATGGGGGGATTTTCAGCACAAAAAAATGCAGTAATTATTTAAATGACCAGGTTGTTTCAGCAACTTTTTCGTTAATTAATTGTACAGGCAAATTTAAGAAACTTTATAGTGCAGGTGCTTCTCACAAAATTAGAATATCTTCAAAAAGTTAATTTATTTCAGGTCTTCAATACAAAAAGTGAAACTCATATTCTTATATAGAATCATTACAAACAGAGTGATCTATTTCAAGTGTTTAGTGTTTATTTCTGTTAATGTTGATGATTATGGCTTACAGCCAATGAAAGCACAAAAGTCATTATCTCAGTAAATTAGAATATTTTATAACACCAGCTTGAAAAATGATTTTAAAATCCGAAATGCTGTCCTAGTGAAATATATGTTCAGTAAATGCACTCGACTCGATACTTGGTTGGGGCTCCTTTTACATCAATTACTGCATCAATGCAGTGTGGCATGGAGGTGATCAGCCTGTGGCTCTGCTGAGGTGTTATGGAAGCCCAGGTTGCTTTGATAGCAGCCTTCAGCTCATCTACATTGTTGGGTCTGGTGTCTCTCATCTTCCTCTGTTGTTTTTAAACCATGCATTGGTACCTTTGGCAGTGTGGACAGATGCCAAGTCCTGATGGAAAATTAAATTTCAATCTCCAAAAAGATTGTCGGCAAAGGGAAGCATGAAGTGCTCTAAAATTTCCTAGTAGACGACTGCGCTGCCTTTGGTCTTGATAATATAATAAAGAAACTAGGGCACACCTATGATAGAATAATATAGAGAAATACCAAGCAAAATGTACATCGCTGACTTTGGTCTTGATAAAACACAGTGGACCTACACTAGCAGATGACATGGATCCCAAACCATCACTGATTGTGGAACCAAAATGGATTTGCCTTGGAAATATTTTAAGGAGCATCCTTTCCAGGGTAATGCTTTGTATGTAAGGCAAAATAAATAAGCCAAAACAAAAATGTTCCTACACCACTTGAGCTATGTTCACACGTAGCATTTTTGATGCGTTTTTCACCTTTAGAATTGCTTTCAACCAAGACAAACGCATTCACTGGGAAATGTCATTTTAACATTTTACAACCTTATCTAGCCATGTGATGTGTGACACATCATCAGATATATCCTGTTTTATTTATGAAGGAGGGACTCTGAAAGTCACAAAACCTATTTTTATAAGCCTTCACTATTCTTAGAGAGCCAAAATTTGGACACACCCCAAAAACCCTTTGAACAGACGTCCTAGTTGTCCACATGCAACCAAAGTTCCCATTATTCATTTGGTACTCCCATAATGTTTGCCCATGAAGTGACTGCAAGACCTGCCCTGGCACCAAAGTTACACGCACCCCAATAACCCTTTGAACAGATGTTGTGGATGGCCTCATGCAACCAAAGTTCCCATTATTCATTTGGTACACCCATACTGTTTGCCTATGCATTGAATGCATGGCCTGCCCTGCCACAAAGGTAAACGCACCCCAATAACCCTTTGAACCGACATCCTATATGGCCACATGCAACCAAAGTTCAGATTATTCTTTTGGTACTCCCATAAATGTTGCCCATGAAGTGACTACAAGGCCTGCACTGCCCAAAGGTAAATGCAACCCATTAACCCTTGGAACCGATGTCCTGGATGTCCACATGCAACCAAAGTTCCCATTATTTATGTGGTACTCCCATACTGTTTGCCTATGCATTGAATGCAAGGCCTGCCCTGGCCCCAATGTTACATGCACCCCAATGACCCTTTGAACAGATGTCCTGGATGTCCACATGCAACCAAAGTTTCCATTATTCATTTGTTACTCCCATAATATTTGCCCATGAAGTGACTGCAAGGCCTGCCCTGGCACCAAAGTTACACGCACCCCAATAACCGTGTGAACAGATGTCCTGGATGGCAACATGCAACCAAAGTTACTATTATTCATTTGGTACTCCCATAATGTTTGCCTATGCATTGAATGCAAGGCCTGCCCTGTCCCAAAGGTAATTGCACCCCAATAACCATTTTAACAGACGTCCTGGATGTCCACATGCAACCAAAGTTCCCACTATTCATTTCGTACTCCCATAATGTTTGACCATGAAGTGAATACAAGGCCTGCTCCAAATTTGGATGCACTCCAATAACCCTTTGAACAGACGTCCTGGATGGCCACATGCAACAAAAGTTCCCATTATTCATTTGGTACTCCATAATGTTTGCCCATGAAGTGACTGCAGGCCTGCCCTGCCCCAAAGTGACATGCACCCCAATAACTCATTTGAACTGACGTCCTGGACGGCCACATGAAATTAAAGTTCCCATTATTAGGAAGTTGGTACTTCCATACTGATTGACTATGCAGTGAATTGCAGTGTTGAGCCTGAAGAACAAGCATTGTAGAATCTCAGTGTTGAGGATGAAGACCCGGCAGTGGAGCATTTCTGTGTTGAGCCACAAGAACCAGCAGAGGAGAATTGCAGTGTTGAAGCTGAAGAACCTTAATTGGAGCATTACAGTGTTGAGGCTGAACACTCGGCAGTGGAGATTTGCAGTGTTGAGTGTTGTGAATGGGCTTGAGATGAGTTCTGAGCAGAGGCTCCCTCTGGTGGTTACAAGCAGTACTGGTCTGTCCAGTGAAGATTGTGAAGATTGTGAGGATTGGGAATCAGGTGTTACTGACTGGTCTTATATAAGGGAGTCACCTTCCCATCAGGGTTGCCGGTGATCAATTGTTCTGGTCTCTATCCTGATTCCTGTTTCCCTTGTAGCCTGCTGTGTCGTGTCTGCATCTCCTGCTAACAGATAAGACATTTTCTTCTTTTTGTTTTTGTGCTTGATTTTTGCATTTTGTCCTGCACTTCTGTGGGGGCCTTCAGGGTCCCCTCCGGGGGCTTTTGCCCTCTCAGTTTAGTTCAGCCACTGATGTTTGTACTTTTGCTTTTTCCAGTTTTTTCAGTGGCTGCTGTTTTGATTTTGTTACACCAGAGAACTAATTTAGGTGGTAGAGGTCGTGTGATCTCAGGTGTTTTTGAAATTAGTAGAGTTGGTGCTTTTCAGGGTTTTCTGGGATTGCAGTAAGTACCCTTCCTATCCTTTTCTATTTAGTTAGTTTGGGCCCCAACGTTTGCTCATACTATTTTCTGTCTGTGTCAGTATTTCTTCTTGTCTAACCGCCATTACATGTTTGGGGGCTTTCTATTATCTTTGGGGTTCTGCTCCGGGGCAGATAGCTTTCCTATATCTATCTTTAGGTGTAGTTAGTTTCTCAGGCTGTGACGAGGCGTCTAGGACCAACGTAGGAACGCTCCACGGCTGCCTCTAGTTGTTGTGGTTAGTCAGGGTACTGCAATCTCATAGATTCCAACTGCTCTGGTGTATTGCCTTTTTTGCCTGCACTCCTCAGCTACCAAAACATAACAGTTGAGCCTTAAAAAACTGTAATGGAGAATTGCAGTGTTGAGGCTGAAGAACATGCATTGGAGCATTACAGTGTTGAGGCTGAACACTCGACAGTGGAGATTTGCAGTGTTGAGCTTTAAAAAACTGTAATGGAGAATTGAAGTGTTGAGGTTGAAGAACATACAGTGTGGAATTTCATTGCTGAGGCTGAACACCTGGCAGTGGAGATTTGCAGTGTTGAGCCTTAAAAAACTATAATGGAGAATTGCAGTGTTGAGGCTGAAGAACATGCAGTGTGGAATTTCATTGTTGAGGCTGAACACTCGGCAGTGGAGATTTGCAGTGTTGAGCCTTAAAAACTGTAATGGAGAATTGCAGTGTTGAGGCTGAAGAACATGCAGTGTGGAATTTCATTGTTGATGCTGTGCACCAGGCAGTGGAGATTTGCAGTGTTGAGCCTGAAAAAACTGCAATGGAGAATTGCATTGTTGAAGATGAACAGTCAACAAAGTTCCCATTATTAGGAAGTGGGTCTTTATACTGTTTCCCTATACAGTAAATGCAAAAGCTGCCAAAAATTAAGAGGCACCATAATATCCCTTTTGAAGAGATGTGCAGGATGGCCTCATAAAAATTTGTTCCCATTACAAAGGAACGGGTCTCCTATACTTGTAATGCCCAGGCAGTAAGTGTATTGGCTAACAAACATTTCCCCCTGGGGGGTATACAGCAACATACTGTGTTACAAGTTTGTTTACGGGCATCATAAACACCTCTTAAAACAATAATGTTGGTGTTGCATCACAGACCACAGTCACCCTGGTGTTCTAGTGGTGGTGGATGAAGACTAGACTTGGAGGAGGGCCTCCTAAAAATCTGCTCCTTCCCATTACAAAGGAGCGGGTCTCTTATACTTGTAATGCCCATGCAGTAAAGGTACTGCCACACTAAGCTATCCCGCTAGCGATCTCGTTAGCGTTGCATACTAATGAGATCGCTAGCGGGATTGTTTCTATATCGCTAATGCTGCCGCATTTAGCGATATAGTTAACGACGCTATCGCGTTAGCGTCTTCTTAACGACTTTAGCGGTACAAAAGTACCGCTAAATCGCTAAGAAAGGTGCCACACAGCGATAAGATACTTACCCAGCGGGAGCGCCAGCGATGAAATAGGGTCCGGAACGATTCCAGCGACGAGCGAGTCACAGCAGGAAGCTCGTCGCTGGAAGCTGCCGCACTGAACAACATCGCTAACGGGATCGCTAAATAGTGACGTTTTTTTAGCGATCCCGTTAGCGATATTGTTTAGTGTGGCATACCCTTTAGTGTATTGGCCGACAAACATTTCCCCCTGGGGGGTATACAACATACTGTCTAAACATTTTGTTTATGGGCATCATAAACATCCTTTAAAACAATAATGTTGGTGTTGCATCATGGACTATGGTCATCCTGGTGATATAGTGGTGGTGGATGATGAGGATGAGGAAAAGGAGGACAACAGCAAATAGGCCAAATCAGAAAGCGTATACCCCTGTGTGGGTGTGAAGAGGTGCATGGGAATAGACCTCCCAAAAAAAAGACGCTAGATTTGAGTTTATGTTATGCTGCGATCATTCGGTGGTGTTGAGAAGTCTGGCCCAATCCAGCCCTTGTTCATTTTTATAAGAGTCAGCCTGTCAGCATTTTAAGTTGACAGGTGGATGCGCTTATCAGTTATAAACTGACAAAATGCTAGCGGCAGGGCAGGCCAGGACCTCCAAGGCATGGAGACCCAGTTCGTACCACGTGTCCAGCTTGGATACCCAATAATTATAAGGTACAGAGTAATCACGGAGGACGTTGGTATGATCACCAAGGTACTACCTCAGCATCTTTCAAAACTTTGCACTCCTTGTACCCCGCGCCTCAGGGCCTGTGCGATGGGAAGGTCTGAGAAAAGTCTCCCAGAACTTTGCCAGTGTTCCGCTGCCTCTGCTGGATTGGAGCTGTGTCTCTCTCACCTGTACTCCTTGGTTTTCCAATGAACTGTGACCTCTGCTGCCAGAGTTTTCAGCTGGAAATTTTTTTAGTAATTCTGCAACAAGGGCCCTCTGGTACTTAGCTTTGACAAAGACCCTCTGAGGTCGAAATGCGTCGCTGGTTTAGCTAGTGGTGCTAACTCTCCGCTTTTTCTGCATTATGGAGGACACCGTTTTGTGACGATTTTATTATGGATTGAATAAAGAATTGCACTTTTTTAGAAGCTGGACTGCTCCTCTCATTCTTCTCCACTGCATGTCTTGGTCTGGACTTTCGGTCTCGTGCTCCGGTGGTGGTCGGTGAGCTGGCAGGGGCGTATGCCTCATCTCTTTACATTTATCCCTCTGGTACTGCAGCATTTTAGTACACCTGTCTACCTCTGGAATAAGAGGTTGAAAGTTTTCCTTGTAGGGGGTGTCTAGAAATGTCACCAACCAGTAATGACTGTCGCCCAAAATTTGGTGAACGTGAAGGTCGCGTACAAGGCAGCGTAACATAAACTCAGCCAAGCGTGTCAGACTACTAACAGGCAAGACTTCCGTGTCCTTACCAAGAGGACGACTGACCATGCTCTTAGCGCATGAAACTAGCTCCTGTTCTTCTCCTCTTCTTCATTGTTAACCAACCCACATTGGGATAACATGAGGCTGGGCTGTGTGTAATCACCATGTATGGTTACTTGCTCCATCTCATCATGCTCCGCCTGCAATGCATCCTCTCTGGTTGTGAGCAGAGAGCTTTTCAGAACACGCCGCTCACTATTTTGGTGGAGTCCTCAAAGTTTGGGAGGATTTTACGTATGTCTGACATCCCTGTCCACTCCTGAAGTCTTACGTGTGGAGTCTGAACTCAATACCAATGGCCTTGTTGATGCTGGTAGTCAACTTCCCTCTTCTGCTCACAAATCCTTTCAAACATATGCAGTGTAGAGTTCCAACACGTGGGGACATCATACAACAGTCAGTGAGCCAGAAGCTGCAAACGCTGTTGAAGCACAGCAAGGGTGGCAGAAGCTGTAGCTGACTTTCTAAAATGGGCACACAGGTGGCGTGCTTTCACAAGCAGATCCAGCAGCTCCGGGTAGCTTTTGTGAAACCGTTGAATGAGGTTAAGCACATGGGCCAGGCATGGTACGTGTGTGAGCTTGCCTCACTTCAAAGTCGCCACCAGGTTACGGCCATTGTCACAGACAATCATGCCTGGCTGTAGGTTTAGCAGTGTCAGCCACAGATCTGCCTGCTCTTTCAGAGCTGTCCACAACTCTCCAGCATTGTGCAGTTTGTCACCTAAGCATGTCAGCTTCAGTACAGCCTGTTGATGCTTGGCTGAGGCAGTGCTGCAGTGCTTCCAGCTTGTGACTGATGTGGTAATTTGGGAGATGGAGGCTGAGGAGGAGGAGGATGAGGTGCAGGAGCTGTAGACTGTGGGGGCAACCCTGATTGACGTAGGGCCTACAATCCTTGGTGTCGGGAGGATGTGATCCATCCCAAGGTCCGACTGGGTCCCAGCTTCCACTATGTTAACCCTGTGTGCCGTCAGTGAGCTGTACCGTCCCTGCCCACAAGCACTTGTCCACGTGTCCGTGGTTACATGGACTTTCCCAGTAACTGCATTGTTGAGGGCACTGCTAATGTTATGGCAAAACGTGCATGTGTAGTAGCGGCTGGGGACCGAGTACCGAGGGACAGCCACCGCCATCAGGTTGCGGAAAGCTTCCATCTCCATGAGCCTAAAAGGCAATATTTCAAGCGCAAGCAGATGAGAAGTGTGTGAATTTAGTACTGTGGCCTGTGAGGCATTGGCTATGTATTTGCACTTGCATTCCAAGGACTTGGTTATGGACAACTGAACGCTGTGCTGGGTCAAGGACGTGGAAGTGCTTGATGATGGTACTAGTGGAGTGTGTGCAATGACAGGTGCAGTGCAGGAGGCTTCTTTGCAAGCACCATGGACAGGGGATTGGCTTGCACGCACAAAAGCAGAAGAAGCAGTGGTGTCACCCACAGACACTGTTCGTGGACCCTGGGGTTTGGCCCACAAATTCGGGTGCTTTGCTGCTGTGTGCCTGATCATATTGGTGGTGGTGAGGCTGGTAGATATGTTACCCCTTCTGACATGGCAGGTGGTGCAAATGGCCTTTTAGGGGTTATCGGCAGAGTCTTTAAAAAACAACCAATCTTGGGAACACTTAACAGTTGGATAGGCAACTTCCGTCATGTTGGTGTTACGGCGCACGGTTGCCCGCCTTCTGTCTTCGGCCACCACACTGCTTCTTCCTGCCTGATGGGTTGCTACGACGCCTCCCTCCCACTCTGTGCTGCTGTCCTCGCTCTGCCAGCTTGGGTCAGTTACTATATTATCCACCACCTTGTCCTCCACTTCCACAACCTGGCCCTCCTCCTGACTTTCTGGCAATTGTGTCTCATCATCAACCACCTCTTGTGACACTTTTCCCACCGTTGCCTTTGTGTGACCGTGGCGGCTCAAATATTTGGGCATCACTACATGCAATCTCCTCTTGCCCCGTTTCAAGTGGTTCGGGCAAAAGGCCTGAATCTATAAATGGAAAAGTGAACAGCTCTTCGGAATGTTCAAGTATGGGATCAGTTGTCTCCGGGTGCTCGGCATGGTGGGAAGAAGGAGGATCAGGGTGAGGAATATGCGGTCCAGACTCACAGCTACTGAGACTTGACCATGTGGAAGACAAGGTGGTGGTGATGGTGGTGGCAAACTGACGGGAAGTATTATCCGCTATCCAACCAACAACCTTTTGACACTGCTCTGGGTTCCATAGTGGTGTGCTGCTTCAGTCCCCTAATAATTGGGACAGGAAGGTCGGGCAAGAAGATGTGGGTGTTTGTTGTGGCCCAATTTCAGCTTGCCCACGGCCTCAGCCTCTGCATGCACCATCACCATCACGTCCAGTTTCCGTCCCTTGCCACGCGCCTTACCCATTTTAAATGGAATACAATATTTTCCACGTTCAGTACAAATGGCTGAATTTCGAGCAAACTTATAGGTGATCCGTGTGCGAGAAAACCACAATTTAAAATATCTGGCCTGTAAGTAACAATTTTTTGGGGCAGAAAACTGGTGTCAATAAGTAGGGTAAGAGACACTTTAAAATATGTGGCCTGTATTTTTACAGCCAAATAGTGTCAATAACTAGGGTAACACACAGCAAAAAAAGTTCAATGGAGGCCTCAAATGCCACAATTTGTAGCCCACAGATAGATGAGGTGTGTGACGGAGATACCACATTTTAAAATATGTGGCCTATATTTTTTTTTTACAGAAAAAAAGTCTCACTAACTAGGGTAAGACACACCAGAAAAAATTCAATGGAGGCATGAAATGGCACAATTTTGAGCGCAATGAAATGCGATTTGTGTGGCGGACAAAACCCAGTGTAAAATATCTGCCCTGTATGTAAATATTTATTTTTCAGAAAACTGGTGTCAAGAACTTGTATAAGACTCTCCAAAAATTTTTTACAGTACCACAAAAATGGAAGAATTTTCTGCACACTCACATGTGATCGCTGTGACAGCCAAACCCCTGTTTAAAATAGCTGTATTTAAGGCTATGTGCACATGTACCAGAATTGCAGCGGAAATTCCCCGGCAATACCGCACCTCCCTACCGCGGGAAATACGCATTTTATAGGTATGCGTATTCCCGCTAAAAACTAGCGTTTTGCAAGCGTAATTAGCTTGCAGAATGCTAGCGTTTTCCAAGCGATCGGTAGCATCGCTTGGAAAACTGATTGACAGGTTGGTTACACGAGTCAAACATTGTGTTTGACTAGTGTGACAAACTTTTTACTATTGATGCTGCCTATGCAGCATCAATAGCAAAAAGATCTAATGTTAAAATAAAAAAATAAAAAATCGTGATATTCTCACCTTCCGGCGGCCCCCGCAGCCTTCCTGGTCCTCACGATGCACCCGGCAACTCCCGTTCCCAGGGATGCCTGGCGACAGTGACCCCAGATGACGTTAATTATTGTTTTAACAGGGATATGGTACCCAGGGTCTCCTCTCCTCCAGACCCTGGGTACCATCCGCACTTGAACCGCTTACTTTGCGCATGGTGGGCATAGCTACATGCAGAAAGTAAGCGTTTCAATGCATTCCTATGGCAGCAGAATCGCCGCGATTCCGGAAAAAGAATGAACATTCTGCACTTTTTTCCGTAATGCGTTTTTTTCACAGAAAAAAACGCAGCATGTGCACAAAAATTGCGGAATGCATTCTACTAATAGGATGCTTAATGCATGAATCTTTTTAAGTGTTTTTGCAGTGGAAAACCGGCGCAAAAACGCTAAAAAAACGCGAATAATCCTGAACGTCTGCACATAGCCTTAATGCTGTACTATGGAAAGGGTCTGGCTGTATTCTGCAGTGCCAACAAGCAAATGTAGAAAAAAAATGTGTGCTCTGGATTACGTTTAAATAAAATAATCAGGATTAACATGCAAAGAAAATTATTCCTGGCCACTGATACCTGGGGCTATGTATATACGGTTAATATCTGTTATAGGAAACAGCAGCAGACAGTAATGCAATGGACCCTCTTGCTGTATGCAATAAAGTATGCCACATACAATGCCTGCTTGACTAGCAGTGATATCTATATACACACATACACTGCCTGCATGCCTAGCACTGATATAGATATACCCCGTAATTAGTCCTTAGAAGGACTGTTGGTTTAGCTGGATTTGTGGATTCAACAATGGTATACACACACTGATACCCCACCTATTCTGTCTCTATCTCTGCAGCAACTTTCCCTACACTGGTGATCCCGGAGCTGACTGTGACAAGCAGGATGGCGCCAGGTCTGATATAGACCTGATGACACTGTGCGCCAGCCAATCACTGTAATGCCACAACCAACATGACTGAGGCATTACAGTGCATGGCAGACAATCCCTGCATGTTGATTGGCGTTCTAAATAGCACCAAACATGCAGGGTGGGGACCCGAGCTCCCACCGAGCAACCCCGAAAATGCTCACCGAGCATCGCGAGCACTGCGATGCTTGGGCAAGTACCGAGCATTACCGAGCATGCTCGCTTATCACTAGAAGTTACCTCAGGAAGTGTGAGAGCTCTGAGCTGGGAGGCTTCTCCCAGCTGTTTCTACAGTAGCTTGTTGTGAGAAGAATAATCACTTAACTTTCATATACACATTGGCCAATAGATGGCAGCAAAGCACATTTATGAATCATCGGTATACAATGCAATGCCCTCTCCTTATTCAAAGTGTCCAAACTAATTCTGACACACCGCAACAAATCTACTGCCACACGACAACTGTCTTATTCAGCTGCAGAAGAACGGGTATCGGGATACCACACATCCACACAGAATTTTATGCAAAGTGGAATGAAAGAAAAATAGAAAATTTAACCCTAAAATGTTGCTGTAACCCCAAATGGTTCACTTTTGCAGGAGGTAACAACAAAAAATGGACCCTAAAGTTTGTTACTCACTTTCTCATGAGCGCAGCGATACCCCACATGTAGTTGAAAAGTTCTGTTTGGACAAATGGCAGGGCTCGGAATGGCTGAAATACAGTGGCTTATGAAAGTATTCACACACTTGGTATTTTCCGCGTTTTGTCACATCACAACCTGGACTTTCACTGGTTTTTTAGGGTTTGCATCAGTTCATGTAAAGAACATGCCTACAACTGTGAAAATTTGGTTTTCTTTTTATTGTTAAACAAACAACAAATAGGACAAAATAACTGAAAACTTCAGTGTGCTCAACTATTCACCCCCTAAAGTCAGTACTTTGTAGAGCTTTCTGTTGGGGCAATTATAACTGTAAGTTAACATCACCATCGGACATACACAGCCACATTCTCATGCTCAGCTCAGTGTGTTCTGGTTGCCAGACTGAGAGGTAACATTTGTCGCCACTCAGAAATGCAACCAGATGTAGCATAGATGGAGATTGCCGTGAGACATCAGAATTATGGATTATCACTAGACAGGTGAGTAAATTTTTATTTTGTATTTTTATTTTTACATTAATAAATGGGCAAAAAAATGTTATTGTGTAGGGGTGCTTTTTTTCAATTAAAGGAGTTTTGCTGTGTGTGTGACGCCTCTCCATTACTAACCTCTGTCAGTGGATGTAAAACAGCTGACATCGAGCCCAAAACTATTACCCACTTATCACCGCATCAGGACAATAGTAGGGCAAAGTGCCAGAATTGGTGCATCTAATGAATGTGCCTTTTCTGGGTGGCTGTGAGCTGCTATTTTTAGGCTGAGGAGGGTCAATATTCATGGCCCCTTCCAAGCCTGAGAATACCAACCCCATGCCATTTTTAAAATTATTTATTTAAATAATTAAAAAAAGGCTGGGGACCCCCTCTATTTTTGATAACCAACCAAGATAAAGCTGACAGCTAAGGGTCGCATCTCTCAGCTTTACCTGGTCTAGTTATCTAGAATTGGGGAGAGCTCTGTTTTTTTTTTTTACATACCGCATCGGCCAATCACAACCATGCAAATCACAACCATACAAATACTTGACATGGCTGTGATTGAGCAGGAAGTACCCACACTGGAAAAGCTTGTTGATTGAATGTGCTACATCTTTTCAAGAAGCTTTGTTCAGGCTGCCAAACAAAAACAGTAACACGGACTTCCGGGAGAAGTCAGTGTTCAGAGTCTGTGCATGGACCCTGGGAGTCTGGTACGGACCCTGAACTTTACAGTTGTGTTCGCCAATCACTAATGAAGGGAATTGCTTGCACCAAACATTTTTAGGGGCTTAATCACAAAAGGAGTAATTTTTAGTTATTTGATCCCATAAATTTAATTTCTGCTTTTATTTATAAGTAAATCTAAGTCAACATTTAACTAGAAAGATAGTTAAAGGGATGTTCATAATTGCATAAAATTGCAAGGGGTTTGTAAAAACAAGCAGAAGCAAAAACACTTTCAACTTAATTCTATTAAACGTTTTCTCTGTTGTAAAGAAAAGGTGGATTGTTACTTTTACAGCGGGAAGTGTGGGCGATACAGCCTGCAAGCACCACACTGAAGATGGTTGGACCATGTTGGTGCCACTGTGCTCCTACGATACAGCAGAGGTAAGGCTGCCTCTGCTTGCGGCATTGAACAGTTGAAGAGTACGACTATGCCACTGGTCTGAACTGTCAATCTTCAGGACTTCAGGATCACACCGCCCCTTGGAGAAAAGGAAGCTGGGAGGAGAGAAGAAACTGTAGAAGATCATCACACTCCTTTAATGACAACGGACTCAGAGAAATTTTGCAAAGTGCCCACTTCCTAATATCGAAAATCACTCTTCTGGCAGTACAGAAATTTCATGCAGTGCAATGTTATGTATTGTTTCATTTGTAAATGTAGATTGATAAAGATATATTTAATCATGGAGGAGAGGCGTCTCTTGTAAATGGAACTAATTTAATCCAAAATTGCAAAACAAGCAGAACATTGGTTTGCAGACTGTTATTTGGATTGTTGAAAAGATCATAAAATGTAACTTTAATTGGCTAATTACACCTTAAATTGCTCTAACTGATTTTGGCATGATAAAGATTGCAATTAAGAGCCATAAAATTGTCCTAAAAACTGGGAGTAATTTATTATCTTTCTTTATGCAGAGAATTATTAGCGTACAAAACCATCAACAAAGCGCTGCTGTCATTACCAATGAAATATAAATTTAATATGGCAAATGAAAAAAAGCCCATAAATATAATGGCAAATTCAGCTGTGTATTTTCCACTGTTCTGTTTTAATGTGAATGTCTTTTTTTTTCATTTACTTAAATGAAATATTTTCTTTGTATTACTGTAGAAGTCTCTCCTGGACCATAGTGTCCAGTGGGGCTCAATGTCCCCTTTACTATATAACACATGACCACTGTAGATGACACAAGGTAGTTTGTCACTCAAAGCATTTCTAAGGATTTTTGAGGATGTTTAATTATGTCCTGAACTCTGCCATTCCTGGGAATACCTCCACCTCTTTCAGGAACCTCCACGACCAGCCCAAAATGCCCACTTTTGGGCAGGAGTTACATAGATTTACACTTACCCCATTTTGGTCCAGAAATCCTAAAAAATCTGGAACAGTTGGCAAGTATGTTAATATAATACACATATTGCTTTCGGTCCCAGGAGCTTTGCAAAAAAAAGTCTTTACTGTAAAGCTATGTTCACATGTTGCATTTTTGCCGTGGTTTTTTTTTCTGCTGCATTTTTTATGCAAATTAAAAGCTGCTTTTTTCCGTACCAGTGAAAGCTATGAAATTTCAGAAATGTCATGTACATGATTGTTTTTTTTCCTGGCTGATTTGGAAAACTGCTGCGTTTTTAAAAACTGCAGCATGTCAATTTTTTCAGTCTTTTTGCAGTGTTTCTTTCACCCATAGAAGGCAATGAGTAAGTGGAAAAATGTGCAAAAACGCTGCTACCAGGTTTTTCAGCATTTTTGGTAAAAAAAAACCCAGGTGCAGCAAGGTATAAAACTATAAAACCCATTTATTTTTATGATTTTCCCAAGCATAAACCATAATGTCTTTGGTATCCTCGCTGCATAGCTGTTAGTATTTTTTTTATTGTAATGTAACTTGCATTGTATTTTTTAAAGCAATCCATTTGTTTCTCCCCACTCCAAGTATAGTTTAGATAAATTAGTGATAATTAAATCAGTAATATGTGTTAAAGAAAACAATGTGCCCAATCAATTCAATGCCCTATGAAAGTGTCAAGTAAACAGTGTCCAACCAATTGCATTTTTGTTTGTAGTTGTGTATTTTTTCATGAACTCTTGTAACCTCAGCTCACTGCTGCGCTTCTTAAGCCTGGGTCTCACATAGTGATACACCAGCGATCCCGACAACGATATGCACTTGTCAGGATCGCTGGTGTATCGCTACATGATCGCTGGTGAGCTGCCAAACAGGCAGCTCAGGCAGCGATCTGGGACAGCGACACTGCGGGTAACATCGCTTAGTTACCCGCAGTGTACTTGGATACCAGCGCCCTGATCCAGGGAGCTGGTAACCAAGGTACACATCGGGTTTCCAGGCGCTGCGCGGTGCCTGGAAACCGCTGTGTACCTTGGTTACTAGCTCCCTGCATCAGGGCGCTGGTATCCAAGGTACACAGCGGGTTTCTAGGCACAGCCCGGCGCCTGGAAACCCGCTGTGTACCTTGGTTACCAGCGGATCGCTGGTCTCTCGCCTGTCACACCAGCGATGCGTGCCTGTCAGCAGGAGACCAGCGATCAAAAAAATGTCCAGGACATTCAGCGACGATCAACAATACCCAGCAGGGGGGCTGATCGTCGCTGAATGTCACAACAGTGATATCGCTGGGAGATCGCTGCTGCGTCACAAAACTAGTGACTCAGCAGCGATCTCGGTAGCGATATCGCTATGTGAGACGGGGGCTTTACATTAAAGGGAACCTGTCAGCAGGATTGTGCACAGTAACCTACAGACAGTTTCAGGTCGGCACTGTTATGCTGATTACAATGATACCTGGATGATAAAATCCATCTTGGGGTTATTTAATCTTTATTTGTAGTTTTCAGATAATGATATGCTCCTGCTCCGGGGCGGCCTGTGGAGGGTCTTCACGTGGTGCTCTGATTAGCTATTCATCAGTATGGCTTTTGACAGGTCACTGATTCCTCACTGACCTGCCCCCTATTTTACATACAGCATTTCTTAGTCTTTGGAAGACAAATTACATTCGTCATGCAGGCGTCGGCGGCACCTGCGCAGTAGCATGATCTCATCTATAATATCCATGTATTCATTTTATTTATTGCTATAAATTTCTTGAGAAAAAAATTCTTCCTCAAAATGGCCCCAGCGTGCCTGTGCAGTAGCATAATTCGAAACGCAATAGATGCTACTGTGCAGGTGCCACCGCTGACGCCATTTAGCTATAAGAAAAAAAGTTGGTCTCCACCAAGATGGCGCCGGTCACGCCTTTGCAATAGAATCTATCAGATTGCCAATAGATAAGATATACAGAATGTAAACTAGGGGGCAGGTCAGTGAGGGATCTGTGACCGGTCAGAAGCCATCAGTATTTATACCTAATCAGAGCACCACATGAAGACCCCCCACACGCTGCCCCAAATAACAAGCATATCATACACTCAAAACTGAAAATAAAGATTAAACAACAACCACAAGACGGATTTCATCAACCAAGCTATCATTTTAATCAGCATAATGGCGCCGACCTGACACTGTCTGTAGATTACTGTGCACAATCCTGCTGACAGGTTCTCTTTAATCCAGCTTTTTTGTTCATAATAATCACTATTTTCCCCTAAATAATTTGATCAAGTTGCCCCTTTTTCCAAAAGTGTTTTATGGTTTCACAAACGTCTTGCGTTGGTGGCACTGTGTATTGTTTATGTTCGCAAGGTGGAAGCATAGCTGGACTTTGGGATCTTGAAAACGCAGCAAAAAAAATGCAGCAAAAAATGCAGCAAAACCTGCATTTTGGTCACAGCTTTTTTTTCTGAAAAGAGATCAGGTACAGGCCGCAGAAAAAAACACAGCAGAATAGAACCCTTTGAACATAGCTGAAATTTGTGAATGTTTTGTCTAGCAAGATGAATTTATGTTAACAAGATCTGCAGACCAAATAGGCAAAATCTGCAACCTGGAAATGTAATCTTTTTTAAAATGAATTAACCTCATTTTGACCTCATTTGATTTTACACACGGATCCTGTGCACTGGTGTTGTAAAAAAAAAAAAGGATAAATATCTTATAAGAACAATGACCAAAAGGAAATATTGGTCCTCTAGGTTGCTGAAGAATTTAATTTAACTCCTTCACGACCTTTTATTTACTCATACGTCATAAAAGAGAAGTGGTTCCTGACCTTTGACGTATGGGTCCGTCATGGCGATCGTGCAGGCACATGATTGCCCACAACACTCCAGGCTGTTTAACTCCCTAAAAGCCATGATTAATATTGATGGCAACATTTAGGAGGCTGAAAGGGGGCTCCCTTTCCTGTCTGATCAGCGACCCACAACGTCATCTCGAAGGCCCAATCATTGTCACGGCAACCTGAAGTCATCATGATGACCCCTGGGTCACCCAGCTACTGAAAGCCTGTTAGACTATGCTTAAAGTATTGTCTAAGAGGTTTCTGTCAGCGCAGCACTGACAAGTATAATACATGTTGGTGTATTGCAATAGATTATACCAGTGATAAAAAAAAATATATAAATTTTTTAAAATCTCAAAATAATAATAATAATAATAATAATAATAATAATAATAAAAAAAGTTAAACATTATTTTACCCCTAAATACATATTTTTATGCAAAAAATAAACAAAGAAAAGTAAAACATATTTGGTATCACCGTATTCGTAATGACACGATCTATAAAACTGTCCCACTAGTTAACCTCTTCAGTGAACACAAAAAAAAATAAAAATGAGGCAAAAAAACTATGTATTTTCATCATATCGCCAAACATAAAATGGAATACAACGTAATTAAAAAGACAAATGTAAATTAAAATGGTATCTCTGAAAACTCAAACAGCAAGCCACCATAAAGCTCCATCAGTGGAGAAATAAAAAAGTTATAGCTCTCAGAATAGAGCGATACAAAAAAAATTATTTTTTCTATAAAATAGTTTTTATTGAGTAAAAGCACCAAAACTAAAAAAATTACATAAATATGATATCGCTGTAATCGTACTGATCCGAAGAATAAAGCTGCCTTATTAATTTTACCAAATGCAGAACAGCATAAAAAACACCCTGAAAAGCAATTCCTAAATTGCTGGTTTTTGTTCATTCTGCCTTGCAAAAATCGGAATAGAAAGCAATAAAAAATGTTATATGTTTGAAAATGGTACCAGTAAAATCTTCAACTCGTAGGCCGAAATATGGAAAAATTATAGCTCACAAATATGACAATGCATACTCTTTTAGTGTGTGATAGCAGCCAAATATAAAAAAAATATAAATCTGTGTAGTGCAGCGGGGTTGATGCAGTGTGGCAGATGGGCAGGGACCACAGGAAAGTTCACAGCCAATGTGTTTAATGTCCAAAAATTCACAGTGCACAGCACATGGTATCCTCTGGATTGCAGCCGAGCCTCACAACAGTCTGTACATGAGACCAGTTGCCGAGGGCGACTGCACCTCCGTATCATGCTGCGGGGTGTCAGGCGTACGCTTCTCTGGGCTTTGTGTTACCTCACATAGGCTGGACACTGCAGAGCCACCTGCTCTGCTACTTGCAACCAAACACTGGCCCACCCAAACTCTTCCTGCAGAATATTTCTAAACTGGAATCTGTGGCCATGGGCCACTTGTAAGATCCGGTCTGGAGGAAATGGACCAGCCCCATTACCGTCCTGCAGTCTGTTTAAAAAATAAAAGCCCATAATGGGTTTTCTTGAACAATGCCTTGGCCAAATAGCTTGACCAGGTTCATGCTTACTTTTATTTTGCCTTGTGACTCACAGGCGTCCTTCCGTGACCACAAGGCACTCCAGCGGGTCTAATATGCTTCTGAGCTCATCCTAGAGGACACATAGCGACACTCGCAAATAATATAAGTCACTGCCTCACAATCTGATATCACTGTAATTGCACCAACCCAAAGAATAAAGTCGTCTTATAATTTATACCACACGAGGAACAGTGTAAACAAATAAATAAAACCAATTCTTGATCTACTATAGATTTGTTCATTCTGCCTCCCAAAGATTGAAGTAAGTCTGAGATCACATTTATCCTGCGCTCTACTCTGAGCACTTACACTGGGGTTTCCATTTAAATCTCTTGAAATATGTGATTCAGACATAACCCCCATGGAAGATTCCCGATAATGAAGTAGATAGAGGCAATGTGAATGCCGTCTGACCTATGATCCGGCAATGTCCATCTTTTTAAGCGTACCATAAAAGTGCCGTCGGCCACAGTTTTGTGCACTTCTGAATCCAGAGTAGCTCAGCTGCCTCATTATAGTGAAAGAATCTTTGAGTGGTTTCATTTGACTCATGTCATTTGGAGGTTTAGATGGAAACCCCAATGAAAGGGCTCAGTGTAAAGCCCAGGATAAGAGTTATGTAAAATTTTCCCAATAAAAGCTTCAACTCAATCCATAAAAAAAGCAAGTCCAAAATGGCTTCCCCAAAAGAAATTCAACAAATTCTGCGATCCTAAATCCTAATGTCCTTCTCCTCCTGAGCCCCAGTCTATCTAAACCACATTTAATGTCCACATGTTTGGCATTTTTGTAGCAATGAGAACCCTCTTAATTTACGGGGTCCTTGATTCCAGAAGCACAGCGTAATGTATGAGCACTACAATGTACTGATCACTACAATAGCAGATTTGCAATTTTCACTCAGTAACATCCACTGCTGCTTGTTTCTGGAATACATCCAAGGAGTCAAATCAACAATACACTTGTAGATAAATTCACAAAGGGTTATAATTTTAAAAATGGGCTTACTTAAGGGGGGATTCTGCAAAAATCACTAGCACTTAGGGGCTTTGTATATGGATTTCACAAACTATTCTAGGAAAATCTGTGCTCCAGGAGGCAAAAAGCACTCCACCCCTCCTGAGTCTCGTCATGTGACTAAGCAGTACTGTACAGTCACACAAGGGTGGACCTACCGCATGTGCAGCCGGTGAAGCTGCAACGGGTCCCGGAGGTGGAGGGGGGCCTCTGAAGGAGGCTAATAATGAGGGCAATCTGGCCTGTTTATCTGTCCCCGAGGCTCCAGGGGGCCCCTGGTCAGATTGCCCTCATGTGCGGCCGGCAGGGAGAGATCCCTGCAGCTCCGCAGTCTGCAAGAGAAAATGGCAGCAGAGCGGAGCTGCAGCGATCCGTCCTGCTCCCTGCCGGTGCTTCCTGTCTCTCACACAGCAGCGAGGCTGGATGATGTCATCATTCAGCGCCGCTTCTGTGCCAGAGAAAAGAAGCTGCCAGTGGTGGTGATTCTGCAGGAGAGCGTGTGGAGAAGTTAGTGGTGCGGGGGGTGCTGTGTGTGTCGCTGCGGTGGATGTGCAGAGAGGTTAATGGTGCTGTGTATGTAGGTGGAGGAGAGGGCAGTGATAGGGGAGAAGGCAACAATGGGGTGGTGGGGGAGAAATTAATGATGGTGGCAGTTGAAAGGATATTGATGGGTTGGTAGGGGAGGAGGAAATGATGGAGGTGGTGGAATGAGCAATGATGGGGTGGGGGGAGAAGACAATGATGGTGGCAGTGGAAAGGACAATGATGGGGATGGTGGGGTGAAGGCAATGATGGTGGCAGTTGAAAGGACAATGATGGGGTTGTGGGGGAGGAGGAAATGATGGAGGTGGTGGAATGGGCAATGATGGGGTGGTGGGGAAGAAAGCAATGATGGTGGCAGTAGAAAGGACAATGATGGGGTGGTGGGATGAAGGCAACAATGGTGGCAGTTGAAAGGACAATGATGGGGTGGTTTGGGAGGAGGTAATCATGGAGGTGGTGGAGGAGAAGGCAATGATAGTGGTGGGGGAGAAGGCTATGATGGTGTGATGGAGAGGGCAATGATGAGGGTGGTGGGGGAGAAAACGATGGAGGTGGTGTAAAGGGCAATGATTGAGTGATGGGGAGAAAGCAATGATGGTGGTGGTGGAAAGGACAATGATGGTGTGGTGGGGGAGACAGCAATGATGGAGGTGGTGGAATGGACAATGATAGGGGGGTGGGGAAAAGGCAATGATGTTGGTGGTGGAAAGGACAATGATGGTCATGGTGGAAAGAGCAATAATGGGGGTGGTAGTGGAAAGGACAATGTTGTTGGAAAGGGCAATGATGGGGGTGGTGGGGGAAGAGGAAATGATGGAGGTGGTGGAATGGGCAATGACGGGGTGGTGGGGGAGAAGGCAATGATGGATTTGGGGGGGAGAAAGCAGTGATAGAGGTGGTGGGGAGAAGCAATGATTGGGATGGGGAGAGGACAATAATTGGAATGTGGGGGGAGGAGGACAATGAGGTGTGTGGGTGATTGGAAAAGGATGAAGGGGGATTTATAATGGAGTTAGGAACAGGGAAAGGTGGAGGAAGACGTTATTATCGCTTATTATGTCAATCACAGTCCCTTAGTATATAATGTACTCTCTTATTATGTTTAGCGCCATCCCTCAGTATATAGTGTAGTCAATTTTTATGATGCTATCCCTTATTATATAGCTTCGTCTGTTATTATGTACAGTGCTGTCTCTTACATAGTGTATTCTTTTTATTTTTGTTATTCACAGCGCCTTCTTTTAGTACATAGTCCCCTCGCTTGTTAGATATAAAATGACTGCTGATGGAGGAGCTGGAGACCAGATTACCAGTCCATCAGCTTCTCCATTAGAAAAGAAGCTTTCCCATTCTCCATTAGCTATCATTGCATTATACAGCTAACGAGACAGGACGGTATGTAATAGAAAACAGGGCTCTATATAATCCAATATGTAAGGGATGGTGCTGTAAATAACATGAGAGGGCACTGTTTAATAAGGGATGGCAATATACATAATAAAGGAGACTATGTAATATATATACGCTGCTCAAAAAAATAAAGGGAACACTTAAACAACAGAATATAACTCCAAGGAAATCAAACTTCTTTGAAATCAAACTGTCCACTTAGGAAGCAACACTGATTGACAATCAACTCCACATGCTGTTGTGCAAATGGAATAGACGACAGATGGAAATTATTGGAAATTATCAAGACCCCCTCAATAAAGGAGTGCTTCTGCAGATGGGGACCACAGACCACATCTTACTACCAATGCTTTCTGGCTGATGTTTTGGTCACTTTTGAATGTTGGTTGTGCTTTCACACTCGTGGTAGCATGAGACGGACTCTACAACCCACACAGTGGCTCAGGTAGTGCAGCTCATCCAGAATGGCACATCAATGCGAGCTGTGGCAAGAAGGTTTGCTGTGTCTGTCAGAGGCTGGAGTCGCTACCAGGAGACAGGCCAGTACACCAGGAGATGTGTAAGGGGCCGTAGGAGGGCAACAACCCAGCAGCAGGACCACTACCTCCACCTTTGTGCAAGGAGGAGCACTGCCTGAGCCCTGCAAAATGACCTCCAGCAAGGCACAAATGTGCATGTGTCTGAACAAACAGTTAGAAACCGACTCCATGAAGATGATCTGAGTGCCCGACATCCACAGATGGGGGTTGTGCTCACAGCCCAACACCTTGCAGGATGCTTAGCATTTGCCACAGAACACCAGGATTAGCAAATTCGCCACTGGCGCCCTGTGCTCTTCACAGATGAAAGCAGGTTCACACTAAGCACATGTGACAGACATGACAGAGTCTGGAAACGCCGTGGAGAGCGATCTGCTGCCTGCAACATCCTTCAGCATGACCTGTTTGACAGTGGGTCAGTAATGGTGTGGGGTGGCATTTCTTTGGAGGGCTGCACAGCCCTCCATGTGCTCGCCAGAGGTAGCCGTTAGGTACTGAGATGAGTTCCTCAGACCCTTTGTGAGACCATATGCTGGTGCAGTTGGCCCTGGGTTCCTCCTAATGCAGGACAATGCCAGACCTCATGTGGCTGGAGTGTGTTAGCAGTTCCTGTAAGATGAAGGCATTGAAGCTATGGACTGGCCCGCCGTTCCCCAGACCAGAATCCGATTGAGCACATCTGGGACATCCACCAACGTCACGTTGCACCACAGATTGTCCAGGAGTTGATAGATGCTTTAGTCCAGGTCTAAGAGGAGATCCCTGAGGAGATGATTTGCTGCCTCATCAGGAGCATGACCAGGTATTTTAGGGAGGCCATACAGGCACTTGGAGGGCACACACACAACTGAGCATCATTTCTTTGTTTTGAGGCATTTACACTGAAGTTGGATCATCCTGTACTTTGATTTTCCACTTTGATTTTGAGTATCATTCCAAATCCAGACCTCCATGGGATATTACTTTTGATTTACATTGATCATTTTTATGTTTTATTGTTGTCAACGCATTCAACTATGCAATGAATAAAGATTTGCAACTGGAATATTTAATTCAGTGATATCTAGGATGTGGTATTTTAGTGGTTCCCTTTATTTTTTTGAGTAGTGTACATGAATGTGTGTGTGGCTATATACAGTATATATATATATATATGTATATAAATATACATATATATATATATATATATATACAGTTTATATGGCTTTGCCACCATAGAAGGAGAGGGGCCCAGACACATTTCTTGCACTGGGGCCCCAAGCTGTCAGTTTCTGCCCCTGCAGTCACATATGGGATATTTCCACATTCATCAGAAATTGTGTGAGAAATTTTCATGACATTTTTACCCATTTCCCGGTGTGAAAATGTAAAATCTGTGGCTTAAGACAAAATTTTGTGGTAAAAATTTTATTATTAATTCTTCACTGCCCAACGGTATAAAATTCTGTGACACACCTGTCTTATCAAATATGATCACTGCACCCCTAGATTAATTCATTGAGAGGTGAGGTTTGTAAGATGGGGTCACTTATGGGGGGGTTCTGCTGTTCTGGCACCCACAAACTGTAACAGTAAAATCTGCACTATAATATGGCGTTCCTTCCCTTCTGAGCCTTGCACTGTGCCTGAAAAGTATTTCTCGATTACATGTAGGGTATTGGCACATTCAGAAACAAGAAACTGTGACGTCCTTTTGTTCCTATTAGTCCTTATAAAAATTAAAAATTACTCCCACATTCCAAAAGACTTACTGATAGGAAATTTAGATTGCGAGCCCCATTGGGGATAGCGATGATAATGTATGATAGCGCTATGGAATATTATAGCGCTATATAAGAAAAGCATAATAATTAAATTAAATGTTTTAAAAATGAAACTGTTGTAGAGTAGACATGTAGAAAATGTTAATTATTAACTATTTTGTGTGATATAACTATCTGGTTTAAGGGCATAAAAATTTAAAGTTGGAAAATTGGGTAATTTTTAAAATTTTTGCCAAAATTTTGATATTTTCACAAAGAAACTCAAAAAATATCAGCCTAAATTTACCACTAACATGAAGAACAATATGTCATGAAAAAAAGTCTCAGAATCACTGGTATTTATTGAAGCGTTCCAGAGTTATAACTTTATAAAGTGACACCGGTCAGAATTGTAAAATGTGGCTTGGTCATGAAGGTGAAAACTGGCTGCAGGGAGAGGAGGTTAAGAGGAAACCAAAGTGAAAATTACAAGGGATTATTAATTTTTCCTCTTAACAAGGAGTTGTAGACCTCCCCACAGAGAATCACCAGGTCGTTACCCCCAAACTAATCTCTGCTTAAGGCAACGTGTAATCCTAGGAATACTATACAGTCTTTAGTCAGAATGTTGCAAAGCCTGGGAAACTGGACTAATTAATACAAAATTTGGGTGCAAATATTCTTTATAGCTTGTATTTTATTCCTTGAAATTCCCACCTCCTGTGCTTAGGAGTCCAGTGAGTGGTTTTACTCTGGTGATTGACAGCCTTTGATGTAGGAGTGTGCTTAAAGAGGTAACTGTCAGTTTCTGCTTAGGAATGTTGACCTTTGATCCAAGAATTGACAAGGATATTAATGAAAAAAATACATTATAAAGTAAATACGTCCCCAATTATTCTGCCTCAATTTTCACGACAAGCATGGGAAATAGTACCACAATGGCCCACATAGATGTGAAGTGCCCTGCCTTTATGGCAAGTATTACGCTGGTCTGAAATTTAACTATTTACAGGTATCAGGTAACTTTTTGTGATTTGAAAGTTGGAGCCTGACATTACAAAACCATGAAAGCTGTTACCTGGAATTGCTCTTCTAGAAAAAGTCTTACTTTTAGTTATTTATACAATCCTTTATGTAGATTGAATTCTTTACTTCATCCTGACCTTGAAAAATGCATTGTGAGGCAGCTGTAGAAGACGCCATATATGTCGTTATTCAATCAGTTATTGTCCCTTTGGATTAAATTTCAAAGTGAATGCGTATCTGAACTAGAGTATCGCACTAAATAAAACAAAGAGTCAAGTAAGATATACGAGTATTGTGGAGAAGGAACATCCTGAGAAAAAAAAGCAACTTATCCTTCATAAATCCCATTATCTTTAGAATGTAAAAAAGGGTTCCAGCGACTCATCTAGAACACACTGTATTAAGTTATTTTGCTGTCACAAACCTGATGACCGATAATATCTGCCACATTTTAATCTTTTTTTGTGCCTCCTGTCTTTTGTTGTTTCAATTTTCCTTTGTACTATATGGGTTGTTAGTACAAAAAACAAGGTAGTTTGTCAATCATTTAAAAGTTTTCTATGCAATTTTTAGATCAACTTAAGCTCTTATCAAAAATCTTATACTTTTATGAAAATTCTGTTTTAAAACGTAGTAAGATTAATGCAACTGGCTGTGAGCAAGAAATTAATTATTAGACTGCAAGAATCTGTGTTAAGTAAAGTGCAGAGAGGACAAACAAAAAGAAATGTGTAAATAATATAGAGCATATCTGTGACCTAGGTAAATAAAGACCAAACTTGGGGCCCACCAATTTTAATGAATGAGCGACAAGGAGTAAGATGAGCCTAATTCACTAAGAGGCACACGTCACTTAATTCTTTGCAATGGACACATCTTATCACTGAAATGTGCCTTCATGCACCTTCCCAGAATTGTTAATTGAGTACATTTGTGATGTAAGTTCATAACTAGGGATCAGCGAACCCGAACTGTAAAATTCAGGGTCTGTACCAGAAACTTTAGTGTCCTGTACCGAGCCCTGAACACAGTCTTTTTACGAGGTGTCCGTTTTTCTGTCCGGATTCGGATGCCTAATAAAGTTTGTTGAAATGCCACAGCACAACTAATCAACAGGCTTTTAGGCTGTGGGCACTTCCGGAGCCATCACAACCATGCCAAGTGTTCTGTCTTCATACACGTTGACACGGTGTGCAATCTGACATACAGCATAAAACACTTTCTGTCTTCAAAATAAGCAGACTGTTCTCTGTAGTCTAACTTGTTTATTGGTGAACAGGTATAGAACATGCGGCAAACCTATAAGAATACAAAAAACATAGGTAAGTATCCTTTTGGTGGCCTACTTTGTCTCGTGATGTCAGGGACTTTGTGCAGTCCTGTGGGACTTGCTCTCGTTCCAAGCCTTGCTCTCGCTCTAGTGGTTTGTTAATGCCATTACCTGTGCCCAAGAGGCCATGGACCCATATCTCTATGGATTTTATTTCCGACCTCCTTGTCTCTCAGAGAATGACCGTTATCTGGATAATCTGTGATAGGTTTTCCAAGATGATACATCTTGTGCCATTACCTAAGTTACAGTACCTTCCTCCTCCGAATTGGTGCCTTTGTTCTTTCAGCACGTGGTTCGGTTACATGGCATTCCGGAGAACATTGTGTCTGACAGAGGAGTCCAGTTTGTTTCCAGATTTTGGAGAACATTTTGTTCTAAACTTGGTGTTCAGTTATCTTTCTTCTGTACATTTCACCCTCAGTCCAATGGACAAACCGAGAGAACAAATCAGACCTTGGAGACTTATTTGAGATGTTTTGTGTCTGCTGATCAAGATGACTGGGTCTCTTTTTGCCTTTGCGGAGTTTGCTCTTAATAATAGGGCTAGCTCTGCCACCTTGATGTCTCCATTTTTCTGCAATTCTGGGTTTCACCCTCGATTTTCTTCGGGACAGGCAGAGGCTTCCGTCTGTCCGGGGGTTGACTCTATTGTGGAGCGTATGCAGATTTGGGACCAGGTAGTGGAGAGGTTGTCTCTCTCTCAGGAGAAGGCCCAGCGGTTTGCCAACCGGCATAGGACTGATGGTCCTCGTTTTAAAGTGGGGAACTTGGTTTGGTTGTCCTCAAGAAATATCCCTATGAAGGTTGCGTCTCCAAAATTTAAGCCAAGGTTCATTGGACCTTATAAGATCATGGAAATTCTTAATCCGGTTTCCTTCCGTTTGCTTCTTCCAGGGACATTTAAGATCCATAACGTGTTCCACAAGTCTTTATTGAAGAGGTTTGTCGAGCCAGTGGTTCCTATGGCTGCACCTCGTGACCCTGTTTTGGTTGAGGGCAATTTGGAGTATGTGGTTGATAAAATATTGGATTCTAGTTTTGCTAGACGTAAACTCCAGTATTTGATTAAGTGGAGAGGTTATGGTCAAGAGAACAATTCTTGTGTGTTTGCTTCGGAAATCCATACTAGGAGACTGATCCGTGCCTATCATCGAGCTCATCCTGATCGGCCTGGTTGCGCAAGTGAGGGTTCGGTGACCCCTCCTCAAGGGGGGGTACTGTTGTGAACACGTTGGAGGCGACTTCGGAGCTAGGACTCCCTCCGGTGGTTGCTGAGGGTAATGAACCAATTGCTGAATGGCATTTCAGCTGGGTCCGAATGGTCTGATATAAGTGACCTGAACTCCCATCAGCCTTGCCGGTAATCAATTGTTCTTCCAGGTTTTGGTTTGAACTCAGCTTGCATTCCTGCTGTCATTCAGATAAGTGACGTGTGTTTTTTTTTTCCTCTGATTTGATTTTCCTTGCTGGTTTGCTACCTTGCAGTGGACTTCAGCCTGGTCCCCTTTTGGGGCCTGGCGCTGCATTTGTGCTCAGTTTGTGTTTGCACTTTTGCTCTGTTCCTGTGTCACTTTTTATTTGATGAATTGCTGTGTGTTACACGAGAAATCTGATTTAGGTGGTAGAGATCGTGTGATCTCAGGTTTTTTGTTAATCAGAAGTGTTGGTATTTTTGTCAGGGTTTTTTGGGTTGCAGTCAGAATTCTTTACTATGCTTTTCTATCTAGACATAATTGGGCCCCAGCGTTTGCTCATTCTATTTTCTGTCTGTGTTCGTATTTTCTTCTTGTCTAACCGCTATTACATGTTTGGGGGCTTCCTATTTCTCTGGGGGTTCTGCTACGGGGCAGTTAGCTTTCATCTTTCTGTCTTTAGGTGTAGCTATCTCTCCGGCTGTGACGAGGCGTCTAGGATCACCGTAGGTACGCTCCACGGCTACTTCTAGTGTTGCGGTTAGTTTAGGGTTCTGCAACCCAGTAGTTTCCAGCCTCTCTGGTGTATTGCTTCTTTGGCTATATTTGGTATTTCTCCTCAGCTATCGAAACTTAACACCTATGTCTGATAGCACTGTGCATAGAAACTAATTTTTCTACTCTTCATTTACCTATGTGTAATAGTAGGGTGCATTTGTGAGCAGATTGCGGGATACAGTAATGGACAGGAGGCAGAGCAAGGGTTAACTTATTTACTTGTAACAGACAGATACTCCATGAAGGGAGATGAATAGAAAACAGGAGTAATGTGGGAAATAGTAGATCAAGGGTATGCAGTATTGGGGTAAAATGCAGGTAAAGGAAGGGCAAAAAACAGTTTTTAAGAGGTAACTTTTCCGGTCCAGAAGGCTCCCGGACTGGAATGTCCACGAGGAAAACGATGGCGCCAACAATGGTCAGTGCGAAGTGGGTCCGGTATGGTCCTGTAGAAGTCAATGAGCGGAGTCATAATGGCAGCAGTTAATCTCTGATGCCGGTCACGGGGACCTTGATCTGGGATACAATGTAGAGAGTGGGTCACAGTTCAAGAACTTGCAGGAGCTCAACGTGGCCGGACAGATTTGAACCGGGGGGTCAGGATACAGTTCATGGTAGCAACCCCGGTCTTTCTTAGGCGGTATGCGCGCGGTATTCCGGCTGTTGTTTGTTCAGTGCGTCGTAAGTTGGATGGAGTAGTTGAATCCGGCTGAGTAGTAGGGTAAGGTTGTACGGGCGAGGATGGGGACGCATCCAGACCCAGCGGAGCAGTCAATCTAGGAGTCTCAGACACCTGTTCCTCTCCTAGGTCCACAGGCGGCAAGTCTAGGCATTTTTCTTCTTCATCAACAACTGTAGGAAGGGATATTTCAGAATCGCTCGGCGTCTCCTCTACTTGGTCAGGATCTCTTGACAAGCAAGGGCGTACTACTCGAGTAGGAGCATCTTCTTCTCCCTCAGGTTTGATTTCATAGACAGGGCTTTCTGAGCTCATTATTTGCTTCACTTGATACGGAGTCTTCTCCCACCAGTACTCCAACTTACACCTTGGGCGTTTGTCTCAGACTAACACATGGTCCCCGGCCTGGAGAGCTGTCCCTCACAGAGTAGCTGTTTCTGGATGTTCAAGTTCCCAATACTTAGTCTGCACTAGTGATGGGTGAGCATTAAAATGCTCGGGTGCTCGTTGCTCGGGTCGAGCAAATTGGAATACTCAGGTACTCGGACAGAACAACGAGCCCTGATGCATTTTATAAACAAGTCATGTGGACCGATGAGGTAAAAAAAAGAACTCATTGGCCACATTGATAAAAGGTATCTGAGGAGAAAAAAAGAGGACAAAATTTGAGGAAAAGAACATCTCACCAACCATTAAGCATGGGGGTGGATCAATCCTGCACTGGGGTTGTGTTGCAGCCAATGGCACAGGGAGCATTTCTCAAGCAGATGGAAGAATGGATTTCATGAAAGTTCAACAAATTATTGATGCAAACATGACACCATCTGTAAAAAAGTTAAAGCTGAAAAGAGGATGGCTTCTACAAATGGGTAATGGTCCTAAACACACATCAAAAGTCACAATAGACTACCTCCAAAGACGCAAGCTGCAGGTTTTACCATAGCTCTCACAGTCCCCTAATTTGAACATCATTGAAAATCTGTGGATAGTAGTGTTGAGCATTCCGATACTGCAAATATCGGGTATCGGCCGATATTCGCTGTATCGGAATTCCGATTCCGAGTACCGATATTTTCGTCATATCGGATACCGGAATCGTAATTGTCCTGTCACTGTCAGTGTCCGTCGGTCGGGTCTGTCAGGAGTCAGCGGCACTTACCTGGCAGAAGATCTCCGGCAGTCACGTCCTGAACTGCTTGATGGCCGCCACCATCTTCTCCCTGGCGGTCACATGCAGTTTCTCGCGATAACTGCAGTGACTGCTGGGTAATCGCGGCCGTAAAGCAGTCCAATGACGTCACCGCCGGGAAAGCAGGTAATCAGCTGTGCTGCGTCGGGATGTCAGGCTCTGCCTGGCATTCCGATGTAGCAGAGCTGGATCGTCGTGGGACACTCGTTACTATGGACTGCGTCGGACAGGTGGTATACTGTTGGTTTGTTTTTTTCCTTTTTTTACAGGAGATCGATGGCGTCGCAGGAATGAGAGAGTAATAAAAGAAATGAAAACTGTGTTGTCTCTTTTATTTCATTAAAATATTTTTTTCTTGCTGTGTATTTTTTTAAACCTTTAAAAACTTTGGGATTAATAATGGATCGGTGTCTTATTGACGCCTCTCCATTATTAACCGGGCTTATTGTCACCGTGCAATCAACGGTGACATTAACCCCTTATTACCCCGCTTGCCACCGCTACAGGGCAAGTGGGAAGAGCCGGGTAAAGTGCCACAATTGGCACATCTTTTGATGCGCCAAATGTGGGGCTGCTGTAGCCTGGTATTATCAGGCTGTTGAGGGCCAAAATCCATGGGACTTGACAGTCTTTTAATACCAGGCCGCAGCAGTCTGTATTTTACTTGGCTGGTTAACAAAAATAGGGGGACCCCTATGCCATTTTTTTTTCGATGGGATCCCCTATTTTTGTTAACCAGCCAATCTAAGCAGACTGCTGTGGCCTGGTATTATCAGGCTGGCAAGGTCCATGGATATTGGATCCTTACCAGCCTGAAAAACCAGGCCTCAGCAGTCTGCTTCATCTGGCTGGTTAACAAAAATAGGGGGGACCCCACACCAATTTTTTTCGAGGGGATCCCCTACTTTTGTTAACCAGCCAAGATATGCAGACTGCTGTGGCCTGGTATTATCAGGCTGGCAAGGTCCATGGATCTTGGCTCCTTAACAGCCTGAAAATCCAGGCCTCAGCGGTCTGCTTCATCTGGCTGGTTAACAAAAATAGGGGGGACCCCACGCCAATTTTTTTCGAGGGGATCCCCTATTTTTGTTAATCAGCCAAGATATGCAGACTGCTGTGGCCTGGTATTATCAGGCTGGCAAGGTCCATGGATCTTGGCTCCTTAACAGCCTGAAAATCCAGGCCTCAGCGGTCTGCTTCATCTGGCTGGTTAACAAAAATAGGGGGGACCCCACGCCAATTTTTTTCGAGGGGATCCCCTATTTTTGTTAATCAGCCAAGATATGCAGACTGCTGTGGCCTGGTATTATCAGGCTGGCAAGGTCCATGGATCTTGGCTCCTTAACAGCCTGAAAATCCAGGCCTCAGCGGTCTGCTTCATCTGGCTGGTTAACAAAAATAGGGGGGACCCCACGCCAATTTTTTTCGAGGGGATCCCCTATTTTTGTTAATCAGCCAAGATATGCAGACTGCTGTGGCCTAGTATTATCAGGCTGGCAAGGTCCATGGATCTTGGCTCCTTAACAGCCTGAAAATCCAGGCCTCAGCGGTCTGCTTCATCTGGCTGGTTAACAAAAATAGGGGGGGACCCCACGCCATTTTTTTTTCGAAGGGAACCCCTATTTTTGTTAATCAGTTCCCTCTGACGTCACTGATTGTGTCCCTGGCTGACCTGAAGTGAAAGTGGAAAGCAATCAATTAAGCTTTCCACTTAAGGGCCCGTCTCACATAGCGATATCGCTACCGAGATCGCTGCTGAGTCACTAGTTTTGTGACGCAGCAGCGAGCTCACCAGCGATATCGCTGTGTGTGACATTCAGCGACGATCAGCCCCCCTGCCGGGTATCGCTGATCGTCGCTGAAATGTCAGGACCTTTTTTTGATCGCTGGTTTCCCGCTGACAGGCACGCATCGCTGCGTGTGACAGGCGGGAGACCAGCAATCCGCTGGTAACCAAGGTACACAGCGGGTTTCCAGGCGCGGGGCTGTGCCTAGAAACCCGCTGTGTACCTTGGATACCAGCGCCCTGATGCAGGGAGCTGGTATCCAAGGTACACAGCGGGTTTCCAAGCGCTGCGCGGTGCCTGGAAACCCGCTGTGTACCTTGGTTACCAGCGGATCGCTGGTCTCCCGCCTGTCACACGCAGCGATGCGTGCCTGTCAGAGGGAAACCAGCGATCAAAAAAAGGTCCTGACATTTCTGCGACGATCAGCGATACCCGGCAGGGGGGCTGATCGTCGCTGAATGTCACACACAGCGATATCGCTGGTGAGCTTGCTGCTGCGTCACAAAACTTGTGACTCAGCAGCGATCTCGGTAGCGATATCGCTATGTGAGACGGGCCCTTAAGCGATGTTACCTGCAGTGTCGCTGTCCCAGATCGCTGCCTGAGCTGCCTGTTTGGCAGCTCAGCAGCGATCATGTAGCGATACACCAGCGATCCTGACAAGTGCATATCGTTGTCGGGATCGCTGGTGTATCGTTATGTGACACCCAGCCTTTACTCTCCTGTCAGGCAGGAGAGGAACTCATTCATTTGGGGTTTACTGTGAGGCTGCAGCATTAGCTGCGGTCCCTGCAGTAAACATTAACCCTTTCTGAAGGATTACACCGTGGGACCTGACTGTGCATCGGATTGGTAAGAATAATTTTGCTTTATTATTTTATTTTTATTACAGGAAATGGTTTTAGCAGGTAAATAAAATATGGTCAAAAACTGTGTGATTATTTCATTAAACTTCTTTTTTATTAAAGTGTGTGTGTTTGATTTTTCTTTCATACAATAGGATTAATAATTGATAGTTGTCTAATTGACAGCTCTCAATTATTAACCTGGCTTAAAGTGACCTTTCAATTGCAAGGTCATTTTAACCCCTTATTAACCCATTCGCCACCGCTACAGGGCAATGGGAATAGACGGGCAAAGTGCCAGAAAGGGCAAATCTAATTAGAGATTTGCCCTTTCTGGGGTGTCTGGGGGCAGATGTTAAGTAGCCGGGGGGGGCCAAAAAAAATGGTCCCTCTCTGGGCTATTATTATCTGCCCCCACTCACTGGCTTTGTCTGTCTGGTTGCGAAAATAGGGCGGGAGCCCACGCATTTTTTTTCAGCAATTTTACACCTCATATATATATATATATATATATATATACATGTCATTGAATTTGTGACACATATATATATATATTTATATTTGTAGTTCATACACTTCTACATAGTACAGTCATGGCCAAAAGTTTTGAGAATGACACAAATATTAATTTTTACAAAGTCTACTGCTTCAGTTTTTCTAATGGCAATTTGCATATACTCCAGAATGTTATAAAGAGTGATCAGCTTAACAGCAATTACTTGCAAAGTCAATATATGGCTAGAAAATGAACTTTATCCCCCAAAGCACATTTCAATATCATTGCAGCCCTGCCTTAAAAGGACCAGCTAACCTCTTTTCAGTGATTGCTCCATTAACACAGGTGTGGGTGTTGATGAGGACATGGCTGGAGATCAATCTGTCATGATTAAGTAAGAATGACACCACTGGACACTTTAAAAGGAGGCTGGTGCTTGGCATCATTGTTTCTCTTCTGTTAACCATGGTTATCTCTAAAGAAACACGCGCAGTCATCATTGCAATGCACAAAAATGGCCTAACAGGGAAGAGTATCGCAGCTAGAAAGATTGCACCTCAGTCAACAATCTATCGCATCATCAAGAACTTCAAGGAGAGAGGTTCCATTGTTGCCAAAAAGGCTCCAGGGCGCCCAAGAAAGACCAGCAAGCGCCAGGACCGTCTCTTAAAAGTGTTTCAGCTGCAGGATCGGGCTACCAGCAGTGCAGAGCTTGCTCAGGAATGGCAGCAGGCAGGTGTGAGTGCATCTGCACGCACTGTGAGGCGGAGACTCTTGGAGCAAGGCCTGGTCTCAAGGAGGGAAGCAAAGAAGCCACTTCTCTCCAGAAAAAACATCATGGACACACTGATATTCTGCAAAAGGTACAGGCAGTGGACTGCTGAGGACTGGGGTAAAGTTATTTTCTCTGATGAATCCCCTTTTCGATTGTTTGGGACATCAGGAAAACGCCTCATTCGGAGAAGACAAGGTGAGCGCTACCACCAGTCTTGTCTCATGCCAACTGTTAAGCATCCTGAAACCATTCATGTGTGGGGTTGCTTCTCAGCCAAGGGAATCGGCTCTCTCACAGTCTTGCCTAATACACAGCAATGAATAAAGAATGGTACCAGAATGTCCTCCAAGAGCAACTTCTCCCAACCCTCCAAGAGCAGTTTGGCGATCAACAATGCCTTGTCCAGCATGATGGAGCACCTTGCCATAAAGCAAAGGTGATAACTAAATAGCTCAGGGAACAAAACATAGAGATTTTGGGTCCATGGCCTGGAAACTCCCCAGATCTTAATCCCATTGAGAACTTGTGGTCAGTCACCAAGAGACGTGTGGACAAACAAAAACCTAAAAATTCTGACAAAATGAAAGCATTGATTGTGCAAGAATGGACTGCTATCAGTCAGGATTTGGTCCAGAAGTTGATTGAGAGCATGCCAGGGAGAATTGCAGAGGTCCTGTATAAGAATGGTCAACACTGCAAATATTGACTTGCTGCATTAACTCATTCTAACTGTCAATATAAGCTTTTGTTACTCATATGTTTGCAATTATTATATTTCTGTCTGTGATAAAAACATCTGTCAAACACACATAAAAACCAGAGGGCAGCAGATCATGTGAAAATATAATATTTGTGTCATTCTCAAAACTTTTGGCCATGACTGTATAATAGCCGCTAATTCAATTGCCGGCTTTTGTGAAAATGCAGAACCCGACATGAAATGACACTTGGTGTACATAGGGTTAACCATGTCTTTTCATGTCCTTTGCTATCTAATTTGCACAAACAATTAAATCAGTCTATGTGTGCAAAATTTCACACCTGTAGGGGTTAATTAAAGGTGTAAATTCGTAGCAAAAAAGTCCGTTTTTTTTACAACGAATTTACACCTTTAATTAACCCCTACAGGTGTGAAATTTTGCACACATAGTCTGATTTAATTGTTTGTGCAAATCAGATAGCAAACGACATGAAAAGACATGGTTAACCCTATGTACACCAAGTGTCATTTCATGTCGGGTGCTTCTGTCTTTTCACTGAAGCCGGCTTTACCCGGCAATTGAATCAGAGAGGATATTTTACTATGTAGAAGTGTATAAACTATACATATATGTATATATATATGTCACAATGACATGTATATATATATATATATGTATTCTATGTGTGTATATTTAGTGTTTACAAGGAAAGAATGGGGTTTTTTTAGTTGCGATATTTTGTTCCCATAGACTTACATGGGACTTCCGGTATCGGTATCGGGTATCGCCAATATTTTAGTGATATCGGCGATACCATTCCGATTCCGATACTTTAGGATATCGGAAAGTATCGCTCAACTCTAGTCCCCACGCCATTTTTTTTTCGAAGGGAACCCCTATTTTTGTTAATCAGTTCCCTCTGACGTCACTGATTGTGTCCCTGGCTGACCTGAAGTGAAAGTGGAAAGCAATCAATTAAGCTTTCCACTTCCTCTCCTGTCAGCCAGGAGAGGAGCTCATTCATTTGGGGGTTTACTGTGAGGCTGCAGCATTAGCTGCGGTCCCTGCAGTAAACATTAAACCTTTCTGCAGGATTACACCGTGGGACCTGACTGTGCATGGGATAGGTAAGAATAATTTTGCTTTTTTATTTTATTTTTATTACAGGAAATGGTTTTTGCAGTAAAATAAAAGATGGTCAAAAACATGTCTTTATTTCATTAAAATGATTTTTAATTAAAGTGTGTGTGTTTTATTTTTATTTCATGCAATAGGATTAATAATTGATAGTTGTCTAATTGACAGCTCTCAATTATTAACCTGGCTTAAGGTCACCTTTCAATAGCAAGGTGGCTTTAACCCCATATTAACCCATTCGCCACCGCTACAGGGCAATGGGAATAGATGGGCAAAGTGCCAGAAAGGGCGAATCTAATTATAGATTTGTCTTTTCTGGGGTGTCTGGGGGCAGATATTAGTAGCCAGGTGGGGGGCAAAAATAATGGTCCCTCTCTGGGCTATTATTATCTGCCCCCACTCGCTGGCTTTGTCTGGTTGCGAAAATAGGGTGGGAGCCCACGCATTTTTTTTTCAACAATTTTACACCTCATATATATATATATACATGTCATTGAATTTGTGACACATATATATATATATATATATATATATATATATATTTATATTTATAGTTCATACACTTCTACATAGTATAATAGCCGCTAATTCAATTGCCGGCTTTTGTGAAAATGCAGAACCCGACATGAAATGACACATGGTTTACATAGAGTTAACCATGTCATTTCAAGTTGTTTGATCTATTGTTTTCACTAACAATTACATGAGTGCATGTGTGCAAAATTTCACACCTGTAGGGGTTAATTAAAGGTGTAAATTCGTAGCAAAAAAGTCTGGTTTTTTTACAACGAATTTACACCTTTAATTAACCCCTACAGGTGTGAAATTTTGCACACATACACTCATGTAATTGTTTGTGCAAATCAGATATCAAACTACATGAAAAGACATGGTTAACTCTATGTAAACCAAGTGTCATTTCATGTCGGGTGCTTCTGTCTTTTCACAAAAGCTGGCTTTACCCGGCAATTGAATCAGAGGCTATTTTACTATGTAAAAGTGTATGAACTATAAATATATGTATATATATGTCACAATGACATGTATATATATATATATATATATATATATATATATATATGTATTCTATGTGTGTATATTTAGTGTTTACAAGGAAAGAAAGAGGTTTTTTAGTTACGATATTTCTGTCCCATAGACTTGCATTGGATTTCTGGTATCGGAATCGGGTATCGCCGATACTTTTGGGGTATCGGCGATACCCATTCCGATCCGATACTTCTTGATATCGGAAAGTATCGCTCAACCCTAGTGGCTAGACCTCAAAATAGCAGTGCATGCAACAAGACACAGGAACCTCACAGAACTGGAAGAATTTTCCAAAAAATTGAATGACAATCCCTCAAAGATTGAAAGACTCTTGGCTAGCTACAAAAAGCATTTACAAACTGTGATATTTTCAAAAGCACGGTGCTACTAGTTACACGCCATGCAGGGTGCCCAAACTCTCATTTTCCACATTGTAATTTTTAAAATGTAAAAAATGTGTAAAAAAATAAATAAAAATATATATGTATCCTATAATAGAAAGAAAATGCGTCATCTTTAACTTTTGGACTTTTAGAGATCATTTCATTTTCAACTGGCTTAACTGTTGCTCAGCTACATTCACTGTTAGCTGTAAAATGATGATGATTGCAGTCATAATCTGTTTAAGATTCTTCAGTTTCAAATAAATCACGGAAGCCTTCATTTTTATTTATGAACAGGGCAAAATAGTGCAAATTTCAGTTTATTGGTGGGGGTGCCAGATGACTAATTCATATTGATAATATGGATAGGTCATCAATATGTTAGTCTTGGAAAGCCCTTTACACTTTAAATGACCCACAGGAGAGAGCAGTGCTGGGTAGTCTGAATGTCGGACCAAAATGTTTACAAGCAATACACAGTGTTGCTGCCCTACTGTGCTTCAGCACTCCAAAATCAGGAAGGGACATAGTGACGGTGGAGAGAGAACATGCTGAGCCATGCTGCATCTCTGACCTTCTTTGTGGGTGTTTGCTTCTTCCCCTCTATGATGTAGCTCTGCTTTGATTGGCTAGCATCATAAATGAGAAAAGCAAACACCAACAAAGAAGTTCTGTACTCTATACCCAGTTAGTTGAAGGGAAAATTTGCATATTGGTTGCCCTTTATTTCGGGGTGCATAACTTTTAACAGAGGGGCATAGAAGAAAAAAACCTGTCCCAAAACCAGTGGAGCAGTATCAGTTGGATGATGTACTGAGTTTAAATAGATAAAATCAAGTGAAAGGTGCTCATTAAAAAATGTCATTACCTGACAAATTTCCTTTTAAGAATCAAGCTATTTTTCTTTTTTTTTGTAACTTCATAGCAATAAATTTTTTTTGTATATATTCTTTATTTAGAAAATTTCAATAATATAACAGGAAAGGAAAAAAGGGTAAATATTTTCCAGAAATAGTAAAAGAGGAAAAAAACGATTCGTAATAAATCACGATAACACTACAAGGCTGCGGTTTTGCAAACCAAAAGGGTTGTAAGAAGAGTTTAAAAAACAAGGGGCAGTGGTGGGGAGGGACACAGGTAGTAAAGGGGAGGGTAGGGAGTCAGAAAGTCCTGCTTAAAATATAGAGATTAACTGAGCAATTTAGGAGATCAAACTCAAATCAAGGCATAAACATTACAAAACAGGCTATATGTAAAAAAAAGGAATAACAAAAGAAACTTATAGGGAGACAGAAATTAAGGATTACCATTACCGGTTGTGCTTATTTGGTGATCCTCTGAGGTGTTTCAACCAGGCTATCCATGCGTTTAGAGTCTTTAGGTTTTTAGATCCTGAAAGTCTAATTTTCTTGTATATACCGATTTGGTTGGATTCTTTTATCCATTCTTTGCAGGTAGGGGTCATTACATCTAGTTATTTTAGCTGCGTTGAGCAGGAGAGGTATCAGTGAGCCTTTTTTAAAGTGTAAATTTGAAGGATCCAGATTAAATAGAATGAAACGTGACTTTAATGGGATGTCTACGTTTAAGGTTTTCTTTATATGCTCTCTAACTTTCTCCCAAAAACTTTTAATTTTTGTGCATTCCAGCCAAATGTGAGACGGAGAACCCTTCTCTTTGGTGCATCTCCAACAAAGAGGGGAGATTGAGTTGTCTATTTTATTCAATATGTCAGGTGTTTTATACCATCTTGATATGATTTTATAGTTACCGTATATACTCGTGTATAAGCCGACCCGTGTATAAGCCGACCCCCCTAATTTTGCCACAAAAAACTGGGAAAACGTATTGACTCGTGTATAAGCCGGGTGTATAAACTGCCCTCCTGCTCTGTGCTGCTCCTGTCCTGCTCCTTGCTCCCCATCCAGCTTTGTGCTCCCCCATTCTCCTCTGTACTCCCCCCTCCTGCTCCGTCCTCCGCTGTGCTCCCCCATTCCTTCTCCGTCCTCCTGTGCCCCCCCGTCCTGCTCCGTGCTCATTGTCCTCCTCCATGCTTCCCCGTCCTCCGTTCTCCCCCGTCCTCTCCCATGCTTCCCCCGTCCACCGTTCTCCCCCGTCCTGCTCCATGCTTCCCCATCCTCCGTTCTTCCCCCGTCCTCTTCCATGCTTCCCCCGTCCACCGTTCTATCCCCTGTCCAGCTCCGTGCTCCTCGTCCTCTCCTCCATCATACTCACCCCTCCCCGTGCCATCGCTGAGCGTCCCTGCAATCCTGCGGCTTCCTGCAGCTCTCCAGCACTGAGCGGTGATGTAATACCACTCATTAAGGCCATGAATATGGAGGCCACGCCCATGGGAGTGGCGTCGCGTCCATATTACATGACCTTAATGAGCGGGTATTACGTCACCGCTCAGTGTTGGAGAGCTGCAGGAAGCCGGGGAGAACGCAGGATTGCAGGGACCCTCAGCGATGGCACGGGGAGGGGTGAGTATGATCCCAGCCACCGGCTCCTGCCGCGGCATCCCCTCCCCCGCTGGTTTCTGCCCTATGACTCGTGTATAAGCCGAGGGGGCATTTTCAGGACGAAAAAAGGTGCTGAAAATCTCGGCTTATACACGAGTATATACGGTAAGTTCTTGGAATCTCACTGAAGACGTTAGGAAGTGGATGGTTTTGAAAATTGTATGAATTTCTTCTGGGAGAAATTTTGTATTTAGTTCTAATTCCCATTTTTTTTATGAAATCTGGGATCTCCTGTGTTTGGGTTAGATTTTTATTTATTTTGGCTATCATTTTTCCCTTTCCTTTTGTGTTCATAAACAGTTTATGAATTGGCGGATCAGGTGTTGAGGTAGAAATGTCTGGGAGATAAAATTTGGTTACTTCCTGTAGAGTTTGAATTTCCTCATCTTTCAAGTGAAGGTTTTTAGTGAGTGAGCTGATCTTGTTCTTGCTCATACATCTGTTTTTGTACACCAAGGAGTAAATCGGCATGTTTCTAAAGGGAATAGAAAGCCAGATTTTCTTCTTAAGAGATCTAAAATTATTAGGGATCAAATGCAAGATAGGAGTGACTTTGCATATATTTGGAATAAGATTCCTTTTTTATATGTTTTGTGAGGGTAGTCATCGTGTACGGGTTCATGATGTTATTGCATTTAAATCTATTAAATGGGGTGGGCCATAGGTAGTGTGAGAAGCCATCATGGAGATCGTCCAACTCAAGTGGAACCCAAAGTTTTGTGGGACAAGGGGATTGCAACTCAATCACTCTTGATAAGTGGGTTGATAATCTATATCTTTCAAAATCAGGGAGATCCAAACCTCCTCTATATCTTGATTTTATCAAGGTTTTAGGATTTATCCTATGGTTTTTAACTGTCCATATAAATTTTGAAATTATATTTTTGAGCTTTTGAAAAAATTGTTGAAGAATGTCTATTGGGAGGGTTTGGAGAAGGTATTTGTTAGGGATCGAGTTCCCACTGCTGCACAAGGGGAATCTCAAGCCATCCCCACTGCAGTCCCCCATCCATCTCCAGCTGCAGTGGAGCCTGCTCAGCAGAGACGTCGGTCCCAGCGTCTCACCCAGTCTAATACTGTGCAGAGGATGACTGCTGCCTCCCCAGGTCCTGCCATTGTAACCAGTGCAGGTCAGCGGCAAGCAGACGTAGTTGGGACTAAGTCCTGTGTGTTCCCTTCTGAGCATGCTCAGGGTAAGATCTCTCATAGGAGATCAGGGGTCACATGGTCGGGTACTGCAGCGACTCCCATTGGTCCTCCAGGAAGGTCCTGAAGCTGCTTTAGTTCTGGAGCAGCTTTCCCATTGGTCCTTTTCTGGAAGGTCCTGTAGCTGCTACTATAAAAGGTGTGCATGAAATCACGGCCATGCGCTAGTATCAAATCTGTTATGTTTCGGTAGCTGAGGAGTGCAGGTAAAAAAAGGCAATACACCAGAGCAGTTGGAATCTATGAGATTGCAGTACCCTGACTAACCACCACAACTAGAGGCAGCCGTGGAGCGTTCCTACGTTGGTCCTAGACGCCTCGTCACAGCCTGAGAAACTAACTACACCTAAAGATAGAAATAGGAAAGCTATCTGCCCCGGAGCAGAACCCCAAAGATAATAGAAAGCCCCCAAACATGTAATGGCGGTTAGACAAGAGGAAATACTGACACAGAAAGAAAATAGCATGAGCAAACGCTGGGGCCCAAACTATCTAAATAGAAAAGGATAGGAAGGGCACTTACTGCAATCCCAGAAAACCCTGAAAAGTACCAACTCCACTAATTTCAAAATCACCTGAGATCACACGACCTCTACCACCTAAATTAGTTCTCTGGTGTAACAAAATCAAAACAGCAGCCACTGAAAAAACTGAAAAAAAAGCAAAAGAACAAAACTCAGTGGCTGAACTAAACTGAGAGGGCAGAAGCCCCCGGAGGGGACCCTGAAGGCCCCCAAAGAAGTGCAGGACAAAATGCAAAAATATAGCACAAACACAAAAGAAGCAAAAGTCTTATCTGTTAGCAGGAGATGCAGACACGACACAGCAGGCTACAAGGGAAACTGGAATGAAGGATTCAGACCAGAACAATTGATCACCGGCAACCCTGATGGGAAAATGACTCCCTTATATAAGACCAGTCAGTAACACCTGATTCCCAGTCCTCACAATCTTCACTAGCACCGCTTGTAACCACCAGAGGGAGTCTCTGCTCAGAACTCATCTCAAACCCATTCACAACAGTACCCCCCCCTTGAGGAGGGGTCACCGAACCCTCATTTGAGCAACCAGGTCGGTCAGGATGAGTTCTATGATACGCACGGATAAGTCTCCTAGCATGGATGTCCGAAGCAAACACCCAAGAATTGTCTTCCTGACCATAACCTCTCCATTTAACCAAATACTGGAGTTTCCGTCTAGAAAAACGAGAATCCAATATTTTCTCAACCACATACTCCAGATTGCCCTCAACCAAAACAGGGTCAGGAGGCACAGCAGCAGGAACCACTGGCTCAACAAACCTCTTCAACAAGGACTTGTGGAACACGTTATGGATCTTAAATGTCCCTGGAAGAAGCAAACGAAAAAAACAGGATTAATAATCTCCATGATCTTATAAGGTCCAATGAACCTAGGCTTAAATTTAGGAGATGCTACTCTCATAGGAATATTCTTTGAGGACAACCAGACCAAGTCCCCCACTTTAAACCGAGGACCATCAGTCCTATGCCGGTTAGCAAACCGCTGGGCCTTCTCCTGAGAGAGGGACAACCTCTCCACTACCTGGTCCCAAATCTGTTGCATACGCTCCACAACAGAGTCAACACCTGGACAGACAGAAGCCTCCGTCTGTCCTGAAGAAAATCGAGGGTGAAACCCAGAATTACAGAAAAACGGAGACATCAAAGTGGCAGAGCTAGCCCTATTATTAAGAGCAAACTCAGCCAAAGGCAAAAAAGAGACCCAGTCATCCTGATCAGCAGACACAAACATGGACTCCTCTGTCAGACACAATGTTCTCAGGAATGCCGTTGTAAACGAACCACGTGCTGAAGGAACAACGGCACCAATTCAGAGGAGGAAGGCAACTTAGGTAATGGCACAAGATGTATCATTTTGGAAAACCTATCACAAATTACCCAGATGGTGGTCATTCTTTGAGAAACAGGAAGATCGGAAATGAAATCCATAGAGATATGGGTCCATGGTCTCTTGGGCACAGGCAATGGCATCAACAAACCACTAGAGCGAGAGCAAGGCTTGGAGCGAGAGCAAGTCCCGCAGGACTGCACAAATTCCCTGACATCACGAGACAAGGTAGGCCACCAAAAGGACCGACTAACCAAGTCTCTGGTACCAAAAATTCCGGGATGCCCAGCCAATGCGGAACAATGAATCTCAGACATCACACTCTTTTTCCATTGGTCCGGGACAAACAATTTTCCAACAGGGCAGCGCTCGGGTCTATCCTCCTGACACCCTCCAGAGCAAGTCTCAAATTGGGCGAGATGGCGGAAAGAACCACACCCTCCTTCAAAATAACAGAAGGATCAGATAACTCAGGAGAGTCCGCAAGGAAACTCCTCGAGAGGGCATCCGCCTTAACATTCTTAGTGCCAGGAAGAAAGGAAACCACAAAATTAAAACGTGTGAAAAACAAGGCCCACCTGGCCTGTCTAGGATTGAGTCGCTTGGCAGATTCCAGATAGACCAGATTCTTATGGTCCGTAAGGACCACCACCTGATGTTTGGCTCCCTCCAGCCAATGTCTCCACTCTTCAAAAGCCCACTGCATGGCCAATAACTCCCGATTACCCACGTCATAATTACGTTCAGTAGGAGAAAATTTTCGAGAGAAAAAGGCACAAGGGTTACTTTTAGAGGTCTCTGGATCTTTTTGGGACAAAACGGCACCTGCCCCAATTTCAGAGGCATCAACCTCCACCTGAAATGGCAGAGAAACATCAGGCTGCCGTAGAACAGGAGCAGAAGTGAATCTCTGCTTAAGTTCCTGAAATGCAGAGACTGCCTCAGGAGGCCAATTCACCACATCAGAACCCTTTCTGGTCAAATCAGTTAATGGTTTAACAATAACCGAGAAATTACCAATAAATTTACGATAAAAATTGGCAAAACCCAAAAATCTCTGAAGAGCCTTTAATGAAGTAGGTTGGACCCAATCACAGATGGCCTGAACCTTGACCGGGTCCATTTCAATAACAGATGGGGACAAAATGAATCCCAGAAATGAGATCTTCTGTACACCAAAAAGACACTTTGATCCCTTCACATACAGAGCATTCTCTCTCAAAATCTGGAATACAGTTCGAACATGTTTCACATGAGAGTCCCAGTCATTAGAAAAAATCAAGATATCATCCAAATAAACAATCAGAAATTTGTCCACAAAATCCCTGAAAATGTCATTCATGAAGGACTGGAAGACGGAAGGAGCATTAGTGAGCCCAAAGGGCATCACTAGGTACTCAAAATGCCCTTCAGGGGTATTGAATGCCGTCTTCCATTCATCCTCGTGCTTAATGCGAATAAGGTTATACGCCCCCCTGAGGTCAAGCTTGGTAAACCAAGTAGCGTTTTTCACCCTGGAAAACAGGTCAGAAATCAAGGGTAACGGGTATTGATATTTCACAGTAATATTGTTCAAGAGACGATAATCAATACACGGCCTTAATGAACCATCTTTTTTGGCCACAAAGAAAAAACCGGCACCTAAGGGTGAAGAGGATGATCTGATATGACCCTTCTCCAATGATTCCTTGATATAAGACCGCATAGCGTCATGTTCAGGTACAGACAAGTTAAAAAGGCGACCTTTAGGGAATTTACTACCCGGCACTAATTCAATAGCGCAGTCATAGCTCCTATGGGGAGGCAAGGATGCAGATTTACTTTCGCTAAACACATCAGAAAAATCAAACAAAAAGTCAGGAACATCCTGAGCCTGGGGGGAGGCAGAAAAAACAGGAGTGTTGGTATTAACACATGGGCAGCCCCAACTGGTTACAGACACAGATTTCCAATCCAAAACAGGATTATGAGACTGTAACCAAGGGAAACCCAGCACGATAATGTCATGCAGATTATATAGAACCAAAAATTTGCAGCACTCCTGGTGATCAGGTTCAACCCTCATTATCACCTGAGTAGAAAACTGGGGTTTATTCTCAGCCAAAGGGGTAGAATCGATCCCCAGTAGGGGAATAGACTTCTGTAGGGGTATCAAGGGAAACCCACAACGTTTAGCAAAATCATAATCCATCAGGTTAATAGCTGCTCCAGAATCAACGAAAGCCTGAGCAGAAAATGAGGACAGAGAGCATATCAGAGTGACAGTTAATAAAAACTTAGTCTGAACACTACCCAAGACAACTGAGCGTGCAAAACGTCTTCCCCGCTTAGGGCAGACTGAAATAGCATGAGAGGCATCACCACAGTAGAAACATAACCCATTGCGCTTTCGAAACTCATGACGCTGTGCCCCAGACACCACTCTATCACACTGCATGGGTTCAGAAGCTGGTTCACAAGGCAACACCATTCCACGCATACTTCTCCGCTCACGCAAACGTCTGTCAATTTGAATCGCTAATGACATAGAATCATTGAGACCAGAGGGGACAGGGAATCCCACCATAACATCCTTTACACTATCTGACAGACCCTTCCGGAAAAGGGCCGCCAAAGCGTCGTCATTCCATTTAGTCAGGACTGCCCACCTACGGAATCTCTGACAGTACAACTCAGCGTCATCAAGCCCCTGACTTAATGCCAACAAGGCTTTTTCAGCTTGATCAGTGACATTAGGCTCATCGTACAATAACCCCAAAGCCTGAAAAAACGCATCAACATCACTCAAAACAGGATCCCCAGGTATCAGGGAAAAAGCCCAATCCTGAGGATCGCCGCGCAGGAGAGAGATGATAATTTGAACCTGCTGCGCTGCGTTTCCTGAGGACTTAGATTTTAAGGCGAAAAACAATTTACAATTATTTTTGAAATTCTGAAACTTAGCTCGATCCCCTAAAAACAAATCTGGCATGGGGATCCTAGGTTCCACAACAGGCAACCTAGCAAGATATGCAGCAATACTCTGAACCTCAGTGGCAAGCTGATCCACACGGCCAGACAACTGTGCAAACTCCATTGGGAGAAAAGATCCTCCCCAGCACCCAGAGATACAGAGGAAAAAAAAAAAAAATGTAACAACAGAAAAAATATCTCTGACAACTCTGACAACCTTTTTTTCTTTCACAATATTTTTTTTCCTTCTGTGAGTACATACAATTTTCAATTTTTAGGCCTGTGATACTGTTATGTTTCGGTAGCTGAGGAGTGCAGGTAAAAAAAGGCAATACACCAGAGCAGTTGGAATCTATGAGATTGCAGTACCCTGACTAACCACCACAACTAGAGGCAGCTGTGGAGCGTTCCTACGTTGGTCCTAGACGCCTCGTCACAGCCTGAGAAACTAACTACACCTAAAGATAGAAATAGGAAAGCTATCTGCCCCGGAGCAGAACCCCAAAGATAATAGAAAGCCCCCAAACATGTAATGGCGGTTAGACAAGAGGAAATACTGACACAGAAAGAAAATAGCATGAGCAAACGCTGGGGCCCAAACTATCTAAATAGAAAAGGATAGGAAGGGCACTTACTGCAATCCCAGAAAACCCTGAAAAGTACCAACTCCACTAATTTCAAAATCACCTGAGATCACACGACCTCTACCACCTAAATTAGTTCTCTGGTGTAACAAAATCAAAACAGCAGCCACTGAAAAAACTGAAAAAAAAGCAAAAGAACAAAACTCAGTGGCTGCACTAAACTGAGAGGGCAGAAGCCCCCGGAGGGGACCCTGAAGGCCCCCAAAGAAGTGCAGGACAAAATGCAAAAATATAGCACAAACACAAAAGAAGCAAAAGTCTTATCTGTTAGCAGGAGATGCAGACACGACACAGCAGGCTACAAGGGAAACTGGAATGAAGGATTCAGACCAGAACAATTGATCACCGGCAACCCTGATGGGAAAATGACTCCCTTATATAAGACCAGTCAGTAACACCTGATTCCCAGTCCTCACAATCTTCACTAGCACCGCTTGTAACCACCAGAGGGAGTCTCTGCTCAGAACTCATCTCAAACCCATTCACAACACAAATCTGTTACGTGCTTGTGCCAGTGTGGTCATGTATGCATGTGGTTAGGTCCGGCTGAATTAAGCCCCTAGAATACCGGCACCTCCGGTGAGGAGTTTTGTATGCACGTGTTCAGGGCTCGGCTGAAATAAGCCCCTAGAATACTGGCACCTCCGGTGAGGAGTTTTGTATGCACGTGTTCAGGGCTCGGCTGAAAACGCCATTAGAATACCGGCTACTCCAGTGAGGAGTTTATTGCTTGTGTTCTGATTGCATGACCACAGACTGCAATCCGCTTAGCAGTCATCTGTGTCCCCTGTGAGTCTGACAGGACACAGTCTTTGTCACAGCGGCTCTGTGAATTAACAGAGTCTGCTTATATCGCCATATAGTGCTACAGCATTTTAGTTAGCGACTCTGTGGAATAACAGAGTTCACCCATACCGCCATATAGTGCTACGGCGTTTACATCTGCGACTCTGTGGGATAACAGAGTTCGCTCATACTGCCTATTTGCGCCATCTTACTAGCAGCAGGCTCTGCCTGCGCGGTGGACCCGGGCTGCGAACGCACCTCTCCTTAATATCTATTAGGTGCGTTCCACAAGCACTTAACAGTATAGGACTTTGGGGAGAATTATCATTTTTATAAGGTTGACCCTACCAAACCATGAAACCGGGACATCTCTCCAATTTGATAAGGTAGACTCGACCAAATGAAACAATGGTTTGAAGTTTAAATCAAAAAGGCGTGAAGGAGAGCAGCTAAGTTTGGTTCCCAAATATGCAATGGATGGGCATTCTTTAAATGGGGATAGTGATGTTAAGTTGTTTCTGTTTTCAGGAGATAAAGAAATATGCATGATATTAGACTTGGTGAAGTTTATTTTGAAGTTGGAGATTGAGTTGAAGAAGCGCAACTCAGTGAGTAAAATCTGAATAGACTTGTCAGGATCTACCAAAAAGAAAAGTATGCTGTCTGCGTATGCTGCACATTTGTGTTCAACTGTGTCGATTTTCAATCCTTTGATCTTTGGGTATTGTCGTGTTTTCTGCAAGAATGTCTCTAATGAGAGAATAAACAAAAGGGGGCGATAGGGGGCAACCTTGCCTTGTGCCGTTTTTGATCTCAAAGCTGGCGGAGAGTGTGTTATTAATTTTAATTTTCGCGGAGGGTGCTGTGTATAGGGCAGTTATTTAATGTATAAAATTTAGAGGGAAGCCAAATTTTGTAAGTGCTTGTTCCATGAAATACCAATCAACGCGATCAAAAGCTTTCTCTGCTTCAGTGGAGAGAATCGACATTTGTATATTGTGTTGTTTTGCTAGATGAATCGCGTTGATTGCCCTCATGACATTATGCTTGGCTTCTCTTCCTTTGACAAAGTCAACTTGTTCTGGGTTTATCAGATCTGGGAGAAGTTTTTATATTCTGTTTGCTAATATTTTGGCGTATAATTTCACATTGTTATTAATGAGTGAAATTGGCCTGTAACTGCCGCAAGAGGTGGGGTCTTTTCCCTCTTTTGGAATGAGGCTAATGTGGGCTACTAGAGACTCTTTTTTGAAATTGTTGGATTTACTAATATGATTAAAATAAACTGTCAAATGTTGGGATAATTCGGGTTTAAAATATTTGTAATATTCAATCGAAAAACCATCTGAACCTGGACTTTTTCCGCCTGGAGATTGGTTTATCGCGTCTTCCACTTCTTCTTTAGTTATGGGACTATCTAAAAAATTCGATTGAATGTCCGTGATTTGGGGAAGGGATAGGTCTTTTAAGAATTTTTTTATTTTAACAGTCTTATCTACGGCAGAGCTGTAATTGGGTTTTAGATTGTATAGATTTGAGTAAAAATCTGAGAAGGCCTTGACAATATCTTCTGCTTTATAAAGTAACTGATCTTTATTATTCTTTATTTTAAGTATGTGCGTGGAGTTAATTTGTTTCTTAATTGTATTTGCTAGATATTTGCCACATTTATTTGCAGATGAATATGCTCTGAACCGAGAATATGATAAAAATTTTCAAATTTTTGATTTAAGAGGGCCTTTAGTTCAACTCTTAAGTTAGAGAGGTCTTTCTCTAGAGAGGGAAGCTGTGTTAGTTTGTGTGAAGCCTCTCGTTTTTTTATCTGAGAGAGCTTCAGTAGTATTTCCTTTTCTTTTTCTTTTTTTGTTCTGGAACCCAACTCAATAAGGATTCCCCTAAGAACGGCTTTATGAGCCTCCCAAGTGTTGGAGTCGCATTTGTCATGAGGGCGGTTTTCTTTTAAGAAATTCCTTATGCCTGTGGCTATATATTCTTGTGTGATGTTGCTCTTAGGTAAATTATTATTAAGCTTCCAGTTTAATGGCCCTCTTTTATGTGGATCTATGACTGTTTTGAGAAATAATGGGGCATGATCTGAAAAAAGAATTGTCATAAGAAATTTTTCGTATGGTATTCAATAGGTGATAGGGAGGAACATTTAATCAATTCTTCAGTATTTGTTATGAACTGGGGAGAAAAAGGAATAATCTTTTGTGGAGGGATGCATTGTTCTCCAAGCATCTATCAACAATCTGTTAGTTAATAGTTTTTGGATGTATCTGATTGTTTTTGCGGGAACTGTAGAATGACCGTTTGAGGTGTCTAGAGAAGGATGTAGATGTACATTAAAATCACCTCCTAAAATTATTTGACCTTCAGCAAAATTATCTAAAATATCAATAATCTTCTTAAAGAATGGACAATGATTGCTATTGGGGGCATATATGTTGACAAAGGTAAACAATTCATTGTAAATTGTGCACTTTAATAGTATATATCTTCCATCTGTGTCATTTTTGAGTGTGAAGGGAATTCTCTTATTTAAATTATGGATACTCCCTTATTTTTTTTAATCGGAGAATTGGCATTGAACCATTTGGTAAAAATTTTATTCTTGGTGATAGGTGTATAGGTTTGTTTAAAATGAGTTTCCTGAAGAAAAACTACGTTCATTTTATTTTTTCCTAGATAGTTCAGGATTTGCAACCTTTTTTGTGGGATGTTCATACCTCTTACATTGAAGGTAGCAATATTTAAATCAACCATTAAAGTTTAATGGGGGCGAACTACGAAGTAGTTGAATTTTTTTAGCAGGACTTGGGCATGAGGCAGGGTTATTTGGGGTTAAAGTAAACAATGGAGGTTTGTTACAGAACCTGAGCAACATGCTCATGAATTTTGAAAGTAACCTGAGAAGGTTTTGCAGCTGGTTAGGATATAGGTAGCAATGCGAGCCCAACCAGGTATAGATGCAAAAGAGTGGTGTCTAGGCCTGTGGGGGCGTGGACCTAGACATAACAAGAACCTTAACTGATTTGAAAGTGTATGAGAATAAGTATAATTGCAGGTGAACAGACTCCCGGTGAGTCTTATTTGAACAGGTAATACCATAAACACAATGCAGCATTTTACAATCTAAGGATGTAACTAAAACTAGTCGATTAAGACTATAATGCTAAATGCATACATCATGCCCAGACTTCTCCCGTACCCCTCCCCTCCGTGCAGGGAGAGTGAGGAGGAAGGGGGGAGAGGGAAGAAGTGCCATGTATATACTAGAAATATATTAAACAGTAAATAACAACATCAAAAGTAATTAGTGTCAGATTTGTAAAAAAAGAAAAACAGAGATGAGAAATAGAAAAAATTGGCGAACATGTCAGCTGGTAAATGTCTCAGCAGAAGTGTAGAGTTATATACCGGTTTAAACTGACAGCATCAGCTGACCTCTTCTTCCTCTTCCATATCTTTGCTGGGGGTTTTCTTGAGATCCTCATTCAATCTTCTCTTCTTCTTTGACTTGGAAGGGGTCGCTGTGGACAATTTTTCCAATCTTGGAAGAGGTGGTAGATTAAGAAAAACTTCCACTGTGGCCCAATCTGGGACATGAAGATCCATCAGGTCTAGTTTTTTGAGGACAAATGGCAAGTCATCTGGGGTTCTGACAATCAAAGTTTTGTTGTTAAGGGGAATTGCCAAGCCAAATGGGAAAAGCCATCTATAGGCAATGACTTTGTCTCTCACCGTTCTTGTTAAGGGCTGAAGCTGTCATCTCAAATTCAGGGTTAGCTTTGTGAGGTCTTGAAATATTTGAATCTCGCTGTCTTCAAATTCTATTTTTTTCGCATCTCTTGCTTTTTGGTATATCTCCTCTTTTGTTCTGAAGCTTTCAAAACAACATAAGATGTCTCTTGGTCTGTCCGGTCCTGATGGCTTTGGTCTGTAGACTCTATGAGCTCTTTCTATTCCAAGGTCATTGTCGTCATTTTTTCCATTGGTGTTGTTGAAAATTGTAGATAACGTAGTGAGTATGTCTTTGTCTAGGATATTCTCTGGAAGGCCTCTAATTCTCAAATTGTTCCTCCTTGACCTGTTTTCCAGGTCATCTAGGTGAATTCTCTGCAGAAATTGCTCTTTTTGGTTCTCTATTAACCCCTTCATGACCCAGCCTATTTTGACCTTAAAGACCTTGCCATTTTTTGCAATTCTGACCAGTGTCCCTTTATGAGGTAATAACTCAGGAACGCTTCAACGGATCCTAGCGATTCTGAGAATGTTTTTTCGTGACATATTGGGCTTCATGATAGTGGTAAATTAAGGTCAATAATTTTTGCGTTTATTTGTGAAAAAAATGGAAATTTGGCGAAAATTCTGAAAATTTTGTAATTTTCAAATTTTTAATTTTTATTCTGTTAAACCAGAGAGTTATGTGGCACAAAATAGTTAATAAATAACATTTCCCACATGTCTACTTTACATCAGCACAATTTTGGGAACAACATTTTTTTTGTTAGGAAGTTATAAGGGTTAAAAGTTGACCAGCGATTTCTCCTTTTTACATCGACATCAAAATTTACAAAACCATTTTTTTTAGGGACCACCTCACATTTGAAGTCACTTTGAGGGTCTATATGGCAGAAAATACCCAAAGTGACACCTTTATAAAAACTGCACCCCTCAAGCTACTCAAAACTACATTGAAGAAGATTATTAACCCTTCAGGTGCTTCACAGGAACTAAAGCAACGTGGAAGGAAAAAATGGACATTTTAATTTTTCCAACAAAAATTTTCTTTTAGCATCAATTTTTTCATTTTTACATGGGCATCAGGATAAAATGGATCCTAAAATTTGTTGGGCAATTTCTCCTGAGTACACAGATACCTCATATGTGGTCATAAACCACTGTATGGGCGCACAGCAGGGCTCAGAAGGGAAGGAGCGCCATTTGACTTTTTGAATAGAAAATATGCTGGAATATTTAGCGGTTGCCATGTCACATTTGGAGAGTCCCTGTGTGCCTAAACATTGGAGCTCCCCCACAAGTGACCCCATTTTGGAAACTAGACGCCCTAAGGAACTTATCTAGATGCATAGTGATCACTTTGAACCCCAAGGTGCTTCACAAATTGATCTGTAAAAAAAAGAAAGTACTTTTTTTTCACAAAAATTTTCTTTTAGCCTCAGTTTTTTTCATTTTCACATGGGCAACAGTATAAATTGGATCCTAAAATTTGTTGGGCAATTTCTCCTGAGTACACAGATACCTCATATGTGGTCATAAACCACTGTTTGGGCGCACGGCAGGGCTCAGAAGGGAAGGAGCGCCATTTGACTTTTTGAATAGAAAATATGCTGGAATATTTAGCGGTTGCCATGTTGCATTTGGAGAGTCCCTGTGTGCCTAAACATTGGAGCTCCCCCACAAGTGACCCCATTTTGGAAACTAGACCCCTAAGGAACTTATCTAGATGCATAGTGAGCACTTTGAACCCCCAGGTGCTTCACAAATTGATCCGTAAAAAAAAGAAAGTACTTTTTTTTCACAAAAATTTTCTTTTAGCCTCAGTTTTTTTCATTTTCACATGGGCAACAGTATAAATTGGATCCAAAAATTTGTTGGGCAATTTCTCCTGAGTACACAGATACCTCATATGTGGTCATAAACCACTGTTTGGGCGCACGGCAGGGCTCAGAAGGGAAGGAGCGCCATTTGACTTTTTGAATGGAAAATATGCTGGAATATTTAGCGATTGCCATGTAGCATTTGGAGAGTCCCTGTGTGCCTAAACATTGGAGCTCCCCCACAAGTGACCCCATTTTGGAAACTAGACGCCCTAAGGAACTTATCTAGATGCATAGTGAGCACTTTGAACCCCAGGTGCTTCACAGAAGTTTATAACGCAGAGCCGTGAAAATAAAAAATCATTTTTTTTCTCAAAAAATCATTTTTTAGCCCACTATTTTTTGTTTTCACAATGGTTACAGGAGAAATTGGACCCCAAAAGTTGTTGTCCAGTTTGTCCTGAGTACGCTAGTACCCCATATGTGGGGGGGAACCACTGTTTGGGCACACGTCAGGGCTCGGAAGGGATGTGGTGACGCTTTGAAATGCCGACTTGATGGAATGGTCTGCGGGCATCTTGTTACGTTTGCAGAGCCCCTGATGTGCCTAAACAGTAGAAACTCCCCACAAGTGACCTCATTTAGGAAACTAGACCCCGCAAAGAACTTATCTAGATGTGTGGTGAGCACTTTGAACCCCCAAGGGCTACACAGAAGTTTATAACGCCCGGGCATGAAAATAAAAAAATCATATTTTTTCCACAATCAGGATCTTTTAGTCCCCAATTTTTTTATTTTCCCAAGGGTAACATGAGAAATTAGACCCCAAAAGTTGTTGTCCAATTTGTCCTGAGTATGCTGATATCCCATATGTGGGAGAAAACTACTGTATGGGCACACGTCGGGGCTCGGATGGGAAGTAGTAACGTTTTGAAATGCCCACTTGATGGAATGGTCTTCGGGCGTCATGTTACGTTTGCAGAGTCCCTGATGTGCCTAAACAGTAGAAACTCCCCACAAGTGACCCCATTTTGGAAACTAGATCCCCCAAGGAACTCCTATAGATGTGTGATAAGCACTTTGAATCTCCAAGTCCTTCACAGAAGTTTATAACGCAGAGCCGTGAAAATATAAAATCATTTTTTTTCCACAAAAATAATTTTTAGTCCCCAATTTTTTTCCCAATGTTAACAGGAGAAATTAGAACCCCCAAAGTTGTGCAATTTTTCCCGAGTACGCTGATACCTCATATGTGGGGATAAACCACTGTTTGGGCATACGTCGGGGCTTGGAATAAAGGGAGCACTGTGACTTTTTGAACGCAAAATTTGCAGGAATCAATGGTGGTGCCATGTCGCGTATGGAGACCCCCTGATGTGCCTAAATAGTGGAAACCCCTCAATTCTAACTCCAACACTAACCCCAACACACCCCTAACCCCAACCCTAACCCCTACACACACCTAACCCTAATACAAACCCTAATCATAACCCTAACCCCAACACACCCCTAACCCTAATCCCAACTCTAACCATAAACCTAACTACAAGCCTAACCCTAATTCCAACCCTAACCCTAATTCCAACCCTAACTCAAATTCCAACCCTAACCGTAATTCTAACCTTAACCCTAATGCTAACCCTAACCCTAGTTCTAACCCTAAGGCTGGGTTCATATTGCGTTTTACCAGCCCGTTCAACACGTAGCGTTGACCGGCTGGTAACGGTATAGCATAACGCGATCGCGTTATGCTATACCCGCTAGCGCAGATGAATCAGCAGATAATCAGCCGCGGATCCGCAGCAAAATCAGTCGCGGATCAGCAACAAAATCTGTTGCGGATCAGCAGCAAAATCCACCGCGGATCAGCAGCGAAATCAGCCGCGGATCAGCAGCGAAATCCGCCGCGGATCAGCAGCGAATCCGCAGTGAATCAGCAGCGAAATCCGCCGCGGATCAGCAGCGAAATCCGCCGCGGATCAGCAGCGAAATCCACAGCGAATCAGCAGCAATATCAGTCGCGGATCAGCAGCAAAATCCGCCGCGGATCAGCAGTGAAATCCGCCGCGGATCCGCAGCGAAATCCGCCGTGGATCCGCAGCGAAATCAGTCGCGGATCCGCAGCGAAATCAGTCGCGGATCCGCAGCGAAATCAGTAGCGGATCAGCAGCGAAATCCGCCGCGGATCAGCAGCGAAATCCACCGCGGATCCGCAGCGAATCAGCAGCAAAATCAGTTGCGGATCAGCAGCGAAATCCGCCGGGGATCCGCAGCGAAATCCGCCGCGGATCAGCAGCGAAATCAGTAGCGGATCAGCAGCGAAATCCGCCGCGGATCAGCAGCGAAATCCGCCGCGGATCCGCAGCGAAATCCGCCGCGGATCCGCAGCGAATCAGCAGCAAAATCAGTTGCGGATCAGCAGCGAAATCCGCCGGGGATCCGCAGCGAAATCCGCCGCGGATCAGCAGCGAAATCAGCCGCGGATCCGCAGCAGATCAGCAGCGAAATCAGCCGCGGATCAGCAGCGATATCCGCCGCGGATCCTCAGCGAAATCCACCGCAGATCCGCAGCGAAATCCGCCGTGGATCAGCAGTGAAATCAGCCGCGGATCCGCGCGAAATCCGCCGCGAAATCCGCCGCGATCAGCCCGAATCCGCCGCGGATCAGCCGCGATATCCGCAGCAAAATCAGCTAGGAAAAAAAAAAAATTCTTTTTTTTATTATTTGTCCCTACCTATGACAGGGGGGGGGTTCATTTACTTTTTTTTATTTTGATCACTGTGACAGTTTATCACAGTGATCAAAATACATTTTTTTACAATGGAGGGCGCACTGCGCATGCGCCGGCCGGCGGGCGCACTGCGCATGCGCCCGCCATTTTCCAAGATGGCGGCGCCCATGAAGAATCCCAGGCAGCCGCCGGGACGGATCCAGGGACATCGGTGGACCGGGAGAGGTGAGTAGGGGACGTCGGAAGGTGAGGGGGAGGGATCGGAAGGTGAGGGGGGGTGATCGCAGGAGCAGGGGAGCAGACAGCGACGGCGGTGACCGATCGCTGCCATCTTTCGATGGCGGCGGCCGATCACCGCCGTGACATGGTGTGGGGGGGGTCTGATCGCGGTCTCCAGCCATGGCAGATGCTATTGCAGCATCGGCCATGGCTGGATTGTAATATTTCACCAGTTTCATTGGTGAAATATTACAAATCGCTCTGATTGGCAGTTTCACTTTTAACAGCCAATCAGAGCGATCGTGGCCACGTAGGGGTTAAGCCAACCCCCCTGTGGTGATGCAGTAAGGGTCCTGTTACTGCGGGTCGGGAGACCTTTCAGTGACCCCGGACCCCCGACCCGCAGTAACATGATTTATAGCATGACGCCGACGGTGGCGTCATGGGTCGGGATGGCACAGGTTTTCATGACGCCAACGTCGGCGTCATGGGTCGGGAAGGGGTTAAGATTTCTGTGACTCTTGTGACATGCGTTATAATCTGATCAGAGCTGGTCTCTAAGTTTTGTACTCTGTCGTGAACAATCTTAACATCATTTCTGAGATCCGCTATCTCTTCCTTTACCGCTTGGATGAAGTCTTTAAATAGGTTTTTCATGTACTCAGCCGTGGGTAGGGCTTTAATATATTCCTTTATATCTGGATCATTTTGTATAGAATCCGCATCTTCATCGCTATCTGACCAATGATTGGTCGGAAGTGAATCAAACTTCAATTTGTGCGAGGCTCTCTGAGATTTACTGCCCTTAGAAGTTTCAGTGGGTGGACATTTTTGAGTCTTGTCTTCATCTTGGATTTTTTTAGGTGTCTTATGGGGTTTGCTTGACTTATCAGTGTGAGTTTCAATGGATCTTCCCATTTTGTGGTCTGATTTAATGTAACTACACTGGGAGAAGTGCTAAGTGATTAAATCATGTGAACGAACCAGTGTTCTATACTAGAATTGTACAAAAAAAAAAAGGGGGAGGGAATCTTATTCCACTCAAGAGTTGTAGATGGTGGCAGAAGACTTGCTATGAAAAATCAGAGTGGTCAAGTATGCTAATAGGTCATGCAATTTCACCTGAGGTGCAGTAGATGGCACTATGTTTAGATGAGACTTTGAGAATGTTCATCTGTGTGACTTCACAAGTTATTTTACATTCCTTTTTATTTCCCCTTCTTTCTTCTTTCACACAAAGATATAGAGTTAGGCTTGTGAGAGTTTGTGCCTTAAAGTATGTAACAGCAGCTAGGAGTGCTTCTTAAGATGTAGGGGATTTATAGTTCATGTGAATAGAGACTCTCTTCTGCCCCTCCCTTTGTGTTTGATGTATCAGAAAGTGTCTGCCTTGTGCTGTTGTTGTGAGGGGGGAGGGGTCCACTCAGGCATGCAGTTTCCAAGTTTATTTAACTATTTTCCTCTCTTGTGGAGCCTGTCAAGAGTCTGTGGCAGTAAAGCTCCCCGTATCACAAAGCGAGATCGCTGCTGAGTCACTAGTTTTGTGACGCAGCAGCAATCTCCCCAGCGATATCGCTGTGTGTGACATTCAGCGACGATCAGCCCCCCTGCTGGGTATCGCTGATCGTCGCTGAATGTCCTGGACATTTTTTTGATCGTTGGTCTCCCGCTGGCCAGCACGCATCGCTGCGTGTGGCAGGCGGGAGACCAGCGATCAGCTGGTAACCAAGGCACACAGCGGGTTTCTAAGTGCCGCGCAGTGCCTAGAAACCCGATGTGTACCTTGGTTACCAGCTCCCTGCGCCAGCGCGCTGGTATCTAACGTACACTGCGGGTAACTAAGCGACGTGCGTCTCTTGTTACCCGCATAGTTGCTGTCCTGATCGCTGCCTGTTTGGCAGCTCAGCAGCGATCACGTAGCGACACACCAGCGATCCTGACAAGTTCATATCCTTGTCGGGATCACTGGTGTGTCGCTTTGTGTGACAGGGCCCTAAGTCTCTGATGTACAGTGAGCTGCTGATCTGTTTCACACACTTTATAACACTATGAGCTCTGCCAGCTATGGTGCTGAGCAACAAGATGGTGCTGCTTCTCTGTCTCCTCACTCTCTTGTCTCAGTCACAGTTATATTTCAGCTCCCCCCAAGCTGAGCAGCCCCCGGGAAGCAGTGAGGTGGATGGCCTCCTGCAATCTGCAGCTGGCTGGCTGCCAAGAGACACTTCAAGGCAGACAAAGCTGTGTGTGAGCTGATGCACCAGAATACACAACCAGTCACAGGAGGATCAGAGAAGGTGATCAGGCAAACAGTCAAGAGCAATTAGTTGGGGGTTGGGGGGCAGAGGGTGCACGTGGCACTGAATCTCAGGTAAGACCCCTCAGAGCTTCCCCCCTCACCTCCTTAGCTGGTCTCCTGAGGATGAGTCCCTTCTTTCTTTTGGTGTGAGGATGTTCCTTTGCTTGTACTCTCCAGCAGATCTCCAGGGATTAAAGTGCCCCCTTGTAAGCTGCAGTTCAAGCCAGATTGGTCTTGTTCAATCCACTTGCCTTTCTATCAGTAACGATGCAGTTTCAACTGGTTAAATTAATTTCTTGGTGCAATTTCACTCGTTTTTCCTTGTCTAGGAGCAGGAACTGTGGCAACATGCATCCATCCTGTGTGCTGCCTAGGCCATGCCCCCATAGCAATAATTGTTACATTTTTCAGTTGATATACCTGTATAACAAGTTGAGTTTTTTTCAATAGTACCATTTTGATGTACATATGATTTAGCTTTAACTTTTTTCTGAGGAACAATGGAAAAAACAGCAATTGCACTATTGATTCTTTGCATTATTTTCTCCATTGTTTACTGTGCATTTTAAAATAACATGGTAAAGTTTTTAATTTTTTTAGGCAGCTGTATCCTGAGGGCCCTCAATTATTTTTATTCAAGAGTATGTTTATTTGTGAAAAGTTTTTAATTTTTAATTAGAATATTAATATTATGCATTATTACTTTAAAAAAGTGTTTTTGAGTAGAATGCAAATAAAAAGTTTGGTAATTCTGCCATTAAGTAAATATAAATAAGTAAAAAAAATATATATATATTACATTTTTTTTTTCAACTTACTGCTTGGTAAAGAAAAAACTGTTTATTTTATGCTCATTGCCATTCTGGTGACACCAAATATGTATTATTTAATGGTTAACTATTAAAAAAATGTACTTCCTTTTGTTTCTTTTTTTTTTAGCCATTATGTATTATGCATTTTTGTAGGCTATTTATTTTAGACTTTTGTAGGTTTTCATAATTGATTAAGATTTGGGATTATAAACTTATGATGACCTTTGACACTCTTAGTGCTGGAATGAACGTGTCACATGGATTCATGTCTGTGTACATCAATTAAGGAATCTGCTTCTCTGACCTGGGGGCATCAAAACACAATACCAGACCCCAATCAGAGGGCAATAAAACTCTCACTCCTTATCTATGAACTGTTCCAATATTTATGTTCATCCCTCTGCCATAATGACAGTTCTGCTTCACGTCACATGTCTTACCTATTGCATTATTCCTGTGTCCTCTTGTGTATAAATATGTGATTCTTCAGTTTTTGTTTTAGTCTTTGCCTGATGAAGAGACCTGAGTAGTCTCAAAATTTGTTACCATCTTTTCAGTTAGCCATTAAAAGGTATCAACCACTGAGGACTCTCAAGTCTAAATATTTTTCTATCTACTGGCTAACACGGTACAAAGATATACATCTTTCCTATATCATAATTGATTATTAATTTGAGAATTTGCACTGCCATTCTTTTTCAGGATCATAAAAAAGAGCTCACTCTTTCCTTGGTAACAGCGCCACAGTAGTTCCGTTGGCAGTGCCTAGTATTGCAGTATATTATCAATCACTTACACGGAAATGAGCTACAAAACGCAATCCTTGCAGTGTAAAGGTGCTGTTTCTTGGAAAAAAGAAACAATTTTCCCTTAATTGTGGTCATTCTCATTTAATTAAAACCAAAATCACGCATAATATAAAGATTGTATAGATTATAGAATATTTCTTAAATTTAAAGAAAAGTTTTATATGACTGAATCTTCTATTTCGGCCGAGTTCAAGCCTTTGCCTGGATAAGTCTCGTAATTCAGCCAGGAACACACCTGGAAGACCAGATCCGCCTCATCTCACTTTATGGTTACTAACTTGGATGAATTAAAGCCACTGAAATATTATAAGCATCTTCTTCCTCTTCTATGTATACTTTTTCCGAACCCCGGAGAAGAGATTGAGTTGTGCATCACATTTTAATATATAGAAAATAATCATCCACCTGAAGATAAGGAGGCTCTGGGTGTGTGTAGGCTGCTCTGGATGGATGGGACTCTGAATACAAATCTGTAATAATGAGTGACTTAGGAATAGATGGACTGAGAAAGAAGAATGACAAGTTCTCATTGTAATTCATGTGTGGAGAACCACCTTGGGATTACCAGGGAATTGAAATAAAAAATCTTTCAAAGGTTACGCTAGTGATTGCGCAATTGGATAAAATGCTTTAACTGCTATATTTGCTGAGATCTCTTCAAATATCTTTTGTAAGAAAACCTGGCATGAGATGCCCCAAACCCGTTATACACAGTTTAGTACCTGCCTGTCATCAAAACACAAAAATTGTCAGAAGAGTCAAAAACTTTCTAAGATGCTCAATACTATTTTCTTTAAAACTGGGAGATTGTTTGTGACCAAAATTCTCCTTTTCTCTGTCTTTCAAGAATCATTATGGAGTCATGTGATAAATATATTCTGCTTTATGTGGCTGCGATTCTCTCTCATTAACTTATACCGCAGCTGTCCTGAAGTTTATCTACAGGGTACATCATAAATGATTATATCCACTTTGAAAAGTATGAGTTTAGTCAATACCTCACTGAACACAAGAAGAATTTCCAAGATTTTGATGAGACTGAGTTTCATAGAACATTTTTTAACCCATAATATGAAAGCAAGGTTATAATATAACTTTTACTACAAAATCATCAGTTTTATTCAAATTAGATGCAAAATACACCCCACATCAAAGACATTTTGTATGACCGCCATGATTTTTAAGGACAGCTCGAAGTCTTCTAGGCATGGAATGAACAAGTGGGCGACATATTGCAGCATCTATCTTTTTCCTTTCTTCGAGAATAATGTCTTCTAGATTCTGGATGCTTGATGGAAAGTGATGCTCAACTTGTACCACATATTTCCCTATAGGCATTTAATTGAGTTCAGAACAGGAGACACTTGGCCACTGAATTACTTTTACCATGTTTTTCTTCAGAAATGCAGCAGGGTTCTTAGATGTGTATTTTGAATCATTGTCGTGTTGGAAAAGAGCACGTCTACCAAGGGCATGGACTGATGGCAGCATCTTCACTTTTAACATAGAGGAGTACTGTGAATTAATGATGCCATCAATAAAATGTAGCTCCCCGACACCAGCAGCACTCATGCAGCATCACATAAGGACACTGCCACCACCATGTTTAACTGCAGGCACCATGCATTTAGAAACATGAATGGGGCCTACACTGAAACATGGTGGTGGCAGTGTCCTTATAGGGGGCTGTATGAGCACTGATGGTGTCTGGGAGCTACATTTCATTGATGGTATCATGAATTCACAGCTGCACTGTTCTATATTGAAAGAGAAGATGCTGGCATCACTCTGTGCCCTTGGTAGACAAACACTTTACCCACATGACAATTGTTATGGTTAATAATTTTTTGGCTTATCTTTTAAACGCCGATTAAAGAGATGTATGATCCGCTTCCAGCCGATGTGTGTTAAATCCCACTGTCAGGGATTGACAGCTAGATTTCATAGAACCATAGAATGGTAGAGTTGGAAGGGATCTCCTGGGTCATCTAGTCCAACCCCCAGCTTAAAACAGGATTCACTAAATCATCCCAGACAGATGTCTGTCCAGCCTCTGTTTCAAGACTTCAATTGAAGGAGAACTCACCACCTCTTATGGCAGTCTGTTCCACTCATTGATCACCATAACTGTCACAAAGTTTTTATTAATATCTAATCTGTGTCTCCTTCCATTCAGTTTCATCCCATTGCTTCTAGTCTTTCCTTTTGCAAATAAGAATAAAGATCATCCTTCTACAATGTGACAGTCTATGAGATATTTGTAGACAGCTATTAAGTCTCCTCTCAGTCTTCTTTTTCGCAAGCTAAACATTCCCAAATCCTGTAACTGTTCCTAATAGGACATAGTTTGCAGACCGGTCACCATTATGGTCGCTCTTCTCTGAACTTGCTCCAGTTTTTTGATGACTTTTTAGAATGTGGTGCCCAAAACCAGACACAGTATTCCAGATGAGGTCTGACCAAAGAGGAGTAGAGGGTAATAATGACATCACGTGATCTAGACTGTATGCTTCTGTTAATACATCCCAGAATTGTATTTGCCTTTTTTTGCTGCATCACACTATTGACTCATGTTCAGTCTGTGATCTATTAGTACATATAAAAAAACTGACAAAAAGTCACATCCAAACATAGACCTAGTGTGAACAGGTGCTTAACCTAGAGTAACAAACTCATGCACACTCAAAGAAAAAAGGAAGCACACTGTAGAGCTATAGCATGCAAACATGAGATAAGAAAAATGAATTGCATCACTGCCTTAGAAATATGAAAAATTAAGAAAGTTTAGCTCATGAAATGGCCAATTTATGTGTACCTGGAAGCCACGTTAAAACGCTTCTCATTTTCCAGGTCCTAACTAATGCCAATCCTCGCTTAGAAAAGTCTCTATCTGTATGGGAACATATGAATCCTCTCTTTAGACTGAAATCTACATCTCTGTGTAGGGGTAGTGACCCTGCTGTAATTAAAACGTCTGCAACTAACAGGTGGAGTGCTCAGTCAGAAAATAAATGAATACATATAAAAAAATTGACCGTCAGATCCAAACATAGACTTCTTTGAACAGGTGCTTAACCTAGAGTAAGCAACTCATGCACACTCAAAGAAAAAAGGAAACACACTGTAGCGCTATAGCTTGCAAACATGAGATATGAAAAATGAATTGCATCACTGCCTTAGAAATATAAAAAATTGAGAAAGCTTAGCGCATAAAATGGCCAATTTACATGTACCTGGAAGCCACGTTAAGTCACTTCTCATTTTCCAGGTCCTAACTAATGCCAATCTTCGCTTAGAAAAGTCTCTATCTGTATGGAAACATATGAATCATCTCTTTAGACTGAAATCTACATCTCTGTGGAGGGTGTTATGTTTTGGTAGCTGAGGAGAGTAAGCTAAAACGGCAATACACCAGAGAGGCTGGAACCTATTGGATTGCAGTAACCTGAACTAACCACACAACTAGAGGTAGCCATGGAGCGTTCCTACGTTGATCCTAGACACCTCGTCACAGCCTGAGAGATAACTACACCTAAAGACAGAAAGATGAAAGCTATCTGCCCCGGAGCAGATTCTCAAAGAAAATAGGAAGCCCCCAAACATGTAATGGCGGTTAGACAAGAAGAAACACGGAGACAGACAGAAAATAGAATGAGCAAACGCTGGGGCCCAATCTGTCTAGACAGAAAAGTACAGGAAAGGATAATCACTGCAATCCAAAAAAACCCCTAAAAAATACCAACTCTACTGATTGAAAAAACACCTGAGATCACATGACCTCTACCACCTAAATCAGTTCTCTGGTGTAACAAAACTAAGCCGCAGCCACTGAAAAAACAGAAAAAAGCAAATGAACAAACAACAGTGGCTCCAGATAAACTGAGAGGAGCACAAGCCCCCCGGAGGGGACCTGGCTGACCTCCACAGAAGTGCAGGGAACAATGTAAAAAGCAAGCACAAAAATAAAAGCAGAAAATATCTTATCTGATAGCAGAAGATGCAGGCAAGACTCAGCAAGCTTCCAAATGAACCAAGAACCACAATTGAGACAAGAACAATTGATCCCCGGCAACCATCATGGGAGGGAACCTCTCTTATATCAGACCAGTCCGTGATCCCAGATTGCCATTCCTCGCTGAAAGGTTCAGTACTGTCAGTAACCACCAGAGGGAGCCTCTGCTCAGAAACCATTTTAAGCACATTCATAACAGGAGGGTAGTGGCCCTGCTGTAATTAAAACACATGCGACTAACAGGTGGAGTGCTCAGTCAGAAAGTAAATGAATGCATATCAAAAAACTGACCGTCACATCCAAACAGACCTAGTGTGAACAGGTGCTTAACCTAGAGTCACCAACTCATGCACACTCAAATAAAAAAGGAAGCACACTGCAGCGCTATAGCTTGCAAACATGAGATATGAAAAATGAATTGCACCACTGCCTTAGAAATATGAAAAATTGATGCAATTCACTTTTCATAACTTATGTTTGCAAGCTATAGAGACTTTTCTAAGCGAGGATTGGCTAACGAGAAGCGCCTTAGCGTGGATTCCAGGTACACATAAATTGGCCATTTTATGCGCTAAGCTTTCTCAATTTTTCATATTTCTAAAGCAGTGATGCAATTCATTTTTCATATCTCATGTTTGCAAGCTATAGCGCTACAGTGTGCTTCCTTTTTTCTTTGAGTGTGATCTATTAGCATACCCAAGTCTTTTTCACATGTGCTGTTGATTAGCCCTATTGCTCCTATTCTGTATTTGCTTTTTCATTTTTATCGCCCAGATGTAGTGCTTTGCATTTTTCCCTGTTAAAAACCATTCTGTTAGTTGCTGCCCACTGCTCCAGTTTATTTATATCTTTTTGAATTCTCTTTCACTTCTCTACTATTAGCTACCCCTCCTAACTTTGTGTCATCAGCAAATTTAATCAGTTTATCCTCAGTTCCTTCATCTAAATCATTGATAAAGATATTGAACAATACAGGGTCTAGGAAAGAGCCCTGTGGTACCCCACTTGAGACATTCTTCCAACTGGATGTACAGCCATTTACGACCACTCTTTGGGTCCGATCACTAAGCCAGTTATGAATCCACCTAACCGTTGCCTAGTCCATTCCATACTTAGTCATTTTTTCAATAAGGATGGTGTGTGATACTTTGTCAAAGGCTTTGCTGAAGTCAAGATATACTATGTCTACAGCATTTCCCTGATCCATCCAGTCAGAGGTTCTGTCGTAGAAGGAAATTAAGTTAGTCTGACATGACTTATTAGTTACAAACCCATGACTCTGGTTAATCACTTCATTCTTATCCAGGTACTTACATACATGTTGTTTAATAATTTGTTCAAAGATTTTTCCTGGTATAGAAGTCAGACTCACCGGTCTATAGTTCCCTGGGTCCACCTTCTTCCCCTTTTTGAAGATAGGAACAACATTTGCTCTTCTCCAGTCTTCTGGGACATCACCTGTTCTCCAACAATTTTCAAAGATTATGAGAGTGGTTCAAAAATTTCTTCTGCTATCCCTTTTAGTACTGTGGAGTGTAATTCATCTGGACCTGGAGACTTGAACTCATTTATGTTAGCTACATATTCCCTCACTATCTTTCTGTTTATTGATAGCCTGGATTCTTCTATTCCTTTAATAGGACAGTGAAGATCAGTTGATGTTACATTTCCTTTCTGAGAGAAAACAGATGCAAAATAGGAAGTTCGGCCTTCTCAACATCCTTTCTAGCAATTTCATCATTTTCATCCTGTAAAAATCCTATAGCATCTTTCACTTTTCTTTTACTTTTGACATATCCTCAAAATTCTTTTTTATTGCTTTTGAACGTCTTTTGCAAACCTTAATTCATTGTCAGCTTTAGTAATCTGATTTGTGCCCTGCATTTTCTTGCAGATGGAATCTTAATCTTCTTTGGAAATGCCTCCCACTTTCCATTTAAGGCTGGGGTCACACTAACGACAAAATCGGACGACTGCAATGCGATGAAATATCGCATTGCAGTCGGACCTATGTTAATCTATGGAGCAGCTCCCAGTATCAGATTTTTTGTGGTCCGTTTTAAACGTCCGAGTGCAATCGCAGCATGCTGCGATTGTCACCGATTGTGGGTCGACTATCGCCAATGCAAGTCTATGGGAGCGATGAAAAATCAGATTACAAACGGACCGCACGTGTGACTTGCCATTAAATCGCACCGGTGTCCTTTAGAAAAGCCGTCAATTCATCCCCGGCTATACTGTAAAATCACACTGACAGCTTTATTAAAGAATAGAATCAATACATATACACACATAGAATACATATATATATATATGTTATTGTGACATATATATATATATAATATATTTATAGTTCCTAGACTTCTACATACTGTAATAGCCGCTAATTCAATTGCCGGCTTTTGTGAAATCACAGAAGCCGACATGAAATGATACATTGTTTAGACACAGTTAACCATGTAATTTCCTGTATTTTGATATATGGTTTGAACTTACAATTACATAAGTGTATGTGTACAAAATTTCAGACATGTAGGGGTTAATTAAAGGTGTAAATTCGTTGTAAAAAAAATGCGGGGGTTCCCGCTGTATTTTCTCCACCAGACAGACAAAGCAAGCGAGTGGGGGCAGATAATAATAGCCTAGGGAGGGTACATTTTTTTGTGCCCCCCCTGGCTACTGACATCTGCCCCCAGACACCCCAGAAAGGGCAAATCTAATTAGAGATTTGACACATTTTTTTTACAACGAATTTACACCTTTAATTAACCCCTACATGTCTGAAATTTTGTACACATACACTTATGTAATTGTAAGTTCAAACCATATATCAAAATACAGGAAATTACATGGTTAACTGTGTGTAAACAATGTATCATTTCATGTCGGCTTCTGTGATTTCACAAAAGCCGGCAATTGAATTAGCAGCTATTACAGTATGTAGAAGTCTAGGAACTATAAATATATATATATATACACATGTCACAATGACATGTGTATATATATATATGTGTTCTATGTGTATATATCTATTCTTTCTATTGTGATTTAAATACTATTCTTTTGGATCATTATATGTCAGTTTTGCAAGCCTGCGAGAAATTCTCGCAAGTCGGATGTAAATCGGATGTGACAACTACGGTCAGATGCGACTAAATCGCATCAACTACAAAAAATCGGATGCTAGTCGCATCAATGTTCATGAAATTTTAATCCGATTATCGACCGACTAAAACGGTCAGATTTTTTACTCGGTGTGTGTGACTCCAGCCTAATAATCATTTCTTTCTTCCTTTTTAGCATGTGCATAAGTTCTGTGTTCATCCATCCTGGTTTCCTTAAATGCTTCCTATTCTTCCCACTTTTCGGAATTGTTAATGATTGTGCTTTGAGAATCTCATTTTTAAAATTTCCCATCCTTCCTGGACATTTTTGTCCTTAAGGATATCCAGCAATTGTATACTTCTGATTCTCTTTCTGAGTCCTTTAAAATCTGCCTTTTTTTAATTGGTTAACAGCCACGGGCAGAGTCCTGCTCCACCCGGAGCTATTAGAGACACTTGATGGCTGATTAAATCATCCATCAAGTGCAGGGAAACGTGTGGGCTTGGCATGCAAGCCCACAACAGAGGCAGGGACACTACCTTAGATGTACTTGTACGTCAAAGGTAATGAAGGGGTTACAAATTTTATTCCCTAATTGGGTATTTGGAAATATGTTTTCTAAACTGCGCAACCCCTTTAAGCAAATAAATACTTACAAAGTTTGTTTAAAATTAGATTTTTTTTAAATGTTAGAAATATCACTACTTTTGACCATGTAAGGTCTGTACACACACTGAAGATTTGTCGCTTTTTTGTCTATTTTTTTTTTTTTTTTAAGAAAACAGATTTGTTAGAAAACCTAAAGGGTTTCCTGATGCCAGCAAAGGGAATTTGTATCCTGAAGTCTCATGCACACGTCACTTATTTGTGACTTGCAAATTTGATGCAGATATATAACTCTGCAGTATGTCAATTTTTTCAGCGTTTTTACTTTCACCCATACTAATGTGTGGAAAAATGTGCAACAAAATCGCATGTAATCAAAAAAGCATCAAAAACTCACCTATTTTATACAGCGTTTTTCCTGCCAAGTGATGCAGACATGGTGCATAAACATTAGGAAAATCTTAGGGTGTCTGGTATCACTGCTTAGTCTCATTCCCTTGATTTGGACTGAGCTGCAATACAAGAAAAACTTAATGCTTTAGAATGGTGCTGTATCTGGAAAGAAACAGTATTTTTCCAGTCTTAGACAACCCATTTAATTAACAATTTTAATCATTCAGAAAATAAATATTCTGATAAAATATACATTCAATATAAATTGCTTTACAAAGTCCCTCATAAGAATTTAACTTCCATCTACAACAGAGCTGCTCTTTTTCTTGTCTGAGATCCAGTGACTGATGTTTGCTTTGCGTAAATTCTCTCTTCTTCTCTCGTATTGATGCTGCATAATTTACATAATATGATCTGCATCAGGTGCATATAAAACATTTTTTTTCCATATTTTTTTTTAATTGGTCCATAAATGAAATACAGTCCACTTAATATATCTTAGAAAAAAGAACATTAAAATGTTCAAATGATTTTAAAAAGTCAGAAGTGAATTTGCATCGTTTAAGTTTTTTTTATGAAAATCCCATAAGTGATCATTTACATTTTATACCAGAAAATGAATATTTTAGAGGAAGATATGTTTGAAGGGACTGAGAGATAACAAAATAGTGCAGAGAATGAATAAGAATCTGGTTCCCTGTAGTATTAGATTCCTATCGAGCACAGTTTTACGTCTAATTATCTTGACCATTTATGGACTTCACAAGTAATTGGAAATCCTTAATAACTCTTAATATGAAAATTGAAAGTTACCTCTATTACACGATTTATGCGAGATAAAAATAGATTGGAATTGAACCATATCAGACTCCTCAAAAGTCAGTCATCGTATAAATAGGGATTTCCTTTTAATTATGGTTTAACCACATTTTTCGGAGACAAATTGTAATTAAAAAAGGTGAAGTAAATTAGGAAATGAACAGAGTGTAAGCTTATATGTTCAGCCTAGATACTTTCTATTTTACTATTTATTTTTGAGTATATTTTATCCCCCTTAGTAAAAAATATTAATATCTGAGAAAAAATGTGATTATTTATAACATTGAGGGGTTTAAATAATTTAAAGAGAAATATTATACAATTGATTGGAAGAAGATTGACCTTGATAGTCCTGTTATTTTTCAATTACATAGTGAATATAAAAAGTATACACATCTTTGCAAAAATTCCTGTAAATTGTCATGTAAAAAAATAATACCAGGTTTGGACTTTGGCTAGGCCATTCCAAATCTGTGATCTTCTTAGCTGGCTAATAGAAAGATTTCAGAAATTATTAAATCATATTCATTTTTTCTCTCTACTTGTTTTTTGACTGAAGATGTAGGCAATAAGTCTTATAATGTACAGTACAGACCAAAAGTTTGGACACACCTTCTCATTCAATGATTTTTCTGTATTTTCATGACTATGAAAATTGTAGAATCACACTGAAGGCATCAAAACTATGAATTAACACATGTGGAATTATACATTACACTTTACAAAAAAGTGTGAAACAACTGAAAATATGTCTTATATTCTAGATTCTTCAAAGTAGCCACCTTTTGCTTTGATTACTGCTTTGCATGCAGAAAAGGTGAACGGATGGACTCTACATGCCTGGTTCCCACCGTGAAGCATGGAGGAGGAGGTGTGATGGTGTGGGGGTGCTTTGCTGGTGACACTGTTGGGATTTATCCAAACTTTGGGTCTGTACTGTATATTGAAGTTTTTAATAGAATCTTGTATCTTTAGCATACCAACTAACCCATTTATATATATTGTGTTTTACATACTCATACATATTGTATTGCATATTTAATCCAACATAAGCTATTATTAAAGAATAATTTAGTATGCCTATATTAGTTTTTCCTGTATTATCTGTATGTGCCATGACTGAGTTGATTGCCATTTTAATTCCTTCTTCCAGCTAATAGGGTTCCTTTTAATGCTTAATACATTGCTTCACATTACTCTTGTTTCATAGCAGCCAATAGTTGATCAGTGACATAAAACTGCTGTACTGTGACTCATGCAGTGTATGTGATACACTTTCAGGTTGTATTCACTGCCTTCTGCTGGTGATAAGTTCCTTTCTGTCATCTTTTAGTTCTATGAAGCTGCATATCATAAAAATATCATGAAAAAGCTCTTTTAGACATAGAATGGCCGTCACAGGAGGTTTAAAACTCTACAGCACATAATTTTATGAACTGAACTTTTTTATGCAACTGAATGTTTTATTTCTGTTTCTGCGCTCACCAAAAAGATTATAAAAACTGAAATAAAAATGAACATGTGAACACAGCCTAAATAGCAGTACTTTTCATTTATTTAAACTGAAATACATTTACACATTTCCTTGATGCTTTATGAAAGTATCAGCGTTAGCATGTATCTACACCAAAGGACATGCCATAGTGCAAGGAGTTTAATTAAAAAGCAGCCAAAATATATTGAAATTAATCACTAGGAATAATTTAGCTGCTGCAGATATCTAATCTATTAGTTTTAATAAATGACTGATGCAAATTTATCAACACTGGCTAAAAGAACAGCATGGCATCTCAGGGGTTAGCACTGCACCCTTGCACTGCTGGTTTCCTGAGTTCAAATCAAAACAAGGAAAGTATGTCCAAAGCATTCTCTGTTGCCCATAGCTACCAATCGCTGTACAGATTTACTACCAAAGCTTTTAAGAAATAAAAGCTGAGGTCTGTTTGGTTGATATGGACAACAACAAAGACCAAATAAAGCATAAAAATATGAACTGGGATACAGACTGGTGTTCATGCAGCATGTAAGCGCACGTTCACACTATAGCTACTGAACAAAAAAAAAAGACAAACATAAAGGTTAAATACCCTGCAGTAAATAAATAAACTGCAGAAAGAGAGAATAAAGGTAGGTAAGATACAATGTAATGTTTAAACCTGGTCTGACTTTTTGCAACTGTTGACTTTATGTTTTGCCTTTGCCATTTTATTTACTGTATTTTTAGACTATTAGACAGATTTTTTAGCAAAAAGAAAAATTCTTTCAAAAAAGTATTATATAGAGCGGAGACATCTTTCTATGAGCAGAATGCATCCTTACTGATCAGTGATTGAAGTGGCATCTTGTTACGCTGGTGAGTGAATATAACGATGGTGGATGTGAAACCACAGCCACATGGGCTGGGCTTACCCTGGAGGAGCGCATTACTAGGCTTGGTCTTCACTAGAGCCCCTGGTGGTGAGGATCAGAATGGCTGCCGGTAGTCACCAGGTGCCACTCCGGGGAAATCCCCAGGACTGTAGCGGATGACTGGAGGGCAGAGGTATGTGTATATGGTACAGGTGGGCAAAGACAAAGATGTGGTCAGATGGTCTGAGGTCAGGGTAGGCAGCACAGGTTCAGGACTTATAGTCAAGGCTAGGAGTGGAGAAGTCAGATGGGACGGGAACACGAGCTGGGTCAAAAATGGGAGGAATAAACAGAAAAAGCACAAACAGGCTAGGAGCCAACGTTCATGCCAAGAGTGGTGAGAGGAACTGCCTGATATAGAGCCTGCTTCCACTGAACATAATCTTTGCAGAACACAGCTGGGTTAAATTCCTGTAGAGACCAGACCTAACTCCCCAAACCACATGAAGACACCTACAGAAGCAGTGCTGCAAAAAGGCCAAGCTCAGTTAGCCTGGCTGATGCAAGTAGAAGCAACATAGTGACCATGGTGAGTAGGGCGGTGCTGAGGAGGCATGCGAGTTACCGCAATGACCCATCTCACTCTCCCTGCCCAACACTGTTCTATCTGATCAAGGCTGTGAATGAAATAAACTTAATAAGTCTGCAAATCATGGATACCTGTATGGACATTACAGGTCCTGAATACCTGAAAGACTCTTCAGGTCGTGTCATTATTAGCAAAGCTGATGGTCTTTTATGTGGTAAAATACGGATGCAAAACCTGGACGATAAAGAAACAAGATAGAAGAAGAATCAGACGTCTTCAAAATGTGGAGCTGGAGAAGGATCTTATTAATACTATGGATGGCAAGAAGAACAAACAAATCAATTTTGAAATAAATCAAGCCAGACATGTATCCATGGTCCCTTCCTAGGCTATTAACATCAGCCCATAGTTGTCTGCTTAGCCTTTGCTGATTGTTAATTATAGGGGGACCCTGTATCATTTTTCTTAGGGTCCCACATTTTAATAGCCAATAAAGGCTAAGTATACAGTTGTGAGCTAATATTAATAGCCTGGGAAGCTCTATGGGTATTACCCCCTTCCCAGGCTATAAACATCGACCCCCAGCCATTGGCTTTCCTTCTGCTGGTTACTAAATTTGCGCGGAAGCCCATGCCATTTTTTTTCTAAAAATAATCTTTTATTAATTAAATACATGTACAGTAAGCTTCACACACACTGTACTAATTGTATTTGTCACTGACCTCTATATATCTACCTATTCTATTTGTATTTACTGTATATAATACATCTCTTCTATCCTGTCGGCTCCTGCAGTGATTGTACTGTACACTGCAGATGAATTGCCGGCTTTTCTTCTATCTATCTATGTAATATATTCATATATTTATTCTATGTGTATATATCTTCTCCATCTATTATATTCTGACCTGTCAGAGTGATTTTACTGTATGCGGCACATGAATTGCTGGCTTTTTAAAGGACATTGGTGAGTAAAAATCAGACAGAACTCGCATGGTCTAAATGTTGTGCGATTTTTTTTCTCGCGCCCATAGGCTTGCATTGGTGAGTCTCGGCCGAGTCTCAGTGACAATCGCAGCACGCTGCAATTTTACAACGCACACCGAATACTGCTGAGAAAATAAACGCTGATGTGAGCTGCCCCATAGATTGACACTGGGCCGAGTGCTGTGCAATGTTTTCTTGCATAGCACTTGCCCGTATTCTACAGTAATGTGACACCTTCATCAGCCGCTCTTACGCTGTAAATAAATTATGTAAAAAAAACTTTTTTGGGTTCCCCTGTATTTTTCATAACCAGCCAGGCAAAACTCACAGCTGGGGCTGCAACCCTCAGCTGTCATCTTCAGCAAGGCGGGTTAACAGGAATGGAGGAGTCCCCAAGCCATATTTTTTAATTATTTAAATACATACTTAAAAAATGGCATGAGGTCCCCCCAGCCTAGCTAAAGCAGACAACTGGGGGCTGGTATTCTCAGTCTGGTAAGGGGCCATAGATATTGCCCCATCAGGCTAAAAATAGCAGCCCACAGACACCCAGAAAAGGCACATCTATTAGATGTGCCAATTCTGGCTCTTTGCCCAGCTCTTTCCACTTGCCCTGTATTGGTGGCAAGTGGGGTTGATATCACCTTTGCATTGTCAGGTGACATCAAGCCCATAGATTACTAATGGAGAGGGTCTATAAGATAAAATAAGATATAAGGAAACCTGTCATGTAAAAAAATGCTATCAACCTGTAGATAATGTAGGTGTTTTAACACACAAATGACCAATTAAAGAGTGAAGGACAATAGAACTCAATATTCATAAGAAACACAAAATATGGAGGAAAAATAAACCACCACAACTAGAGTATAGTACAATCATAATATATACCTTTATTAAATAATTTAAAAAAATGAAGAGAAATAAAAAGTCTGCTTTGTTCCAATATGCGGGGGCAAAGGTTACTAAAGTGCTATTAATAAACAAAAATCAGTGCTGTTGGTCCATATTTGAATGCAATAACTAGAAAAACAGGACTATTTGGTGTGATATATAATATTTGTATAATACCAGACTGTACGCATTTAGATAGCTTAGTTCAAGAATACAGACATTAATATGTTTTTTCCCAAAAAATATTGGACCAATACACAATAATGGAATCAGAGATAAATCATAATATTGAATGACACCGTAATGTAAAGATAAATAAAAGTGCAAATATAAAGTGCTTAGTGCAAAGATTCAAACAAAATCCTGAAAAACATTGAAATGCCAAAGCTACCAGTCATTGTACAGTACACTGTAAGTGCCGACTGCTCATTTATTTCTCTAGTCCTTTCGGCTCAAACACATTGAGCCATTATTTTGATTCCACTCACTGTTCATAGCATGGAAGTGTAATGAGTAGGTTGTTAATTGTTTGCACTTACCTTACTTTTAGTGCTATCACTAAATTTAGATTGGATTAAGGCTATCAAGGAGCCATATTAGACTCAATACTTATTATATACCATATATACTCATGTATAAGCCGACCGTGTATAAGCCAACCCCCCTAATTTTGCCACAAAAAACTGGGAAAACGTATTGACTCGCGTATAAGCCTAGGGTGAAAAATGATTATGCCCCCATATGATTTTCCACAGATTATGCCCAATATGCTCCACAGATTATGCCGCCATATGCTCCAGATTATGCCCACATATATTCCACAGATTATGCCCCGTATGATCCACAGATTATGCCCCATATGTTCCACAGATTATGCCCCCATATGCTCCAGATTATGCCCCCATATGCTCCATATTATGCCCCCATATGTTCCACAGATTATGCCCCCATATGCTCCAGATTATGCCCCATATGTTCCACAGTTTATGCCCCCATATGCTCCATATTATGCCCCATATGTTCCACAGCTTATGCCCCCATATGCTCCATATTATGCCCCCATATGCTCCAGATTATGCCCCATATGTTCCACAGTTTATGCCCCCATATGCTCCATATTATGCCCCCATATGCTCCAGATTATGACCCATATGTTCCACAGCTTATGCCCCTATATGCTCCATAGTATGCCCCCATATGCTCCAGATTATGCCCCATATGTTCCACAGCTTATGCCCCCATATGCTCCATATTATTCCCCATATGCTCCAGATTATGCCCCATATGTTCCACAGCTTATGCCCCCATATGCTCCAGATTATGCCCCATATGTCCCACAGCTTATGCCCCCATATGCTCCATATTATGCCCCCATATGCTCCAGATTATGCCCCATATGTTCCACAGCTTATGCCCCCATATGCTCCAGATTATGCCCACATATGGTGCACAATTATGTCCCATAGTATAGGCCTCATATGCTGCTGCTGCTGCTGGAAAAAAAAAAAAATGACATACTCACCTCTCGTCGCTGGGGCCAGGTGCCGGTGTCCTGAGCAGGCGGTGACACCAGCGCGCTATGGGGGACAGGTGCCGGTGTCACCGCTCGCTCAGGACCCCGGCACCTGCAATATTTACCTGTCCTTTCTGCACCGCTGCACACTGCGTCCTCGTCCGACTCCTCTGGCAGTGAATGATCTGGCAGGGGGCGGGGCGCGCACTAACGACGTCATCGCGCCCTCTGCCTGAACATTCACAGCCAGAGGAGTCAGACCGAGGGAGCAGCGCTGCGGTGGATCGAGGGACAGGTAAATATAGCTATACTCACCCCTCCGCCGCGCGTCCCTGCAGCCTCTCCTCTTCTCCCGGCGCTCTCCACATTGCTTCAGTCCTGCGGAGGTCACATGGTACCGCTCATTAAAGTCATGAATATGTGCATATTCATGACTTTAATGAGCGGTGCCATGTGACCGCTGCAGGAAGGAGCCGGAGATCGTTGGAGAAGCAGGGGGGCTGCAGAGACCGCGCCGGCGGAGGGGTAAGTATTATCCGACACCCCCGCTCCCCCTCCCCCGCCGACCCCCGTATATGACCAGCGTATAAGCCGAGAGGGGGACTTTCAGCCCTAAAAAATGGGCTGAAAATCTCGGCTTATACATGGGTATATACGGTATATGTTTTTGCAAGCATTTCAATATTTTTCAGGATTTTGTTTGAATCTTTGCACTAAGCACTGTATATTTGCACTTTTTTATATTTTTACATTACGGTGTCCTTCATATATTATGATTTATCTCTTATGCCATAATTGTGTATAATTGGTCCAATATTTTTTGGAAAAACATTTTAATGTCTGTATTTTTGCACTAAGCAATCTATATGAGTACAGTCTGGTATTATACAAGTATTATATATCACACCGAATATTTCTGTTTTTCTAGTTGTTACATTCAAATATGGACCAACAGCTCTGATTTTTGTGTATTAATAGCACTTTAGTAACCTTGGCCCCCGCATATTGGAACAAAGCAGACTTTCTATTTCTCTTTATTTTTTTAAATTATTTAATAAAGGTATATATTTTAATTGGACTATACTCTAATTGTGGTGGTTTATTTTTCCTCCATAGTTTGTGTTTCTTTCAGATAATGTAGGTGGCTGACATGGACAAATCCTACCAATGGCTGGAGAAAGCTGGACTCCAAGACAGCACAGAGGCACTAATCATAGCGGCACAAGATAAGCACTAAGTAACAGATCCATAGAAGCAGGAATATACCACACAAGACAGGACCCAAGGTGCAGACTATGCAAAGAAACCCCAGAAGCAGTCCTACACATAGTGGCAGGTTGCAAAATGCAAGCAGGAGCAGCGTATACTGAACGCCACAACCAAGTAGCGGAAATTGTATACAGGAACATCTGCACAGCATATGGGCTAAGTCCCCTGATTCCAGATGGGAGACCCAGAGAAAGTGGTGGAGAATGAAAGGGCTAAAATCCTGTGAGACTTCAAGATCCAGATGGATAAGCAGGTGTTGGCTAACCAACCAGACATTGTCATAGTAGACGAGGATCAGAAGACAGCAATGATAATAGATGTGGCAGTGCCAAGTGACAGCAACATCAGAAAGAAGGAATATGAGAATCTGGAGAAATACCAGGGTCTCTAAGGAGAACTGGAGACGATGTGGAAGGTAAAGGCAACAGTGATTCCAGTGGTGATAGGAACACTTGGATCAGTGACCCCTACGTTGGAAGAATGGCTACAACAGATCCCAGGAGCAAGATCTGAGCTCTCTGTCCAGAAAAGCGCAATGCTGGGAACAACTAAGATCCTGCGTTGAACCCTCACACTCCCAGACCTCTGGTAGAGGACCCGAGAATGAGAAAGGACAACAAAGACCATCCCACTGGGGGTGAGAAGGAAATTTTTTTATATTTATTATATATATACATATATATAATAATACGATTCTGCTAAAATTCCTCTGATCTCACACCTCTCGCAGTCCTCTTTTGCAGCTGGCCCAGGAACCACAGCTGACATATGATTTGGAGCCCCTGCCATGGCGCATGATTTCACGAGGTCATGGATTCATGGGCACGCCGATATCAGCTGGCGGCCTCTGATTGGCCAGCGACTTGTATTCCAATATAGAGAGCTGGACGGCCCCCTGCACCGCAATACATTTCAGCTGAGTGTGTACCTGAACATCCAGCTGAAATAGTCACTGTCGGTGGGCCTCCCTCCACCTCAGGGCCCTGTTGCAGCTGCATCAGCAATATGTCCACCCCTGCTCAGCTCTCTCCCAGAAAATGAACTGAGCGGAGGTTGAGCATGCACATCTCTGCTCTATTCAAGATGGGGCTCTACTGATTTCCATTCTCTGGGTTTTGGGGACCCGATTCTCAGGATCACTGAGGTCTGAGCATTCACTGTCCTATAGATATCTTGCAATTTGTCGTAAACCCTATGTAAGTTATGACTCTGGTAACATAGATTGTCCACAAATCTCCCTACAGAATTATTAGTGTCTTTAGCATTACATTTTTATAGTTCATGATTTTCTATGCTATTATTAAGACCACCCAATAAGAAACTTAATAAAAAGGCCTTCACACACCATAATCTTATATAAGTGCTCCACTTATTACAACCTCATTACATTTGTGTCACAATTATTACCACTCACATGCGGCCAAGCACATATTGTAATTGCTGCTATTTTTTTGGAGAAATTTCTATACAGTGAAATAAATATTTTTAATGCAGAGTTTTAAGGACTGTAAACCATAAAACACAAGATGCTTAATTTCATGGCATTACATTCTAGAATAATAGACGTGCGAGTGCAATACATATTATTAATAGCAAACATTGATTTTAAGTATAGCGCTAACTGTTTAATGAGTATGTCGAGGGGAAGGATATCGCACAAAGAACTGAGAAGAATGATTATTTGGAGCAGACAAATCTTTAGATCTCAGTAACCTCGTGCCAAATTGGCTGACTGCTGTGTTAAACAATGCGGTCACGTATTTTAGAGTTCTAAGATGCCTCGATCTAAATACTATTATTATGTTTGTACATTGCTGCTGGTAATTATTTTTCTATTTTCTAAAGAGACCTCTTGTAAAGATCAATGGGCTCCCTCCAAGAAGGAAAACTAGAGTCTTACATAATGCTCATAGAAGTTGTAATTTTGGCAGCTGGTATTAAAGACTAGTGTGCATTTCCTAAAATTAAGTTTCAGTAATTTTGCTGTAATAACATTGATTTCAGTAATGTAATTTAGGTGGGATTTCCAGGAAATGTTTCTGAGGTCTATACATCTCTTTAAACAAGCCTATCACCTCAACTCTCTACCCTAACTCTTCCCTGTTCCTTCCTAAACATTATTCAGAATCTGCTCCCTCCCACTCATCTGTCTTCATAGCTTCCATGCACTTGATAATTGCGCTTAAACACAATGACTGATGACCTGATCATGCAGCTTATGATGAAAATCCCAGAAATTTCAAGCACTATTCACCAATTGTGTCCTCCTTATTTCCTTGTAGATTGTAAGCTTGTGAGCAGGACTCTCACTCCTCCCATAACTGTTAAACTGTCCTACCTTGTATTGAATTTACTGTTTGTATATGTCACCAAATAATTGTAAAGTGCTGCCAAATATGTTGGCGCTATATAAATAAAAATTGTTATTATTATGCATGGAAAATGAATGTGCCCCAAAGGCATCTGCCTAAATACAAAGATATGCGTACTATAAAGTGAGACTGAGTGGCTTCTCTGGGGTACATCGAAAGAGATGGGGCTCAGTCCTGCTTTGTCCATTGCTATCACGCACAGTGTGGGAAGCTTAAGTGCAACACGAAGAGATGAGGAGAAGGAAGCCCAGACACTAGGGATAAAGTGAGTGGAAACCCCTAGACAGATCTGATATCACCCTACCTGCCCTACCGTCCTAAATTGGTTACTCACCAATCGCCGAGCAGGAACATAAGCCCTGTATCTCCCTAGAGCTAGGCCCTGGATAGGGAGGGGAAGGGGATGAGCTCTGGTCAATCCCCACTGTAAACTGAAGACAAAAAGGTAGACAGACAGGAGAAATGAACTTAGCTCGAGCCGACTCAGATAGGCAACTCCAAACATCCTCAAACAGCTCCAGAGAGGAAGTTAGCCGACTCCTATAGTTCCAAGCTTTCACAAGGGAAAAATGTGAATATCATCGTCGACTCTCTGCAGCAGACTGGGGATTTATAAACCCCCAGGTTCAAATGTGTCAACTAGAGTTGGAGGGAGGTATCCGCTGGGTCAAAGAGTCAGAAGGATTAAGGAGGTGTCTGTAATGCCAAATGCAGAGACCTTTTGCAGCCAGATGCAGAGCGACAGTCTGTTGCATCTGACACACCCATGACAATTGCTTATACTACTGGGGATAACGAGGACCAATACTAGACACCCCACTCCAGAGAAACTGAATTGCTAGTCAGGAATGAGGTTTGGTACCTCAAGATTTTGCTTCACGAAAACCATGGAACTTTCGTGAAGCAAAATCAAGCCTAAACCGCTTTTTTTCCCTTGGAGGCAAAACGCAACACTGTAATGGAGGGACAATTTTGAACTTTGACCTGGTCTCTTTTTTTCTATGTATGCCATTGGTAATGTAATGAAGCCATGCCACGTACATCACTCAAAGGATAACTGTAGCAACATATTTTAACATGTATACTATATACTTCAAGAGCAGACTAAACCACGTCCCATACATGAACAAACAAAAAAGGAAATCACTTCTCAGATAGTTTTAGATGTATGTAAATGTATGTAAATGCAATGCTGCCAGAAATTGGGTCTGTATTGGGTCTATTGCCTCTGCTGCCATACTTCTTCGATGATCTAGTTCTTCCTAATGATCTAGTTCTTCCTTAGTCTGCCTAATCTATTGGATTTCACATGACAACTTTTTCTCTACTCTCTTTCACCCCTACAGTCTCACAGACTAAGAGTACATTCACACATCCATGTGAAATATCTGAGCTTTCTCTGATTTTTCATTGGAAAGTACTTTGACCCCTAGCGTGTCATAGATCCATTAAAACATCGGTGAAAAGCACGATTCTGAGAATGAGATCAATGAAACTTACAGCATGTCCTTTTCTGCTTGATGTTGATGATTAGAGTAGGAATGAGCTTGTGTGCTGTCCGGCAAAAAAAAAATTCATGCTGCACCCAAAATTCACACGGATATGTGAATGCATCCAAGGGTAATATTTACACATTTGTGTGAGTGTCGCCATCTGAAAGAAACAGACCAATTTGTTTCCTTAGGTGGCATTCAAGTTATAACATTTTTTTTCTCATCTCCTTTTTTTTCTGAAGCAGGAAGACTCAAATTTTTTATCCATTTATTCTTGACTATGGATCAGTTAAAAAGAGATTAAACTTGAATGGAACTCTGAGGTAGGCCGGCGTCACACTAGAGAGGAATATAGACGAGTGCTATGCGAGAAAAACTCGCATAGCCCTCGGACCAATGTTAATCTAAGGGGTATCTCCCAGCAGCCGATTTTTTCTTGGGCGTATTATAGGGCCAAGACAATCGCAGCATTACGCCCGTAATACACCAATGCAAGTCTATGGGGGGTGAGAAAAATACGGATTACTCACGGACAGACGTTTGACTTGCGAGAAACACGCACCAGTGTCCTTTAGAAAAGCCGGAAATTCATCCCCGGCTATACACTGTGTTCCAAATTATTATGCAAATAATATTTTCTCTGATTTTCCCAAACTACCTATATGAATTGCAGTCATTGTAATTTTCCAGTCAAATAACTATTAGAGTACAATTGAAAGGTTTTTGTACAAACTGCCTATGATAACAGTATATTTTTAAAAAAATAAAACACTCAAACTGCACTCAAAATGCATGTTCCAAATTATTTGCACAGCAGAGTTTTCAACCTTTTCATTTTAATAAAGAACAAAACAATGGTCATTTTTGAAATTATAAGCATTAGCAGGTTATTACAAACTGAAATCAAACAGTTTTCAACTCAAAACTTTATTCTAAGCGATGTTACATTTGCACATAGGATCCCTTGTTCGAAAGGAACTTCTGAACTCTCTCGTCCATTGAATTTGTCAGGTTTTGGATGGTTTCTGCTTCAATTGTTTTGCATGAGGACAGAATACCCTCCCAGAGCTGTTGCTTAGATGTGAACTGCCTCCCACCATCATAGACACTCCTTTTGATGATGCTTCAGAGGTTCTCAATGGAGTTGAGGTCAGGAGAGCATGGGGGCCACATCATAAGTTTGTCCCCTTTTATGCCCATAGCAGCCAGAGATGCAGATGTGTTATGTGCAGCATGAGACGGTGCATTATCATGCATGAAAATGATCTTGCTGCGGAATGCATGGTTCTTCTTCTTGAACCATGGCAGGAAGTGCTGTTTGAGAAACTCAATATACACTATGGAGTTCATCTTTACCCCTTCAGGGATCTTAAAGGGGCCGACAATCTCTCTCCCCATGATTCCAGCCCAAAACATTACTCCACCTCCTCCTTGTTGGTGCTGTAGCTGTGTTTGCATGGGGGTGTCCATCAACCAGCCATCCTCCACTCCATCCATCTGGACCATCGAGCGTTGCACGTCACTCATTGGTGAACAAAACAGTTTTGAAGTCAGTCTTCATGTATTGTTTGGCCCACTGGAGCCATTTCTGCTTGTGTGCAGTGGATAGAGGAGGTCGACAGAATGGCTTACGCACAGCTGCAAACCTCTGAAGGACCCTGCATCTTGTTGTTCGGGGGACGTTGGAGGCACCAGCAGTTTCAAAAACTTGTCTGCTGCTATGACAAGACTTTTTTGCCGCTGCTTTTTTAACCTGACGTAATTGCCTGTAGGAAAGAGTCCTCAATTTTCCCGTATCAGCACGCACACGTGTGTACTGTGAATCAGCTACATACTTCTTGATTATTGTGTGATGATCACGATGAAGTGTCTTGGCAATGTTGATTGTAGTCATGCCTTGACCTAAACTCTCCACAATTTGTTGCTTCTCAGCAGCCGACACATCCTTTTTCTTTCCCATTTTGGCAGAAAATGTAGGCTGCTTAATAATGTGGGACAGCCTTCTTAAGTAGTCTTGTCTTTCATTGGACACACCTGCCAAACTAATTAGCACAGGTGTCTGCAATTGCTTACAGTGATATAAAGAGCCCTGACACACATCACCATCAATGAGTTTAACTGACAAACAAAAAAATTCTTACCTTTTCACTCCTAAACAATTTTTGCCTAATAATTTGGAACACAGTGTACTGTAAAATACACTGACATGTTTAATAAAGAATGAAAAGAATAGATATATACACATATAATACACATATATATATATACACATGTCATTGTGACACATATATATATTTATAGTTCATAAACATCTACATAGCATAATAGCCGCTAATTCAATTGCTGGCTTCTGTGAAATCATTACAGAACCCAACATGAAATGACACATGGTTTACATACAGTAAACCATTTCATTTCATTTAGTTTGATATATGGTTTTGATTAACAATTATATGAGTGTATCTGTGCAAAATTTCAGACGTGTAGGTGTTAATTTAATATGTAAATTCATTGTAAAAAAATGCATGGGCTCCTGCGGTATTTTCTCCACCAGACAGGGAAAGCCAGTGACTAAGGACAGATATTAATAGCCTTGAGAGGAACCATTGTTTTTGGGCCCCCCCTGGCTACTAATATCTGGCCCTAGCCACCCCAGAAAAGGCACATCTATTATTAGATCCGCCTTTTCTGGCACTTAGCACATCTATTCTCATTGCCTTTAGCGGTGGCTAATAAGTTAATAATGGGTTAATGCCACCTTGCTATTGAAAGGTGACATTAATCCTGGTTAATAATGGAGAGTTGTCAATAAGACAACTCTAAGTTATTAATCCTATTGTAGTAATTGGTTAAAAAAAATCACACATACATGAATTAAAAATTATTTTAATGAAATAATGAGACATAGTTTTTGACCAAAATTTATTATTCTGCCATCCTTCTGAATCCATTGTTCTCCTGTAATAAAAATAAAATAACAAAGCAACAATATCCATACCTGTAAGGTTCTGTGTACATGAATTAAAAATTATTTTAATGAAATAATGAGACATAGTTTTTGACCAAAATTTATTATTCTGCCATCCTTCTGAATCCATTGTTCTCCTGTAATAAAAATAAAATAACAAAGCAACAATATCCATACCTGTAAGGTTCTGTGTACATGTTCCTGAAGCTCAGTTTGTTCGTCAGCCATTTTACTTTCTGTCTTGCTGCAGCTATCTTGCCCTCAGTCAGAATGGAGTTTCCAGCTTGCATGTTCCCGCCCTGATTCTCTCCTTTGCTTCTTAAGCAGCCACAGCTGAGCAATCAGTGCTTCAGAATCTAGCCTGCAGTGAACCTGTGACCTGACTCCTAAAGCCTTGGACCCTGTACTCCAGCTATTCCTACTGAGGAACTCTGAAGCACTTGTGGACTCTGAACCCTGCTCTTTGAAAGACCCACGTTTGCATGGACTTACGGTAACAGAGAAGAAGATCCTGAACCTGTTGTGGAGAGTGATTGCTGAGCTTAGATTACTCTGGCCTGCTGTGTCTCCTGCCTCTGTGTCTGCAAACTGTGTGACTATTTTTGCCAACTTGTATGAAGGAATACAAGACTTTCTATATCAAACCTGTGTCTCATGTATTTTCATCGCACCCAAGCACAAGACGCTATATGAACTGTACTACATACATTACAAGATTCTGAAGCCAAATGTTAGTGTCTGCTGGGTCTGGAAAGGCTGTGTCTGCTGTAACTGTGGATATCGGATGTCCGGTTGTACTTTCTGTGATGACAGTGGTTGTGACTTCTCACAACCATTCCAGGTGAGCAATTCCCTTAAGTGTTTTTTTTTCTGCAGTGTTACCACAGGTAAACACTATTGTTTTTTTTTTTTTTCTTTTCTCTTTTTTGTCTGCTGTAACTGTGGATATCAGATGTCCGGGTGAACTTTCTGTGATGATAGTGGTTGTGACTTCTCACAACCATTCCAGGTGAGCAGTTCCCTTAATTTTTTTTTCTCTCTGCAGTGTTACCACAGGTAAACACTATTGTTTTTTTTTCTCCTCTCCTCTTCTTCCAGTACTCCTGTCTTAAAAGATCTGGAAAATGGAGGCCCGCATAAAGGAACTTTGCGGAGTGACTGATAATATCCTTACAGATTTGCAGAATATAAAGACCCGTTTTTCAAGCCTACAGGACCTCACTAATCACAATTTGCAAGTGTTTGGACAGACTGCCCAGGATTTGCGAGCCAGGATTGAGGTTCTAGAGGAGCGAGTCCAGACTCCTGCCGTAGCCCCGAGTTCTGGGATTCCCAAGTTGCCCCCTTTTCGTTTTGGCGGTGAACGTGAGAAATTCAGGGGATTTATTAATCAATGCAATCTTTTTTTTTCTGCACATGCTTCACAATTTCCCACTGAACGATCTAAGGTGATTACTATAATTATGTTGCTTACCAACAAGGCTTTGATGTGGGCAAACCCTCTGATTGAGACTGAGGATGATTGTTTGAATCACCTTGATGCTTTTATTTCAGCCATGGGGCAGGTGTTTGATGACCCCAATCGAGGTGCAACAGCTGAAGCAGCCATGTTAGCTTTGCGCCAAGGTAAGCACTCGGTAGCTGAATATGCCTTGGATTTCAGGAGATGGGCCCTTGATACCACCTGGGACAGTTCCGCCAAAAAATCTATTTTTCGAAAGGGGTTATCTCCACTGATTAAGGATGAACTTGCTCGTGCCGACCCTCCCACTGCGTTAGGTGACTTTATTAACTACTGCATCCGTATTGATACTCGTCTGACTGAACGCAGGCAAGAGAGATGGTTCGAAAGCAATCGCACTAACCTTTTCCTACCTTCCTCTCCAGCTAAGGAACCTTTGAGTAGGATTACACGGGAACCTGAACCTGAACCCATGCAGGTAGACTCTTTACAACGACGGGTTAGTGATGCACGCAAGGAACATCGTTTTAAGGAGAATCTATGTTTCTATTGTGGTAAGTCAGGGCACTTCATTATAAACTGCCCCAGCCGTTCTCGTAAGACTACTGCAGCACTCATTCATTGTGAGTGTTGCGAGAGGGGATCTGTCAGGTCCGAGCCTCAGGCTCCAGAGAGATCTGCAGCAACAGATCTTGATTTCTCGGACTTAAACTCCGTTACCTCTGAGGACGTTGACTGTGTAAACGCTGCCATTTTTCAAGTTTCCTCAGCGGTGTCCCAGCTGAGTTGTAAGAAAAACAATTCTCATTGCTTTCTTTCCATCAAACTCTGGGTTGACTCAGCTTGGGTGTCTAGCTCTGCTATGATCAACTCAGGGGCAAGTGGAAATTTTATGGATGTCTCCTTTGCTCTGAAACAGGGGATACGTTCAGTGAAGAAGGCTACTCCAGTACAGATGGAAACTGTGGATGGCTCCCTGCTGACCTCTGGACCAGTGGATCAGGAAACAGAGCCTTTGAAGGTTCTTATGGGTAAAGATCATCAAGAGAAACTGTCCTTTATGCTTATCTCTTCTCCCCACTTTCCCATTATTCTAGGGCTACCATGGCTGCAGGCTCAGAATCCTACCATTAACTGGGAGACCAAGGAATTACACTTTCCAGAGAAACAGATGAGTCCAAAAGTTTCAGCTTGCTCTGTTCCTAAAGGAACCATGTCAGTCCCTGAACTACCAGCTGTATACCAGGACTATGTGGATTTATGTGACAAGAAGAACGCTGACCAGCTTCCTCCTCACCATCCATATGATTGTCCAATTGAATTATTGCCTGGAGCAGAGATACCATTTTTGGTAAGATCTACCCCCTGGCGGGGCCCGAGCTAAAGGCTTTAAAGGATTACATAGACGAAAATCTAGCCAAGGGCTTCATACGCCCCTCTTCATCTCCTGCAAGTGCACCCATCTTCTTTGTAAAGAAGAAAGATGGATCTCTGAGACCATGCGTAGACTATAGGGAACTCAATAAGGTTACTATTAGAAACCGTTATCCATTGCCTTTAATCCCTGAGTTATTGGAGAGAGTGCGACATGCCAAAATTTTCTCTAAACTAGATCTTCGTGGGGCCTATAACTTAGTCCGTATTAGACCTGGGGATGAATGGAAGACTGCATTCAGGTCACGCTATGGACACTTTGAATATCTAGTCATGCCTTTTGGTCTGAGTACCGCCCCAGCCACTTTCCAACACTTGGTGAATGACATCTTCAGGGATCTCCTAGATACATTCGTGGTAATTTATTTGGATGATATTCTAATTTTTTCTAACTCCACAGAGGAACATCATGGACATGTGAGAATGGTCTTGGAACGTCTAAGACAAAATCATCTTTACATCAAACTTGAAAAGTGTGAATTCCATAGGACCGAAATTCAATTTCTGGGGTATGTACTGTCTACACAAGGAATTAGTATGGATGGAAGCAAAACCCAAGCCATCAAGGATTGGCCAAGTCCTAGAAATGTGAAGGAGGTACAGCGCTTCATCGGGTTTGCCAACTTCTATAGACGTTTCATTAGAAATTTCTCTGAGGTAGTGTCACCTATCACCCAACTTACCCGGAAAGAGTCTAGGTTCTCCTGGACTCCCCAAGCCCAGGAAGCATTTTCCCGTCTAAAAGATAAATTTACCACTGCACCTATACTAGTACATCCCAACCCCGAGCTTGCCTTCATAATAGAGGTGGATGCTTCAGACTGTGCCGTTGGAGCTATACTCTCTCAGAGAACAGGTGAGAAGAATGTCTTGCATCCCTGTGCCTTCTTTTCCCAGCAGTTGTCTTCGGCTGAGAGGAACTACGATGTGGGCAATAGAGAGTTGTTGGCCATTATTGCCGCCTTCAAAGAATGGAGACACCTTCTTCAGGGACTGCACAGCAAATAGTCGTCCTGACAGACCATCGTAACCTTGAGTTTATCAGGTCGGCTAAGTGCCTGACTCCTCGCCAGGCTCGCTGGAATCTTTTCTTAAACCAATTTAATTTTATCATTTCTTATAGACCAGGATCGCGCAATGGAAAGGCTGATGCACTCTCTAGGATTTACTCAGCAGAGACACGTCCAATTACTCCTCCTAAGACTATTCTTCCTGACTCTAGATTCCTAGGAGTAATTCATAATCAAGACCTACTTAAGGACATCAACGAAGCATACCATACGGATTCCTTTTTGGCACAACCCCCAAGGGACGTAAGTCTTGTCTTTAAGAATGGTGTGTGGATTCAGGGACAACGCCTGTATATTCCTGAAACAGTCAGATTGAGAGTATTGCAACTCATTCACGATTCCAAGATAGCTGGGCATAGAGGAATTCTAAAGACACAGGAATTTCTTTCTCGTTTCTTTTGGTGGCCCACTTGCAGGAAGGATGTTTTAAACTATGTCACTTCATGTGAAGTCTGTGCAAGATGCAAAACACCTCGCTCCTCACCAACTGGTCTGTTACAGCCTCTTCTCCACCCCGTCCCGCCCATGGGGATCCATTTCTATGGACTTCATTGTGGAGTTACCAACCTCTCAAGGGAAGAACACCATTCTAGTGGTGGTTGACCGTCTAACAAAGGCAGCTCATTTTATCCCTTGTGTCGGCTTACCCACTGCAAAACAGACATCAGATTTGATGATTAAAGATGTGTTTCGCTTACATGGAGTACCGGATGAGGTTATTTCGGATCGAGGGGTGCAATTCACTTCTAGGTTTTGGCAAAATTTCTGTGCAGCATTGGACATTAAAGTAAACCTTTCTTCTGCTTTTCATCCCCAGACTAATGGACAGACCGAACGAACCAATCAAACCCTGGAGCAGTAGCTCCGCTGCTTTATCTGCCACCTACAGGATGATTGGGTGGATCTACTTCCATTAGCTGAGTTTTCGTATAACAACTCTCAGAGTGCCTCCACTAAGCAGTCTCCTTTTTACTCTAATCTAGGTTATCATCCTAACATTCTACCACGATTTCCCATAGAAACGCCTTTACCAGCAGTGGCTGAAAGAATCACGTCTTTACAGAAGAATATGGATCTTCTAAAGGAGAATCTGGAATCGGCTCAGGAAAGGTACAAGAAAGCAGCAGATAAATTTCGTAAACCTGCACCAGCTTTCAAGGTAGGAGACTTGGTCTGGCTGTCAACCAGAAATCTTAAGTTAAGGATTCCATCGTCTAAGTTGGGACATAAGTACATTGGACCCGATAAAATCAGTAAAATTATAAGTGCCGTTGCTTGTCGTCTTCAACTGCCCAGAACTATGAGAATCCACCCTGTCTTTCATGTATCCCTACTAAAGGCTGCGACACCCAATACGTTTCCTGGACGTTCTTCTCCTTGCCCTGACCCAGTGCTAGTCGATGGTCAGGAAGAATTTGTGGTGGAAAGGATTTTAGATTCCAGGTTGTATAGAAATCAGTTACAATATCTGATTAAATGGCAGGGCTACCCAGTGGAGGACAACTCATGGGAACCAGTCAATAACGTTAATGCTCCTCGCTTGCTCCATCAGTTTCATCAGAGGTACCCACACAAGCCTGGTCTGAGGTCATCTGGAGGTTGTCCCTAAGGGGGGAGTAATGTAAGGTTCTGTGTACATGTTCCTGAAACTCAGTTTGTTCGTCAGCCATTTTACTTTCTGTCTTGCTGCAGCTATCTTGCCCTCAGTCAGAATGGAGTTTCCAGCTTGCATGTTCCCGCCCTGATTCTCTCCTTTGCTTCTTAAGCAGCCACAGCTGAGCAATCAGTGCTTCAGAATCTAGCCTGCAGTGAACCTGTGACCTGACTCCTAAAGCCTTGGACCCTGTACTCCAGCTATTCCTACTGAGGAACTCTGAAGCACTTGTGGACTCTGAACCCTGCTCTTTGAAAGACCCACGTTTGCATGGACTTACGGTAACAGAGAAGAAGATCCTGAACCTGTTGTGGAGAGTGATTGCTGAGCTTAGATTACTCTGGCCTGCTGTGTCTCCTGCCTCTGTGTCTGCAAACTGTGTGACTATTTTTGCCAACTTGTATGAAGGAATACAAGACTTTCTATATCAAACCTGTGTCTCATGTATTTTCATCGCACCCAAGCACAAGACGCTATATGAACTGTACTACATACATTACAATACCTCTCCGGCGTTCAGTCAGGTCCTACGCTGCAATCCATCTGAAGGAGTTAACAGGTTTACAGCAGGAACCGGTGCTAATGGGACCGGCCCTGCTGTAAACCACTGCAGAATGAATGAGTTCATCTCTGCGCAGCCTCCCCGGCTCACAGGAGATGAACTCAGGAGCATGGGAAGCTTAATTGATCTTTTTTCCCACGCTGTCAGATCACCTCAGCTTTAGTCAGTGAGGCTGCGCAGAGTCCCTGGCTGACCTGAAGTGAACTCCATAGCATAGGAAAAAATCTCAACATTAACCCTAACCCTAACTTTAGCCCTAACCCTAATGGAAATAAATACATTTTTTATTTTATTATATTTCCCTAACTAAGGGGGTGATAAAGGGGGTTTGATTTACTATTTATAGCGGGATTTTATGTTTGAAAGCTGTCACATGCTAAAAGACACTTTTTATTGCAAAAAATAGTTTTTGCATCACCACGTTTTGAGAGCTATAATTTTTCTATATTTTGGCCCACAGAGTCATGTGAGGTCTTGTTATTTGTGGGAGATGATGTTCTTATTGGTACCAATTTCAGGCACATGACAATTTTTGATCGCTTTTTATTCTGATTTTAGTGAAGCAGATGAACAAAAACCAGCAATTCACGAATTTCTTTTGTGGGGGCGTTTATACAGTTCCGCGTGTGGTAAAATTGATAAAGTGGTTTTATTCTTCGGTTCAGTCCAATTACAGCGATACCTCATTTATATATTTTTTTATTTTTTCGGCGCTTTTATACAATAAAAACAATTTTCTATAAAAAATAATTCTTTTTGCATTGCTTTATTCTGCGAGCTATAACTTTTTCATTTTTTCACTGATGATGCTGTATCGTGGCTTTTTTTTGCGGGACAAGATGACATTTTCAGCAATACCATGTTTATTTATATCCGTCTTTTTGATCGCGTGTTATTCCACTTTTTGTTCGGCAGTATGATGATAAAGCATTGTTTTATTGCCTTGGTTTTTTTAAGGGGTTCACTAAAGGGGTTAACTAGTGGGACAGTTTTATAAGTCAGGTGGTTACGGATGCGGCGATACTAAATATGTGTGCTTTTATCGTTTTTTTTTTTAATTTACATAAAGAAATGTATTTTTTGGAAAAATATTTATTTTTCTTCTTTATTTAGGAATTTTTTAAAAAATATTTTTACACATGTTAATTTTTTTTAACTTTTTTACTTTGTCCCAGGGTGGGACATCACTATATAGTGTCAGATCGCTGAGCTGACACTGTGCACACCACTGTGTCAGGTCAGCGATCTGACAGGCAGTGCAGGATGCTTGCCGATGCCTTCTCTCAGCAGGCACTGACAAGCCACCTCCCTGCAGGACCCAGAAGGACCCCGCCGTCATCTTGGATCTGGGGACCTGCAGGGAGGAGACTCTCTGAACAACACGATCACATCGCGTTGTTCTGAGGGTCTCAGAATTGTTGTAATTCAGCCACATTGGAGGATTCTTAGCATGAACTGCCTTTTTAAGGTCATGTCACATCTCAATCAGATTAAGGTCAGGATTAGAGATGGGCGAACCCAACAGTAAAGTTCAGCATCCGTGCCAAACACCTACTGTTCGGGCACAGACACCATACACGGAATTACCAGGAAGTCCATGTTACTGATTGGTTTAGCCCCTGAATACCAAGTGTTTGCCATGCTGTCAGCCTGAGAATACTAGCCCCCAGCTGTCTGCTTTAGGAATGTTGGTTGTAAAAAGTGGGGGTCCCACGCCGTTGTTTTAAATTATTTATTTAAATAATTAAAAAATACGGCATGGGGACCCCTCTATTCTTGATAACCAGCCTTGCTGAAGCTGACACATGTGAGTTTTTCCTGGCTGGTTATAAATTATACAGTGGAACCCACGACATTTTTCTTTATATATTTATTTAAAGCTCAGGCGTCTGCTGATAAATACTCTCATCAGTCATTCCTGCTCTCACTGTTATAAGTGGCAGCAAGCATAGGCTGATGAGAACAGTAGTCCCATCAACTGACCCCAGTGTCCAGAGGTAAACTTTACACCTCCAAACATAGCCGTGCTCACGCTGTCTTTTAAGCACTCTGACCGGCGGTGATGATTTTACCGCCAATCAGAAGCGGTGTTTTCCATGCTGCCATGCACAAGACATTCAAGTAAATGGGTCCGGGTACTATTCTGGTACCTGAACCCAAACTTTTTTAACTGTTCAGTCGAACCCACGAGACCAAAACATCCAGGGGTCCTCCCATCTCTACTCATGAATAGAAATGAACGAATTTGTTCTGATTTTGTCCCCGAATTTGATGTTGACATGTTCGAGCCATATTCGAACAATATTCGTGCCAAATATATGTCTTATGATCGGTTCCAAACATATTCGGTTATTTCTACTCCCATTGACTCTAATGACGTTTGGCTGTGCTCGACGAATATGGCAAAAACAATATTTGATTCCGATCGTCTTCAGAATTGAATCCAAACAAATTCACTCATCTATACTTATAGATACATTAGATAGACAGATAATACACTTGTGCTCAAAAGTTTATATACCCCAGCAGAATTTTTGCTTTCTTGGCCTTTTTCAGAGAATATGAATGATAACACCAAAACTTTTTCTCCACTCATGATTAGTGGTTGGGTAAAGCCATTTATTGTCAAACTACTGTGTTTTCTCTTTTTAAATCATAATGACAACCCAAAACATTAAAATGACCCTGACCAAAAGTTTACATACTCTAGTGATTTTTGGCCTGATAACATACACAGATGTTGACACAAATGGGTTTGACTGGCTACTGAAGGTAACGTCCTCACCTGTGACCTGTTTGCTTGTAATCAGTGTGTGTGCAAAAAAGCTGAGTGAGTTTCTGAGATCCAGACAGACTCTTGCATCTTTCATCCAGCCACTGACATTTCTGGATTGGGAGTCATGGGAAAGAAAAAGAATTGTCAATGAATCTATAAGAAAAGGTGGATGAACTGTATAAAACAAAAAAAGGGATATAAAAAGACATCCAGGGAATTTATAATGGCGGGCAGCAGCGTTCAAACTGTCATTAACAAATGGAACATCAGGGGCTCTGTAAAAACGAAACCTCGGTCAGGTAGACCAACAAAAACTTCATCCACAACTGCCAGGAAAATTGTTCAGGATGCAAAGAAAAAGCCACAAATAACATCAGCTGAAATACTGGACTCTCTGAAAACTAGCAGTGTGGCTGTTTCAAGATTCCCAATAAGGCACTTGAAGAAAAATGGGTTGCATGGTCAAGTCGCCAGAAGAAAGCCATTACTGCACAAATGTAGCAAAGTATCTTGCATACAATATGCAAAACAGCACAGAAACAAGCCTCAAAACTTCTGGAACAAGGTAATTTGGAGTGATGAAACCAAAATTGAACTTTTTGGCCACAACCATAAACGTTACATTTGGAGAGGTCAACAATGTCTATGATGAAAGGAACACTATTCCTACTGTAAAGCATGGAGGTGGATAACTGATGTTTTGGGGATGTGTGAGCTACAAAGGCACAGGAAACTTGGTCAAAGTTGAAGGAAAGATGAATGCAGCATGTTATCAGAAAATACTGCTGTGCATGGGACATACTTGGACGTTCCAACATGACAATGATCCAAAACACAAGGCTAAATCGACCTGTCATTAGCTACATCACATTGAAGTGAAGGCTCTGGAGTGGCAATCTCAGTCTCCTGACCTCAATATCACTGAGCCACTCTGGGGAGATCTCAAGTGCGCAGTTCATGCTAGACAGCCCAGAAATTTACAGGAACTGGAGGCTTTTTGCCAAGAAGTGTAGGCAGCGTTACCATCTGAGAAAGTAAAGAACCTTATCCTCAAATACCACAAAAGACTTCAAGCTGTCATTGACGTTAAAGGGGGCAATAAAAGGTATTAAGAAATGGAGTATGTAAACTTTTGATCAGGGTTATTTGGATGTTTTGGGTTGTCATTATGATTTAAAAAGAGAAAACACAGTAGTTTGACAATAAATGGCTTCAGCCAACTACTAACCATGAGTGGAGAAAAAGTTTTGGTGTTATCATTCATATTCTCTGAAAAAAGGCAGAGAAAGCAAAAATTCTGCTGGGGTATGTAAACTTTTGATCACAACTGTATATAGAATGTTGAGCTCTGTATAACATCAGCCACACCACTGATTGGCAGCTTTATGTGTACATTGATGGAATGCTGCTAACCAGTAGTGGTGCAGGGTTACACAATGCAGTTGACTAGGAGGCAACAGTTCACTATTGTACATGCACTTTTCTTTATTGTATTTTTTTTATACCTTTGATTTTATATAGACATGTGGTCAAAATTGTTGGTACCCCTCATTTAATGACAGAAACCCCATAATGGTGACAGAAATAACTTGAATCTGACAAAAGCAATAAAAAATAAAAAATCTACGAAAATGAACAAATGAAAGTCAGACATTTCTTTTCAAACCTGCTTCCACAGAATTTAAAAAAAATAAAACCCATGAAATAGGTCTGGACAGAAATGATGGTACCCTTAACTTAATCTTTTGTTGCACAACCTTTTGAGGCAATCACTGCACTCAAACGATTCCTGTAACTGTCAATGAGACTTCTGCAACTCTTGACAGATATTTTGTCCCACTCCTCAAGAGCAAACTGCTCCAGTTGTCTAGTGTTTGAAGGTTGCCTTTTCCAGACGGCATGTTTCAGCTCTTTCCAAAGATGCTCAATAAGATTAAGGTCAGGGCTCATAGAAGGCCACTTCAGAATAGTCCAGTGTTTTCCTCTTAGCCATTCTGGGGTGTTTTTAGCTGTGTGTTTTGGGTCATTACCCTGTTGCAAGAACCATGACCAGTGACTGAAACCAAGCTTTCTGACACTGGGCAGTACATTTCTCTCTAGAATTCCTTGATAGTCTTGAGATTTCATTGTACCCTGCCACAAATTCTAGACCCCCTGTGCCAGATGCAGCAAAGCAGCCCCAGAACATAACAGAGCCTCCTCCATGTTTCACAGTAGGGACAGTGTTCTTTTCTTGATATGCTTCATTTTCCGTCTGTGAACATAGAGCTGATGTGCCTTGCCAAAAAGTTCCATTTTTGTCTCATCTGTTCATAGGACATTCTCCCAGAAGCTTTGTGGCTTGTCAACATGTAGTTTGGCATAACTCCAGGCTTTTTTATGCTTTTTTTTTCTACAATGGTGTTCTCCTTGGTTGTCTCCCATGTAGTCCACTTTAGCTTATACAATGATGGATGGTGTGATCTGACACTGATGTTCCTTGAGCTTGAAGTTCACCTTTAATCTGTTTAGAAGTTTTTCTGGGCTCTTTTGTTACCATTCGTATTATCCGTCTCTTTGATTTGTCATCAATTTTCCTCCTGCGTCCACGTCCAGGGAGGTTTGCTACAGTCCCATGGATCTTAAATTTCTGAATATTATGTGCAACTGTAGTCACAGGAGCATCAAGCTGCTTGGAGATGGTCTTTTAACTTATACCTTTAACATGTTTGTCTATAATTTTCTTTCTAATCTCCTGAGTAGGGTTGAGCATTCCGATACTGCAAATATCGGGTATTGGCCGATATTAGCTGTATCGGACTTCCGTTCCGAGTACCGATATTTTCGTCATATCGGATACCGGAATCGGAATGTCACTGTCACTGTCAGTGTCCGTCGGTCGGGTCTGTCAGGAGTCAGCGGCACTTACCCGGCAGAAGATCTCCGGTGGTCTCGTCCTGGACTGCTTGATGGCCGCCATCCTCTTGTCCCTGGCAGTCAGATGCAGTTTCTCGCGATAACTGCAGTGACTGCTGGGTAATCGCGGCCGTAAAGCAGTCCGATGACGTCACCGCCAGGGATGCAGGTAATCAGCTGTGCTGCGTCGGGATGTTAGGCTCTGCCTGGCATTCCGATGTAGCAGAGCTGGATCGTCGTGGGACACTCGTTACTATGGACTGCGTCGGACAGGTGGTATACTGTTGGTTTGTTTTTTTCCTTTTTTTACAGGAGATCGATGGCGTCGCAGGAATGAGAGAGTAATAAAAGAAATGAAAACTGTGTTGTCTCTTTTATTTCATTAAAATACTTTTTTCTGGCTGTGTCTTTTTTTTAAACATTTAAAAACTTTGGGATTAATAATGGATCGGTGTCTTATTGACGCCTCTCCATTATTAACCGGGCTTATTGTCACCGTGCAATCAACGGTGACATTAACCCCTTATTACCCCGCTTGCCACCGCTACAGGGCAAGTGGGAAGAGCCGGGTAAAGTGCCACAATTGGCACATCTTTTGATGCGCCAAATGTGGGGCTGCTGTAGCCTGGTATTATCAGGCTGTTGAGGGCCAAAATCCATGGGCCTTGACAGTCTTTTAATACCAGGCCGCAGCAGTCTGCATTTTACTTGGCTGGTTAACAAAAATAGGGGGACCCCTACGCCGTTTTTTTTTTTCGAGGGGATCCCCTATTTTTGTTAACCAGCCAAGCTAAACAGACTGCTGTGGCCTGGTATTATCAGGCTGGCAAGGTCCATGGATATTGGATCCTTACCAGCCTGAAAAACCAGGCCTCAGCAGTCTGCTTCATCTGGCTGGTTAACAAATATAGGGGGGACCCCACACCATTTTTTTTCGAGGGGATCCCCTATTTTTGTTAACCAGCCAAGTGTCAAGGGTGTGTCGCGGCGGAGATCGTCGCGATTGCACACCCTGACTTCGCACAGCTGAGTTTCTGGTGCTGGGTGTTTTTCAGCACTGAGGGAGTTAATTCTTTCTCTCTCGATGCTGGATAGACCAGCCTCGCCCAGCTGCGATTGATGTTTTGTTAATTAGCTTCCTTCATATACCTGCTGGTCTGCTGGGGAAGTTGCCGGTGAAAGCATTCATTCAGACCAGCAGAGCGGATCGTTTCTGAGAGCGTCTGAATCAGAGCTTAGAGACATATCTCCGGTGTTTTGTCTCAGAGAACCAAGAGGACTGGTCTTCTTTCTTGCCTCTGGCAGAGTTCGCTCTTAACAATAGGCGGAGCGAGTCCACTGGTAAGTCCCCGTTTTTTGGGGCATATGGTTTTCACCCCCAGTTTTGTACTTTCAATGGGGGGGCTCTTCTGGGGTTCCTGAGGAGGAACGATTTTCGTCGTCACTTGCTTCAGTGTGGAGAGGAGTGCTTAATAATCTGAGCACTATGGGGAACCGATACAAACGTATGGCTGATAGGAGGAGAGTGTCTGGTCCGGACCTAAGTGTGAACGATCTGGTATGGTTGTCTACCAAGAATATAAAACTTAAGGTTCCCTCCTGGAAACTCGGTCCCAGATTCATCGGGCCATACAGGATCAGTTCAATAATTAATTCGGTGGCTTTTCGTCTTGACCTCCCTCCTACGTTTAAAATCCACAATGTGTTCCACAAATCGTTGCTTAAGAGGTACGTGGCACCAGTTATACCATCACCTCTACCTCCTCCTCCAGTGGTGGTCAATGGTAATTTGGAGTTTCAGGTATCGAAGATCATTGATTCACGTCTTAATCGCCGGTCCCTTCAGTACCTTGTTCATTGGAGGGGGTATGGTCCTGAGGAGAGGATGTGGGTTTCTGCGTCGGATATTAACGCAGACCGATTGGTTCGGGCCTTCCACACTACTCACCCAGATAGACCATGCCCTGAGGGTCCAGAGGCCCCTCGTAGAAGGGGGGGTACTGTCACGGGTGTGTCGCGGCAGAGATCGTCGCGATTGCACACCCTGACTTCGCACAGCTGAGTTTCTGGTGCTGGGTGTTTTTCAGCACTGAGGGAGTTAATTCTTTCTCTCTCGATGCTGGACAGACCAGCCTCGCCCAGCTGCGATTGATGTTTTGTTAATTAGCTTCCTTCATATACCTGCTGGTCTGCTGGGGAAGTTGCCGGTGAAAGCATTCATTCAGACCAGCAGAGCGGATCGTTTCTGAGAAGACTTAAGCTAAGAGTGCCTGTTGTGGTTTTTCCTCTCCTCGCTTATTGTTTATCTTCTTAACCTTTTGAGTTCCTCTGTAGTGGAAGTTTTGTATGCAAGGCAGTGTTTTCTTTACCCCCTGTCTGTCTCGTTTGTATTTGACTGTGTGTAAGCTGTTACCTGCCCATTCCCTGTGGTGGTAATCAGGGTCCTTCTCAGGACTAGATTACAGTGGTCAGGGATCTACAGGAGACAGGGTTACGCTGGCGGCCTGGACCTTTGTACCATTAACAGTACCTCCAGGTAGAGGGACTAGTCAGGACCCCAGTTCAGGGTCAGCATAGACCCCGGTCCACCTCTATCCTGAGACAGCGTTTCACGTGCACAGTATAGACCCACAATACATTGGATATTATGTCAGGTAAGACATTGCTGGCAGATTCTACGTATACAAGTTGATATTTTCTATAATATGAAATATAGTATGTTGTCTCATTAGATATATGTTACTATCATAGAATATATCTGTTATACGTCGTGACATTAAGATATGCAGACTGTTGTGGCCTGGTATTATCAGGCTGGCAAGGTCCATGGATCTTGGCTCCTTAACAGCCTGAAAAACCAGGCCTCAGCAGTCTGCTTCATCTGGCTGGTTAACAAAAATAGGGGGACCCCACGCCAATTTTTTTTCGAGGGGATCCCCTATTTTTGTTAACCAGCCAAGATATGCAGACTGCTGTGGCCTGGTATTATCAGGCTGGCAAGGTCCATGGATCTTGACTCCTTAACAGCCTGAAAAACCAGGCCTCAGCAGTCTGCTTCATCTGGCTGGTTAACAAAAATAGGGGGGACCCCACGCCAATTTTTTTCGACGGGATCCCCTATTTTTGTTAACCAGCAAAGATAAGCAGACTGCTGTGGCCTGGTATTATCAGGCTGGCAAGCAGGGTCGGACTGAGCCACCGGGACACCGGAGAAACCTCCGGTGGGCCCCAGCTCCTGCGTGGTGGGCCCTGATTTGAAAGGATAGGTCGCACAGCACGCCGATACAGTTACATTCTGCGGCAGTGCAGGGAGAATCGCTCTCCCTGCTCTGCCGCCCGGAAGCTATGGGGCTTGAACAGGCAGTGGGGGGGCCCGGTGCCAGCAGTGGGCCCCCCACCCGTCATCGGAGGGTCAGCTGTATCGGCATCCAGTCGATACAGCTGACCGCATAGAGAGAGAAGGAGCGAGCGCTCCTTCTCTCCCATAATCCCCCTCTCAGCGTCTGACAGCGGGCGCGATGACATCACCTGCCGGCGCCCGCTGTCAGACGCTGAGAGGGAGAACAGTGAGCAGCACAGGAGCCGGGAGGTGAGTATTGTTTTTTTTTTATTTAATGGGGGTGCATTATACTACAGAGGCTGTATATGGGGGGGCATTATACTACAGAGGCTGTATATGGGGGCTGCATTATACTACAGAGGCTCCATATTGGGGTGCATCATACTACAGAGACTCCCTATGGGGATGCATTATACTACAGAGGCTGCCTATGGGGGTGCATTATAATATAGCGGCTGCCTATGGTGGTGCATTATATTATAGACTCTGCCTATGGGGGTTTATTATAATATAGAGGCTGCCTATGGGGGTGCATTATACTATATTGAGGACTATCTGGTGTATTATGCTGTATGGATGCTATCTAGGGGCCATCATACAGTGTTGGACCCATTAAATAGTTTGGGGACATTAAGGGGTCAGTATATATCCAGTGAGGGGGCATTATTCTGTGTATAGGGGAGATGTACAGGGGGAGACTTGGGACATTATTAAATGTAAAGTGGACACTTATTGTTATAGGGGAACTCGGGTTACTGTGACTGTCAAAGGGGCACACAAGGCATTATTACAGTCTAGGGGACAAAATGTGGGCACTGTTTTCTAGGGCACTTGCACCCGGCATTACTATATTCTAGAGGGGTGCTTTAAAATTTAGAGGTCACACAGAACCACACAGCAGGTGCAGTAATAGGGACACATACGGCAGCAGCAGCTCAGTATTGGGGTATCAGGTGCAGTAATAGGGACACATACGGTAGCAGCGGCTCAGTATTGGGGTATCAGGTGCAGAAATAGGGACACATATGGCAGCAGCGGCTCAGTATTGGGGTATCAGCAGGATGAGGAGTTTGTGCAGGTTGAGAATAGTCCAATTGGTGACCGTGACAGTGCTGAAAATATGAGAAGTGAAATGTGTCTTTGTTGTAATCTCTGCAGTCGAGTCCTGGCTGGAGAAGTCGTCATGTCGGTCTGGGCCAGATGGAAAAGACATGAAAAGTGAACAATTCCATTAGAAAGAACATCAGCGGTAAGTCATTATCTGTACCTGTGCTGTAATCTATTATATGTTCTGTAGGACTGGTATTATTTACCACAGACCAAATGGCGGTAATATCAATATTGGTCTTTTTATATATAGATTATTTTTGGCAACAGCGCGGTCATTTGCTGAGGTTCTCTGATTGGGGCCCACTCAGAAGTTTCGCCCCCACTAAACCAAAACCCTAGCTACGCCTCTGGCTCTCTCTCTAGTCTTTCTTTCTCTCTCTAGTCTTTCTCGCTCTCTGTTCTTTCTTTCTCGCTCTCTGTTCTTTTTTCTCTCTGTTCTTTCTTTCTCTCTCTCTTTTCTTTCTTTCCTCTCTTTCTTTCTCTGTTTGTTCTTTCTCTCTCGCTGCTCTTTCTTTCTTTTCCTCAGTACCAGCCACTGTGCCCTCATTACCAGTCAGTGTGATCAGCAGTGCTAAATAGGTACGCTTGGGGCGAGGATATGGGTGTGATTAGCTGTGAAATGGGTGTGGTCGAGGCGTGGCCTAAAATTTGCAGCGGCGCGCTATGCTGCTTATGACCTCCCTACAACTTCTGGGCATGCTCTGATGAGCGCGACGGATGGTCTCCTGAGGGATCTCCTCCCACACCTGGACTAAAGCATCCACCAACTCCTGGACAGTCTGTGGTGCAACGTGGCATGGCCTAAAATTTGCTGCAGCAGGCACAGCGTGCCACAGCCTTTGTCCCTCTTTCCCTTCTTCAAAGGTTTGGAAGTATGATGGTGGGCCCCAAGAATAATTTTTCTCTGGTGGGCCCAAGGTACCCCAGTCCGACGCTGCTGGCAAGGTCCATGGATATTGGCTCCTTAACAGCCTTAAATACCATGCCTCAGCAGCAGGGGCGTACATAGAAATCATGGGGTCCCATAGCAAAAGTCTGAATGGGCCCCCCCCCAAAAAAAAAAACCCAGAGCCATTGTAAATGTAAAGTGCCAGCACAGTGAGGGGACACATTAAACAAAAAAATGTATTATGCCCCCATAGTTTGTGCCCCCATAGATGCTCCATAGATCATGCCCCCATAGATTGTGCCCCCATAGATTGTGCCCCCATAGATGCTCCATAGTATAGGCCCTTATGCTGCCGCAGCTGCTGTAACCAAAAAAAAAAAAAGACATACTCACCTCTCGTCGCTGGGGGCCAGGTGCCGGTGTCCTGAGCAGGGGGTGACACCAGGTGCCGATGTCACCGCTCGCTCAGGGCCCCGGCACCTGAGATATTTACCTGTCCTCTCTCCACTGCTGAGTGCCGCTGTCTTCGGGGTCCTCCAGCAGTGAATTATCAGGCAGAGGGCGCGGCGCGCACTAACGACATCATCGCGCCCTCTGACCTGAACATTGCAGCAAGAAGACGCGAGCAACGGTGGAACGGGACAGGTAAATATCCCTTATACTCACCCTTCCGCCGGCGCGGTCTCTGCAGCCCCTGCTCTTCTCCCGCGGTCTCCGCCGCCAGTGTTCAGCGGTCACGCGAGACAGCTCATTAAAGTCATGAATATGTGCATATTCATGACTGTAATGAGCGGTACCACCTGACCGCTGAACACAGGCGTCGGAGACCGTGGGAAAAGAGCAGGGGCTGCAGAGACCGCGCCGGCGGAAGGGTGAGTATATAGAAGAGCTGCGCTCCCCCTCCCCCGCCGACCCCCCGGTAGTACTGTGTCAGCACAGCTACCCGACCGTCGCGGGCCCCCTCACCTGTCCGGGCCCCATAGCAGCTGCATGGTCTGCTTCATTCACGGTACGCCACTGCTCAACAGTCTGCTTCATCAGGCTGGTTAACAAAAATAGGGGGGACCCCACGCCATTTTTTTTTCGAAGGGAACCCCTATTTTTGTTAATCAGTTCCCTCTGACGTCACTGATTGTGTCCCTGGCTGACCTGAAGTGAAAGTGGAAAGCAATCAATTAAGCTTTCCACTTCCTCTCCTGTCAGCCAAGAGAGGACCTCATTCATTTGGGTGTTTACTGTGAGGCTGCAGCATTAGCTGCGGTCCCTGCAGTAAACATTAACCCTTTCTGAAGTATTACACCGTGGGACCTGACTGTGCATGGGATAGGTAAGAATAATTTTGCTTTTTTATTTATTTTTATTACAGGAAATGGTTTTGCAGTAAAATAAAAGATGGTCAAAACATGTGTCTTTATTTCATTAAAATGATTTTATTAGTGTGTGTGTTTTATTTTTATTTCATGCATAGGATTATAATTGATAGTTGTCTAATTGACAGCTCTCAATTATTAACCTGGCTTAAGGTCACCTTTCAATAGCAAGTGGCTTTAACCCTTATTAACCCATTTGCCACCGCTACAGGGCAATGGGAATAGACGGGCAAAGTGCCAGAAAGGGCGAATCTAATTATAGATTTGTCTTTTCTGGGTGTCTGGGGCAGATGTTAGTAGCCGGGGGGGGCAAAAATAATGGTCCCTCTCTGGGCTATTATTATCTGCCCCACTCGCTGGCTTTGTCTGTCTGGTTGCGAAAATAGGCGGGAGCCCACGCATTTTTTTTCAACAATTTACACCTCATATATATATATATATATACATGTCATTGAATTTGTGACACATATATATATATTTATATTTATAGTTCATACACTTCTACATAGTATAATAGCGCTAATTCAATTGCGGCTTTTGTGAAAATGCAGAACCCGACATGAAATGACACATGTTTACATAGAGTTAACAATGCATTTCAAGTTGTTTGATCTATTGTTTTCACTAACAATTACATGAGTGGCTGTGTGCAACATTTCACACCTGTAGGGGTTAATTAAAGGTGTAAATTCGTAGCAAAAAAGTCCGTTTTTTTACAATGAATTTACACCTTTAACCCCTCTCTGACATTAGACGTACTATCCCGTCCATAAAACCCGTGCATTCTGCCCATGGACGGGATAGTACGTCATAGGCGATCAGCTGCGCTCCTGAGGGGAGCGCAGCTAATCGCCGCCGGGTGTCAGCTGATTATCACAGCTGGCACCCGTGACTGTGTGTCAGGAGTGGTCACGGACCGCTCCCGGCACATTAACCCCTAGCTCACCGCGATCAAACATGATCGCGGTGTACTGGGGGCACAGGGGAGGATCGCGCAGGGTGGGGGCTCCCTGTGCGCCCCCCTGAGACCCTCAGACCAGCGCGATGTGATCGCGCTTTTCTGAGGGCTTCCTCCCTCCCAGGACCCGGATCCAAGATGGCGCCGGGGTCCTGGAGGGAGGCGGCTTCCTCAGTGCCTGATGAGAGCAGGCACTGAGAAGCCTGCTGCACTGCCTGAGCGATCGCTGGTGTGACAGTGTGCTGTGCACACTGTCACACCAGCGATTTGATAAAATACAGTGATGTCCCACCCTGGGACAAAGTAAAAAAGTTAAAAAAAATAAAAATAAACATGTTATAAAAAAAAATCCAAAATAAATAAAAAAAAAAAAAAATATTCCCCAATAAATTCATTTCTTCCTGTAAATAAAAAAACCAAAACAATAAAAGTACGCATATTTGGTATCGCCGCGTCCGTAACGACCCCCCTATAAAACTGTCCCACTAGTTAACCCCTTTAGTGAACCCCTTAAAAAAAAAAAAAGAAGCAAAAAATCAATGCTTTATCATCATACTGCCGAACAAAAAGTGGAATAACGCGCGATCAAAAAGACCGATATAAATAAACATGGTACCGCTGAAAACGTCATCTTGTCCCGCAAAAAACGAGCTGCCATATAGCATCATCAGTGAAAAAATAAAAAAGTTATAGCTCGCAGAATAAAGCGATGCAAAAATAATTATTTTTTATATAAAATTGTTTTTATTCTATAAAAGCGCCAAAACATAAAAAAATGATATAAATGAGGTATCGCCATAATCGTACTGACCCGAAGAATAAAACTGCTTTATCAATTTTACCACACGCGGAACAATAAAAACTCCTCCCCCAAAAGACATTCATGAATTGCTGATTTTTGTTCATTCTAACCTCCCAAAAATCGAAATAAAAAGCGATCAAAAAATGTCACCTGCTCAAAAATGGTACAAATAAAAACGTCAACTCGTACCGCAAAAAATAAGACCTCACATGACTCTGTGGGCCAAAATATGCAAAAATTATAGCTCTCAAAATGTGGCGATGCAAAAAACTATTTTTGCAATAAAAAGCGTCTTTTAGCGTGACAGCTGCCAATCATAAAAACCCGCTATAAATAGTAAATCAAACCCCCCTTTATCACCCCCTTAGTTAGGGAAAAATAATAAAATTAAAAAAATGTATTTATTTCCATTTTCCCATTAGGGTTAGGGTTAGGGTTGCGGCTAAAGTTAGGGTTAGGGTTGGCGCTAAAGTTAGGATTAGGGTTAGGGTTGGGATTAGGGGTGTGTTAGAGTTAGGTTTGTGGCTAGGGTTGGGACTAGGGTTAGGGGTGTGTTGGGGTTAGGGTTGGAGTTAGAATTGGGGGGTTTCCGCTGTTTAGGCACATCAGGGGCTCTCCAAATGTGACATGGCGTCTGATCTCAATTCCAGCCAATTCTGCGTTGAAAAAGTCAAACGGTGCTCCTTCACTTCTGAGCTCTGCCATGTGTCCAAACAGTAGTTTATCCCCACATATGGGGTATCAGCGTACTCTGGACCCCAAGAGTTATTGTGCAATTTGTCCTATTTCTTCTGTTACCCTTGGGAAAATAAAAAACTGGGGGCGAAAATATCATTTTTGTACAAAAAAAATTATTTTTTTGTTTTTACGACTTTACATTATAAACTTCTGTGAAGCACTTGGGGCTTCATAGCGCTCACCACACACCTAGATAAGTTCCTTGTGGGGTCTATTTTCCAAAATGGGGTCACTTGTTGGGGATTTCCACTGTTTAGGCGCATCAGGGGCTCTCCAAATGCGACATGATGCCCCCAGACCATTCCATCAAAGTCTGCAATCCAAAACGTCACTACTTCCCTTCCGAGCCCCAACGTGTACCCATACAGTAGTTTTCTCCCACATATTGGGTATCAGCGTACTCAGGACAAATTGGGCAACAACTTTTGGGGTCCAATTTCTCCTGTTACCCTTGTAAAAATAAAATATTGGGGAGAAAAAATCATGTTTGCAAAAAAAAAAAGGATTTTTTATTTTTACGGCTGTGCGTTATAAACTTCTGTGAAGCACTTTGGGGTTCAAAGTGCTCACCACACATCTAGATAAGTACCTTGTGGGGTCTATTTTCCAAAATGGGGTCACTTGTGGGGGGTTTCCACTGTTTAGGCGCATCAGGGGCTCTCCAAATGTGACATGACGCACCCAGACCATTCCATCAAAGTCTGCAATCCAAAACGTCACTACTTCCCTTCCGAGCCCTGACGTGCGCCCATACAGTAGTTTTCTCCCACATATTGGGTATCAGCGTACTCAGGACAAATTGGACAACAACTTTTGGGGTCCAATTTCTCCTGTTACCCTTGTGAAAATAAAATATTGGGGGTGAAAAAATCATTTTTGTAAAAAAAAAAAAAAGATTTTTTATTTTACGGCTGTACGTTATAAACTTTAGTGAAACACCTGGGGGTTCAAAGTTCTCAACACACATCTAGATAAGTTCCTTGAGGGGTCTAGTTTCCAAAATGGTGTCATTTATGGGGGTTTCCACTGTTTAGGCAGATCAGGAGCTCTCCAAACACGACATGGCGTCCAGCCAATTCTGCGTTGAAAAAGTCAGACGGCGCTCCTTCCCTTCCAAACTCTGCCATGCACCCAAACAGTGGTTTACCCCCACATATGGGGTATCAGCGCACTCAGGACAAATTGCACAATAACTTTTGGAGTCTTGTTACCCTTGGAAAAATAAAAATTGGGGTGAAAAGATCATTTTTGTGGAAAAAATATGATTTTTAAATTTTACGGCTCTACGTTATAAACTTGTGTGAAGCACTTTGGGGTTCAAATTGCTCATCAAAAATCTAGATAAGTTCCTTAGGGGTCTAGTTTCCCAAATGGGGTCATTTGTGGGGGGTTTCCACTGTTTAGGCACATCAGGGGCTCTCCAAATGCAACATGGCATCCAAACTCAATTCCAGCCAATTTTGGTTGGAAAAAGTCAAATGGTGCTCCTTCCATTCCGAGCTCTGCCGTGCGCCCAAACAGTGGTTCCCCCCACATATGGGGTATCGGCGTACTCAGGACAAATTGTACAACAACTTATGTGGTCCAATTTCTCCTGTTACCCTTGGGAAAATAAAAAATTAGTGACTAAAAGATAATTTTTGTGGGAAAAAAATAGGATTTTTTATTTTCATGCCCGGGCATTATAAACTTGTGTGAAGCACTTGGGGGTTCAAAGTGCTCACCAAAGATCTAGATAAGTTCCTTAGGGGGTCTAGTTTCCAAAATGGGGTCACTTGTGGGGGGTTTCCACTGTTTAGGCTCATCTGGGGCACTGCAAACGGAACATGACCCCCATTAACGTCTGCATTCCAAAACGTTACTACTTCCTTTCCAAGCCCTGCCGTGCGCCCAAACAGTTTCCCCCCCCCACATATGGGGTATCAGCGTACTCAGGACAAATTGGACAACAACTTTTGGGGTCCAATTACCTTGGGAAAATTCAAAAATTTGGGACTAAAAAATCATTTTTGTGGAAAATTTATTTTTTTTTTTCACACCCAGGCTTTATAAACTTTTGTGAAACACTTGAGGGTTCAAAGTGCTCACAACAGATCTAGATAAGTACCTTAGGGGGTCTAGTTTCCAAAATGGTGTCACTTGTTGGGGGTTTCCACTGTTTAGGCGCATCAGGGCTCTCCAAACGCGACATGGCATCCAATCTAAATTCCAGCCAATTTTAGTTTGAAAAAGTCAAACGTCGCTCCTTCCCTTACGAGCTCTGCCGTGTACCCAAACAGTGGTTTTCCCCCACATATGGGGTATTGGCGTACTCAGGAGAAATTGCATAACAACCTTATCTGTCCATTTTCTCCTTTACCCTTGTGAAAATAAAAAAAAAGTTTGTAAAAGATAATTTTTGTGGCTAAAAAGTAAAATATTCATTTTTTCCTTCCACGTTGCTTTAGTTACTGTGAAGCACCTGAAGGGTTAATAAACTTCTTGAATGTGGTTTTGAGTACCTTGAGGGGTGCAGTTTTTAGAATGGTGTCACTTTTGGGTATTTTCTGCCATATAGACCCCTCAAAGTGACTTCAAATGTGAGGTGGTCCCTAAAAAAAATGGCTTTGTAAATTTTGCTGTAAAAATGAGAAATCGCTGGTCAACTTTTAACCCTTATAATTTCCTAATAAAAAAAAATTTGGGTTCCAAAATTGTGCTGATGTAAAGTAGACATGTGGAAAATGTTATTTCTTAACTATTTTGTGTGATATATTTCTCTGTTTTAAGGGAATAAAAATTCAAAGTTTGAAAATTGCAAAATTTTAAAAATTTTCGCCATATTTGCGTTTTTTTCAAAATAAACGCAAGTTATATCGAAGAAATTTTACCACTAACATGAAGTACAATATGTCATGAGAAAACAATCTCAGAATCGCGAAGATCCGTTGAAGCGTTCCAGAGTTATAACCTCATAAAGAGACAGTGGTCAGAATTGTAAAAATTGGCCCGGTCATTAACGTGCAAACCACCCTTGGGGGTGAAGGGGTTAATTAACCCCTACAGGTGTGAAATTTTGCACACAGCCACTCATGTAATTGTTTGTGCAAATCAGATATCAAACTACATGAAAAGACATGGTTAACTCTATGTAAACCAAGTGTCATTTCATGTCGGGTGCTTCTGTCTTTTCACAAAAGCCGACTTTACCCGGCAATTGAATCAGAGGCTATTTTACTATGTAGAAGTGTATAAACTATAAATATATGTATATATATATGTCACAATGACATGTATATATATATATATATATATATATATTATTATATATATAATATGTATTCTATGTGTGTATATTTAGTGTTTACAAGGAAAGAAAGAGTTTTTTTTAGTTACAATATTTCTGTCCCATAGACTTACATTGGATTTCCGGTATCGGTATTGGGTATCGCCGATATTTTTTGGATATCGGCGATACCATTCCGATACCGATACTTTTGGATATCGGAAAGTATCGCTCAACTCTACTCCTGAGACAACTCTTTTCTTCGCTACCTCTGGTTCATGTTGAGTGTGATACACACCATGTCACCAAACAGCACAGTGAATATCTGTAGCCCTCTATACAACCCCACTCACTGATTCCAAGATTGCAGACACGTGTGACGCTAATTAGTGGATACACCTTGATTTAACATGTTCCTTTTGAAACATTATTTTCAGGGGTACCATCATCTCTGTCCAGGCCTATTTCATGAATTTTTTTTTTTTTTAAATTCTGTGGAAGCATGGTTGAAAAGCAATGTCTGACTTTCATTTGTTCATTTTTTTATAGATTTTTGATTTATTATTAATTTTGTCAAATTCCAGTTATTTCTGTGACCATAGTGGGTTTTTCTGTCATTAAACGAGGGGTACCAACAATTTTGACCACGTGTGTATTCTTGATTACATACACTACATATTATTAAGCTATGGGGGCGTCATACACATATACTTGCTTTACACTGTGTGCAGAATTATTTGGCAAATGAGTATTTTGATCACATCATCCTTTTTATACATGTTGTCCTACTCCAAGCTGTATAGGCTTGAAAGCCAACTGCCAATTATGTAAATCAGCTGATTTGCATCTCTGTAATGAGGAGGGGTGTGGTGTAATGACATCAACACTCTATATAAGGTGTGCTTAATTATTAGGCAACTTCCTTTCCTTTGGCAAAATGGGTCAGAAAAGAGATTTGACGGACTCTGAAAAGTCAAAAATTGTGAGATGTCTTGCAGAGGGATGCAGCAGTCATGAAATTGCAAAACTTTTTAAGCGTAATCACCGAACAATCAAGCGTTTCATGCCAAATAGCCAACAGGGTCGCAAGAAACGTGTGGATAAAAAAGGCGCAAAATAACTGCCCATGAATTGAGGAAAATCAAGCGTGAAGCTGCCAAGATGCCATTTGCCACCAGTTTTGCCATATTTCAGAGCTGCAACGTTATTGGAGTATCAAAAAGCACAAGGTGCCATACTCAGGGACATGGCCAAGATAAGAAAGGCTTAAAAAGACCACTTTTGAACAAGAAACATAAGATAAAACGTCAAGACTGGGCCAAGAAATATCTTAAGACTGATTTTTGTAAGGTTTTATGGACTGATGAAATGAGAGTGACTCTTGAAGGGCCAGATGGATGGGCCCGAGGCTGGATCAGTAAAGGGCAGAGAGCTCCACTCCGACTCAGACGCCAGCGAGGTGGAGGTGCGGTACTGGTATGGGCTGGTATCATCAAAGATGAACTTGTGGGACCTTTTCAGGTTGAGGATGGAGTGAAGCTCAACTCCAAGACCTACCGCCAGTTTCTGGAAGACACCTTCTTCAAGCAGTGGTAAAGGAAGAAGTCGGTTTCGTTCAAGAAAAACATGATTTTCGTGCAGGACAATGCTCCATCACATGCATCCAAATACTCCACAGCGTGGCTGGCCAGTAAAGGTCTAAAAGAAGAAAAAATAATGACATGGCCCCCTTGTTCACCTGATCTGAACCCCATAGAGAACCTGTGGTCCCTCATAAAATGTGAGATCTACAGGGAGGGAAAACAGTCCACCTCTCGGAGCAGTGTCTGGAGGCTGTGGTGGCTGCTGCACGCAATGTTGATCGTAAACAGATCAAGCAACTGACAGAATCTATGGATGGAAGGCTTTTCAGTGTCATCGTAAAGAAAGGTGGCTATATTCGTCACTGATTTTTTTTTTTTTTTGAATGTCAGAAATGTTTATTTCTAAATTTTGTGTTGTTATATTGGTTTACCTGGTGAAAATAAACAAGTGAGATGGGTATATATTTGGTTTTAATATCCTCCTAAGATAGCCAAATCTAAAAAAAAACACTCCAACTTCCAAAAATATTAAGCTTTGATATTTAAGAGTATTTTGAGTTGATTGAGAACATAGTTGTTGTTCAACAATAAAAAGAATCCTCTCAAATACAACTTGCCTAATAATTCTGCACACAGTGTAGTAATCACTTACCATATTTACACATTGATACTTTTCTATTTCTTTGCACATTTCACTTTATTCATTGTTGTCTGATCACGGATTTTTCTTATTTATATACATCTAGCACTATAGCTCTTTATATTTCTTCTTTTGCCCACATGTGCAATTAATTGTATTGCATATGGCAGACAAATTTTGCTATGTTCCTGTCAGGATCCCATCAGGGTTGGAGCCGATGTTACTGCAAACACTAGGGGAAGCAGAGGCAGGTAACGTGGTCAAAGGATAGCCGGGTCGGTACACTGGAAAGGCGTTATTAGTAGCACTGATTCAGGCAGAGAGCGTAGTCAGAAGGGCAGGCCGAGGTTAGTTTACAGGAGAGCGGTATTGGTAGCAATGGATCAGGCGGAGAGCGTAGTCAGAAAGGCAGGCCGAGGTCAGTTCACAGGAGAGCGGTATTGGTATCAATGGATCAGGAACAGCAGGAAGAGCTTGACTAGAGGCTAGGAGCACAATAATCTCGCAATGACACACCCACAGGGCCAGGCTTATATAGGGTGAGTAATTGGCAATCAGAGGGCCAATCAAGAGAGCACTGGGTGGAGCCGATCAGGAAGAACAGTCAATGGTATCTGGGTTCAGCAAGGAACTTTGCAGCCAGCAGAATAGCTCAGATGGTAGAGCTGCTGGCCGGTGGACAAGAGGTACTGGGTTCGATTCCTGACAGTACTTCCCCTCCTTCCAGGATGGCCTCTGGACATCTCAGGAGCTGGCTTATCTGGGTACCTCTGATGAAATGCTCTTGTAAGTCTAGGATCATGGATGTTGTCCTTTGGTTCCCATGAATTTTCCTCTGGTCCGTAACCCTTCCACTGCACCAGATACTGCAGTTTACCTCTGAATTTTCGGGAGTCCAGAATCTTATCCACAATGTATTCTTCTTCATCACGGATCCTTTCTGGTGGAGGAGGTGGCTGAGTTCTTCCTGGAAATGGGTTTTCACAAAAGGGTTTGAGCAAGGATATGTGAAATACTGGATGAATCTTTAGATTGTTGGGAAGTTTTAAACGAAAAGCAACCTGGTTAATTTTTGTAGAAATTTGAAAAGGTCCAATGAATTTTTGACCCAATTTGGAGGATGGCACCTGGGTCTTTAGATTTTTAGTGGACAGCCAAACTTTGTCTCCAACCTGAAGAGCAGGGGGCACTCTCCGATGTTTATCTGCTGCTTCCTTATATTCTTCCTGGGTCTTGAGTAACATCTCTGATAGTTCCTTCTGGGATTCCTGTAATTTTGCAAGCCTGTCATTAACAGCAGGAATGGGAGTGTTCACTGGCAGATTAGGGATAAATACTGGATGTAATCCATAGTTAGCAAAAAATGGGGTTTGAGATGTAGCGCTATGTATGGAGTTGTTGTAGGCAAACTCTGCTGTTGGTAAATAGTCCACCCAGTCATCCTGAAGATAGGAAATGAAACAATGGAGGTATTGCTCCAAAGTCTGGTTCGTTCTCTCCATCTGGCCATTGGACTGAGGATGGAAAGCGGTCGAAAGATTCACAGTGACTCCCAAGGCTGTACAGAAACTCTTCCAAAATGTTGACGTAAACTGAACGCCTCTGTCAGACACCACGCTGTCAGGAATTCCATGTAACCTGAATACCTCTTTGATCATCAGTTCTGCAGTTTTTTCAGCAGTAGGAATTCCTTCAGTTGGGATAAAGTGGGCCATTTTTGTGAGTCGGTCCACTGTGACAAGGATGACGGTCATCTGTTTGGAAGGGGGTAGTTCCACAATAAAATCCATGGAAATAGATCCCCAAGGCCTGGATGGAACTGGGAGTGGTTGCAGGAGTCCTAGAGGAGACGATCGTGGGGTCTTGTTTCGTGCGCATGTTAAACAGGTTGAAACATATTTCCTCACGTCCTTCCTACAATTCGGCCACCAAAAGAAACGAAGTAGTAAGTCTTGTGTTTTTGCAACTCCAGGATGTCCTGCCAGTTTAGAATCATGGACACTTTTGAGGACTTCAAGGCGAGAAGATTCAGGTACATATATTTTGTGTTTCTGCATCCAAAACCCCTCTTTGAATGAAAGATCGACGTCTTCCGAAGGATGGTTAAGGAAAGAGTCCTCTTGGTATCCATCTTTAATTCTATTACATAGTCCTTTAGAGTGCAATATTCCCAAAAATGTTTAGGGCCTAGAATTGTATCGTCATTACTAGACCTCTCCTGAGGTTTCGAACACATCCTGGACAGGGCATCAGCCTTGCCATTTCTTGAACCAGGCCGGTAAGAAATTATAAAATTGAATCTTGAGAAAAATAAGGCCCATCGTGCTTGTCTTGCAGACAATCTTTTTGCTGTACGGAGGAATTCAAGATTCTTGTGGTCCGTGAGGACAGTCACAGGGTGATTGGCACCCTCCAGAAGATGTCTCCACTCGGAGAAGGCAACTTTAATGGCCAACAGTTCTTTATTACCGATGTCATAGTTTTTTTCTGCAGATGACATGGTGTGGGAAAGAAACGCACATGGGTGAAGTTGCATTTTGTCCCCAACTCGCTGAGACAGAATGGCTCCCACTGCAGAGTCCGAGGCGTCCACTTCGACAGTAAATGGCAATTCAGGATTTGGGTGTACTAACAATGGAGCAGACGTAAAAAGAGTTTTCAACTTGTCAAAAGCCTCCTGTGCCTCCAGAGACCAGAAAAATGCTTTGGTCTTTTTTGTTAGTGTAGTAATTGGTAGTATGATCCGTGAAAAGTTCTTTATAAATTTTCGGTAAAAATTTGCAAATCCTATGAAACGCTGGACGTCTTTTAAATTTCTTGGAACAGGCCAGTCCACTACAGCATTGATTTTGCTGGGATCCATGCTCAGACCTTCTGGGGAGATGATATATCCCAGAAATTGGATACTGGTTTGTTCAAACTCACATTTTTCAAGTTTAATGTAAAGATGGTTCTCCTGTAGTCGTTCCAAGACTAACTGGACGTGCCTGCGATGTTCTTCCAAGGTGTCTGAAAATATAAGAATGTCATTGAGATAAGCCACAACGAATTGATCCAAGAAATCTCGAAATACATCATTAATAAAATGTTGAAAGGTGGCTGGGGCATTGCTAAGGCCAAAGGGCATAACCAGAGATTCAAAATGTCCATATCTCGTTCTGAAGGCGGTCTTCCACTCATCTCCTGGGTGAATCCGTATGAGGTTGTAAGCCCCTCTAAGATCCAGCTTCGTAAAGATTTTCGCAGAACGGAGTCTCTCGAATAGTTCAGGAATCAAGGGTAGCGGGTAGCGATTCTTGATGGTGATATTATTAATCTCTCTGTAGTCAATACATGGCCGCAGAGTGGAGTCTTTCTTTTCAACAAAGAACAGGGGTGCCTCAGCTGGAGATGTGGAAGGTCGAATAAAGCCTTTCTCTAAATTTTCATCCAGGAACTCTCTTAATACCTTCAATTCAGGTTCGGAAAGATTGTAAATCCGCCCAAATGGAATGGTTGTTCCTGGCAGCAATTCAATGGGACAGTCGTAAGGACGGTGAGGAGGTAATTGATCTGCTTTCTTCTTACTGCAGACATCAGAGAACTGCTGATATTGAGGTGGTAGTTTCTCTTCCTACTCATGCGAAATCTCAGAGATTTGGACTTGTTGGAGAACAGGGGCTTCCTTATGACAATTATTCTTGCAGTAGTCAGATGGAAAGGTGATGGTCCTTGATGCCCAGTTGATAGGAGGGTTATGGACTGAAAACCAGGGGATCCCTAGGATAACCGGAAATTTCGGAGATGAAATAAGGTGGAAACTGACAGCTTCATGATGATCCGGTTCGATACAAATCTCAAGTTCGATTGTCTCATGCGTGACAGGTCCAGAAGACAAGGGTGATCCATCCACAGTTTCCATTTCAATTGATGTGAATTTGGTCCTACTGGAAATATTGTTATCACGTGTAAATTTTAAGTCCATAAAATTTCCTCCTGCTCCCGAATCCAACAGGGCAGAGCATTGTATTTTTTGGGTGCCCATTACGACCTGAATGGGGATTACAAAATGAGATGATGTAGTATGTATTTTGTCTGTTTCTGGTGTTACTGATGAGATAGTCTGCATGATGGAATCCGACTGCTGAGAAAGGTCCATATTGCTGGCAGACCTGTTGTTGGTAAAGGCTATAGTCCTTTTGTTAGGACAGTTGATAGCATAGTGTCCAGGGTCCCCACAATAGAGGCAGAGAAGTTCTGCACGTCGCCTCTCCTTCTCGTGTGCAGAGAGTGGTCTTCGGATGACGTCGATCTGCATCGGTTCAGACACGCCTTGCGTCTTTTCTTGGTGGTCTGATGCTGAAAATGAGAAGCCAGGGCTATTCCCAAGTGCTCGCAGTCTCTCCTTTCTCCTTTCAGTAAGTCTCTGGTCTATCCGGATACACAGTTGAATAAAGTCCTCCAACTGGTCAGGGGTCTCAACCCTGGCAAGCTCGTCTTTCACTGGTTCTGATAACCCTCGTCGAAATTGACTTCTCTGGGCCGCTCAATTCCAGGTGGTGTCGGCCACCCAGCGACGGAACTCCGATGTATATTCGGCAACAGAGCAACGTCCTTGGCGCAAATTATGTAATTTGGTTTCTGCTGTGGCACAGCGGTTTGGGTCATCAAAAACTTGATTCATAGCTGCGGTGAAAGCTTCCAGGTCATTAAGGAGGTCATAGTCCTTTTCTACATAAGGTGAAGCCCAAGCAAGAGCTTCATCCGTCAGGAGATTTATCATGAAAAAAACTTTCTTCCTCTCACTGGTAAAGGGAGCAGGTTGCATCTGGAAGTATATGCGGCATTGATTGAGGAATCCTCGGTACTGCTGGCGATCCCCACCGAACTTTGCAGGCAGCGGCAGCCGCGCGTTTGATTCGGACCCTGAATTGCGCACGTCCAGAAGTTGTTTTTGTAGCTCAATTACTTCCTGTTGTAGACCCGTGAACTCAGTTTGTAACTTGGAATATTTTCCTTGATAGTTAGTACAAAAATTCTGAAGTTCCGTAACTTGTTGCCTCAGGGTGTTTACAGCGGACTCCAATTTGGCGCGAGATTATTCTGTCAGGATCCCGTCAGGGTTGGAGCCGATGTTACTGCAAACACTAGGGGAAGCAGAGGCAGGTAACGTGGTCAAAGGATAGCCAGGTCGGTACACTGGAAAGGCGTTATTAGTTGCACTGATTCAGGCAGAGAGCGTAGTCAGAAGGGCAGGCCGAGGTCAGTTCACAGGAGAGCAGTATTGGTAGCATTGGATCAGGCGGAGAGCGTAGTCAGAAGGGCAGGCCGAGGTCAGTTCACAGGAGAGCGGTATTGGTATCAATGGATCAGGAACAGCAGGAAGAGCTTGACTAGAAGCTAGGAGCACAATAATCTCGCAATGACACACCCACAGGGCCAGGCTTATATAGGGTGAGTAATTGGCAATCAGAGGGCCAATCAAGAGAGCACTGGGTGGAGCCGATCAGGAAGAACAGTCAATGGTATCTGGGTTCAGCAAGGAACTTTGCAGCCAGCAGAATAGCTCAGATGGTAGAGCTGCTGGCCGGTCGACAAGAGGTACTGGGTTCGATTCCTGACAGTTCCATATTCTTTTGCCAGTATGCTCTCTGAGGTTGTGACTCACATTCCTTTCCATATACCACCTGGTTGGTGTGTGTTTACTCTACTTTCCCCAGAGACCATGAGCCCATGCGTTGTGTTTTTTCCTGCCTTGATCTTCAACTTGGCCGGGCGATCTGGACCAAAGTGTGCTTGCGATCTGGACCGAAGTTCCACTGGTGATGCCGCATGCTTCGGTCCGCTGTCCTGGTAATTGAAAGTTCCTCTTGGGGTAGGGCGCCAGCCACACATGCACCGTGCACGTGGTCTGTGTTGTTTGGAACACCCCTTGAATGCCACTGAACAATTCCCCAAAGGTCTTTTTCCTTCATTAAGGCATCCATCCACATACGTCAGCAGTCTCCATTGGCCTCTACTTATTTCCTGGTCACATGAACCCACTTCCAACTTACTAGAAACCCTCTGGTCACATTTCCTACATGCTTTTGGGACACATTATACCATTGGCTTCTATAAATATGATTTGATGTCCACCATTGGTTTATCCTATATACGTATCCTGATAGTCAATTGGTCACTGATCACTTGCTCTTTCTATAAATACTCATACCTTGCACATTGTAATACATGCCCTCTGATGAAGCTTGGGTGAAACGCGTGTTTGGGCTTTGTGATCACACTACACACATTCCTGCTTGATGCATCACTTGACGTACGTATAATGTCAGCTAATATAAGGGACATTATCCTCATTGGAGAATATAGGGACTTCAGGATCTCTTTTTGGCTTTTTTTACATTCATATATTTGTTTATGTTTTGGTCTATTTTGGGCACTGTGTCTTTACTGAATTATCATTATCCATTTTTTTTAAATATCTCAATAAAAAATGCATGTTTTACGAGACTTTATAGCACTTTATGTTTCTTGATATTGATCATTTAGCATGGCGTCTCTGTATATGGTTTTCAAACATGACCATGATTGTGTTTGTATTAATTAGGTGGTATGAGAAACCTAGTCCTGTAGTGATAATCTCCTGTTTATAAAACACTGATTTTATTGAAACATCAGCACACAGTCTAGTAAATGACACATGGCAGGAATCAATCCCTACCTCAACCCCCAACATGATGTTCCCCTCAGATTACAGATTACATAGCAAACACCTGCATATAGATTACATTTGAGGGTACTTCCTACTTTCTGATCATATGTTTAATAGAACCAGGAGGCTCCAGACCCATAGCTTACACCAGGTCTTCAATCTAAACCTCCTTACTCCCCATGGGTAGAACATGTAAATATTACCTGCATATTATATAGAATTTGGCCTGAAATGGGTCAACCCCTTTAATCAATTTGGGTATTCTCAAGAAGTCACCCCTTTTAAAAAGATATAGCTATTTTAAGATATGCAGCATGTATTGCATAAAATTGCTTGTTTTCTTTTTTATGCTAGAAATCTAGAACTGTTCGGAGGCCTCAAAAATTTGCCATCGATTTTATTCAGGAAAGATGTATATCTTAGTACCGTGTTAGCCAGTAGATAGAAAAATATTTAGGATTGAGAGTCCTCAGTGGTTGATACCTTTTAATGGCTAACTGAAAAGATGGTAACAAATTGCAAGCTTTCGAGACTACTCAGGTCTCTTCATCAGGCTAGACTAATACAAAATCTGAAGAATCGCCACACAATAAGAGAAAATAGAATGGATCTACCTGTGGCAAAACACTTTTGTTCCCCTGGTCATAGCATGTTGGACATGAAATTACTTGTACTGAAAGGTAGTTTCACATCTCAGAGACACAGAAGAGTTTGCGAATACAAATTGATGGTGACCTTTGACACTCTTAATGCTGGAATGAACCTGTCACATGGATTTATGACGTTTTGCATCAATTAAGGAATTTACTCCAAAGACCCTGTGAGAGCATCACAAAACATTACCAGACCCCAATCAGAGGGCAATAAAACTTTCATACTCCTTATCTATGAACTGTTCCAATATTTATGTTCATCCCTCTGCCATAATGACTATTTTGCTTCACATCACTTGTCTTACCTATTGCATTATTTCTGTGCTGTGTTGTGTATAAATATGTGATTCTTCAGATTTTGTATTAGTCTATGCCTGATGAAGAGACCTGAGTAGTCTCAAAGCTTGCAATTTGTTACCATCTTTTCAGTTAGCCATTAAAAGGTATCAACCACTGAGGACTCTCAATTCTAAATATTTTGCCATCGATTTTAGTGATTTCTTAGTCAAGCTCCCAGATTAGAAACATAAACTACTCTTCAGATAAAGAATAAGGTTACATTTTCCAACCATATTAAATAGTCCAATGTCTGTGGATAATGATATCGTGTCTGGTGAAGGTCACTGGCCGCTCTGTTAAACATTTTTAGAAGGAATACCGATACAATGGGATTGAACAAAGTCAAGAAGAAAGAGTTCACACATAGTTCAGACATATAACAATTCAACTAGTAATGTCCTTCAGCTTGCTAGCTGCTAGAAAAATCCGCTGTGGAAAATCTAAATTATTTTCTATTGTTCTCATATCAATTCCATTGGGGGAAAAAATACCATTTAGAACATCTGAATAAAAAAGAAATCTCTTGCAGCTCTATATTATAGTGTGCATGTCTCTAAATAGAATTCCTGAATCTCTAATGAGAGCACCCGTGATTTTGCTGTGTCTTATTTTATTTTAAGAGAGGACTGTGGAAAACAATAGCATTATGCTACGTGTTTTATATATTATTCACTGAAGAATGGCTAAGTGGCAACCATTAAGCTATTTTCTATTGTCTGATTTTAAGGATGGCAAAAGATAAATTCCTCTTCATGATGAACAATAGGTGGAATGGTAATTATAACATGATCATCTATTTTCTGAAAGTTTTAATGAGAAAAGCATCATAAAATATAGTCATAAATAACTACAAGGTTGAATATACAATCTACAGTATTTTTTTTTACCATACTCCAAATAGAACTGTATCTTCTACTGACTATTCTAAAGATGTAAGTCAGTTCTTCATAGAATCCATACTAAACATTAAAACATGTAGAAAAGAAAAACGATCACTGCCAGAGGTTTGATTGTAAGATCCAAGTTGCTAGTGGGTTAAGGACCTTCTGCCTTCAGTCAATCAAGTATGAGACAAGCAAGGGTTAAAAAATTATGAAATTATTGAGCCCTTTACTTTCTCCCGGTCGATGTCTTCTGCAAGATTAGATAGAGATGGAGATGCATATCTCAACAGTGGAAATTCAGCACCAACAAAATCCACATCATTCATGTCGATTTTGTTGCACATTTATTTCACAATTCACCTTTTGCCTTGTACAACAAAGGGTTAAAAACAGAAACATATGAGCATATTTGGTTAATACGTTTTTTTGCAAAAAATGTATATTAAGCCGCTCTACCAAACGTCAAGGTATACCCGTATTAGAGCAGTCCCTGACTAAAGTATGTAATCCCTATCTGATTTATTTAAAAACCTGGTCATATGCATAATACCTGTATGAGCAGGATTCAGAAAGGTAATGTCCAGTGTGGACACACTGCATAGAACGAGTTTTACGTGGATGGCTCATAAAGGAGGGGTGGAGACCACCCTAGTCTTGTAGAAACAAGAAAACAATTGGTTAAAAACAGAAACACATGAGCCCTGCACACAGTGAACAAGCCTGTAGAGACATTGTTCACACCACCAGAAGACTGAAAACACAAAAAAAGCACAGTAAAACAAAAAAATACTCTGTTGCAAAAAATATAACAGTAAACAGCAAGTGCCAATAAAAAGATGGAAAAACACAGGGTATTTGCTTAATACATTTTTTGCAAAAAATTTAATTTTAAGTCGCTCTACCAAACGTCAAGGTATACCTGTATCAGAGCAGTCCCTGACTAATGTATGTAATCCCTATCTGATGTATTTAAAAACCTGGTCATGTGTATAATACCTGTATGAGCAGGATTCAGAAAGGTAATATCCAATGTGGACAAGCTGCATAGAACGACTTTTATGTGCACGGCTCATAAAGGAGCAAAGGGTGAATTCATGGTGAAAATCCAATACTTTAGCTAGCATGCTGCTGATTACAAAATCAACAGCATCGGGCAGTTTACATTGATTTCTTTTCACAATGTATAGATGAAATTTCATCGTTTTTCATTTACAGAGCTGATACTGTTACAGTCTGCATATCAGGTCCCTATGGATCTACCCTAAATATCATATACAGCAAAATTTAAGCCATTTCTGTACAGCAAACTTTCTAGTTAGTGAGGTTCTGTGATTACAGCAGCCTCAGCACTCAAACATGTAGTCCTGGCTGTGGGAGAAGGTTATATGAATAACTATAATGAATGTCATACAATAACAATACAGAGAATTTCTTGTATATGGGATCATTTATTTGATCTGCAATCTGTTAATGTAAGCTAGCAGGTTTATAAAACAGTGACAACAAATGGGACTGCAGTTCCACTGTGTTAGAAATAAGGAGAGACCTGAAGCACAAAACACTAATCTTTGAAGTATGTAGCTCCACAAATAAACTGGGCATAAGGATCTAATAATAACACTAAGAATAGAGATGAGCAAATACATTTTTAGGACCCTGGTCCAGCAGCCAGGTTCATATTGTATAGCTAGTGGATGGGAGGTCTGTGGAACATTTTTCTCTCTTTCTACCCGGATCCATGGGTTCTCTGTTGATTAGCTGGCTAATCAAAAAGGAGCCGCGGATGCCAGCAGGTAGGAGACGGTTTGCAGGACTCCCATCCACCGACTATGGAATATTGACCTGGTGGCTATATCAGGATCCTGCAAATTGATTCTCTCATCTTTAACTAGGAAGTGTTTTATTTTTGCTATAGGGATGGGGACAAAAGTCATACAAGTGGATGAGTTGTTGCGGTGAATTACTCAGCAAATCTAATGCTGGATGACTCTACGTCAACCTCAACATGCCATTGTCCTGACAGTGTCTGCCTTACACTTGGGCATTTCGTATGTCCTAAGATAATTGTGAAAAAAAATCTTACAGAAATATTACAACTTCTGGAAGGTGGTGTCTATGGCTAGGAAAGTAAGAGAGTGAGAGCATGAGAGAGAGAGATGAAGTAGGGTTGAAATATGCGTCGGAGTCTGAGGTAGAGACTGATGTGGTGACATATTCTGTTATTAGTTTTTGGGTATGTCTAATTACAATACATCTTTATCTCTTCACTAATGATTTTGTTTTTCTCTGTTACATTGCACCACATCTCTATAGTGTAATTAATATTGTGGACATTCATATGTGCCTAAACATACCTGCTATCATCACTCCTTGCTAGTATTCTGTCATCTTGTGGCTACCTTTGTATTATTGTTTTATTTTGATTATTTTATGTCTCCCATCAGCCTACCCTTGCTCTCATTGTTTTTTTGATTAACCTTTCAATTTTATTTTTATCGTATGTTTAGAGCAGCAAGAACAAACTTACTGAGTTTTTGCATTTAATTCAGTATGTGAAATATAAGGTACAGTGCTTAAAAGGGTTACAAAAGATGATACATTAGGCTAGGTTCACATTGCGTTATGGCATCCGTTTAACGGATGCGTTAACGGATGCGCTAACGCTGATGTCATTTTTGACATCTTTTTAACCCCTTGCGCTAACGTATGCGCTAACGCATGGTAGCATTTTGTTGCCATGCGTTAGCTATACAGGTCTATGCACAGCGAACGCGTCCGTTCGCTGTGCGCTAGAACTAACGCACCCCAATACGCTGTAGATCCGTTCGAGGGTGTGTCACAAAGTAACGCATCATCGCTAATGCATGCCGAATTTGGCATGCATTAGGATGCGTTACTATAATGGTGGCTAATGGGTGCGCTAACGCATCCGTTACATAGAGTTAGTGCCGCTATGTAAAAGATGCGTTAAATGGATGGCACCTAACGTGATGTGAACCCAGCCTTAGAAAGACAAACATAAAAGTAAAAAACTGTATAAAATAAAATTGATATAATACAGAAACATATTACAAACTAGATTGGCGAGTGTTTCCGACAGAGGAGACATTTGGACAAACCTATGATGCTTATGGTTCTCTTTTAATATCTGTCATTGTTAGCAACAATTTACTACTTCTTGGTCACTGGAGTTGGAGATAAGCAGAAAAAGTAATATATGATTTCACCATGTCTATATTTTGACAGCTCTTTTTCATATCGATGGGTGCAACTCCAGTTGTAGACTTCCAACTTGGTACATTTTTTGAAAGACTGAAATAAAATTGAACTTCCACAAATTTTGTACGCATAAGGACACTGAGAAGCCAGAAATGTGTCAGTGAAACTTCAGATCATTCCAACTGTATTTTAATCTTTTTAAACACTATAAGACGCATCCCAAATTTTGTGGAGGAAAATAAGAAAAAAAATATTTTTTATAAGATGGGGTTGCTCTTATAGTCTGAATTTAAGTTATCTTATCTGGGGGGGTAGCGGTGGTGGAGCGAGGTCACAGAAGGCATGATCCCCTTCTCAGAAAGCCAGCAGTGGCAGAAGTGGACAATACTGCGGGCTCTGAGTGGGAGAAGTGGGTGCCCCAACGATGTAATGCTGTGGGCCCGGTGTCGGTGTTGAGGCAGAGGGGAGTGCATTGCTTTCTGGACTACCATTTTCCTGAAGCCTTGGGCCGCTGGAGGCATCTCGGCTTGGCTGAGATCTCAATCTGTGCAAACTCCGCTTCTGGCGGCTATCTTCCTGAAGCCATTGGCCAACCGGAGGCGGCACTTGCAGAGATTGAGATCTCAGTCGGGCTGAGATCTTAGTCTGCGCATGCTCCGCACCGGCAGCCCAGAGCTTCAGGAAAATGTCTTCCGGGAAAGCAATACACTACACTCTGCCTCACCGCTGACACCGGGCCCGCAGCATCACACTCTATCACTGCCACAACCCCAGTTAAGCTATATTCGGACTTTAAGATGCACCTTCAATTTTCCACCCAAATTTGGGGAAGAAAAGTGCGTCTTCTAGTCTGAAAAAAAGGTACTTTTGAAAAATCAATAAAGTACTTTTGAAAAATCAATAAATTTTCCCTTGGAAAAAGAAACAATTTGGGGAGAAATAATCATTTTTGTGGAAAAAATATAATTTTTTTATTTTATGGCTCTACGTTATAAACTTCTCTGAAGCACTTGGAGGTTCAAAGTTCTCCCCACACATCTAGATAAGTTCCTTGAGGGGTCTATTTCCAAAATGGTGTCAATTGTGGGGGATTTCCACTGTTTAGGCACATCAGGGGCTCTCCAAATGTGACATTATGCCCGCAGACCATTCCATCAAAGTATGCATTCCAAAACATCACTACTTCCCTTCCGAGCACTGACATGTGCCCATACAGTAGTTTTCTCCGACATATGGGGTATCAGCATACTCAGGACAAATTGGACAACAGCTTTTGTTGTCCAATTTCTCCTGTTACCCTTGAGAAAATACAAAGTTGGGGACTAAAAGATCATGTTTGTGGAAAAAATATGTTTTTTTATTTTCATGCTCGGGCGTTATAAATTTTAGTGAAACACCTGGGGGTTCAAAGTTCTCACCACCCATCTAGACAAGTTCCTTAGGGGGTCTAGTTTCCAAAATGAGGTCACTTGTGGGGGTTTCCACTGTTCAGACACATCAGGGGCTCTCCAAACACGACATGGCATATGATCTCAATTCCAGCCAATTTTGCGTTGAAACAGTCAAACGGCGCTCCTTCCCTTCCGTGATCTGCCATGCGCCCAAACAGTGGTTTACCCCCACATATGGGGTATCAGCATACTCAAGACAAATTGCACAATAACTTTTGGGGTCTTGTTACCCTTGGGAAAATAAAAATTGGGGTGAAAAGATCATTTTTGTGGAAAAAATATGATTTTTTAATTTTACGGCTGTACGTTATAAACTTCTGTGAAGCCCTTGGGAGTTCAAAGTTCTCACCACACATCTAGATAAGTTCCATGGGGGTCTAGTTTCCAAAATGTTGTCACTTGTGGGGGGTTTCCACTGTTTAGGCACATCACGGGCTCTCCAAACGTGACATGGCGTCCGATCTCAATTCCAGCCAATTTTGCGTTGAAAAAGTCAAACTGTGCTCCTTCCCTTCCGTGATCTGCCTTGCGCCGAAACAGTAGTTTTCCACCACATATGGCATATCAGCGTACTCAGGACAAATTGCACAATACATTTTGGATTCCAATTTCTCTCCTGTTACCCTTGGGAAATTAAAAAAAATTGGACCTGAAATAATTTTTGTGAAAAAAATTTATATGTTCATTTTTTAAACATTCAAAAAATTACTGTGAAGCACCTGAAGGGTTAAAAAACTTCTTGAATGTGGTTTTGAGCACCTTGAGTGGTGCAGTTTTTAAAGTGGTGTCACTTTTGGGTATTTTCTATCATATAGCCACGTCAAAGTGACTTCAAATGTGATGAGGTCCCTAAAAAAATAGGTGTAAAAATGAGAAATTGCTGGTAAACTTTTAACCCTTATAACTTCTTAACAGAAAAATATTTTGGTTCCAAAATTGTGCTGATGTAAAGTAAACATGTGGGAAATATTACTTATTAAGTATTTTGTGTGGCCTATCTGTGTGATTTAAGGGCATTAAATCTCAAATTTGGAAAATTGCAAAATTTTCAAAATTTTCGCCAAATTTCTGCTTTTTTTCACAAATAAACCCAAGTCATAGCAAAGAAATTTTACCACTATTATGAAGTACAATATGTCATGAGAAAACATTCTCAGAATTGTCAAGATCCGTTGAAGCGTTCCAGAGTTATAACCTCATAATGAGACAGTGGTCAGATTTGTAAAAATTGGCCAGGTCATTAATGTGCAAACAACCCTCGGGGGTAAAAGGGTTAACTGTTCACAATAACAGTAATTTTGAACAGGAGTGCCCAAACTTTTATATGTCACTGTATAAGTCATGACATTCTCCTCTGGGAAATTAAACATGAAAATTGTCTGTTAAAAGAGGAAGAGGACTACAGCAAAATCAAATCTCATGCTTTACACCGAGGAGGGGCAAAATTCCAAAACACATGTGTGCAAATTAAGATGCTCCTTTGTATTTTTTCCTAAGTAGAGATAAGTAAATTTGTTCCTATTCAGTTCCGAAAACGATCGGATTCGAAAATTGTTTTTGCAATATTCGTCAAACACAGCCGAAAGTCATTAGAGTCAATGGGAGTAGAAATTACCAAATATGTTGGGAACCGATCATAAGACATGCATTCGGCATGAATATTGTTCGAGTATGGCTTGAATATGTCAAAATCAGATTTGGGGACAAAATTCGAACAAATTCGCTCATCTCTAATCCTAAGTCTTGTGGCAAGGCTCGGTAAAACATTCATACTAACTGCTAGAATTGCTATGTCCAATAGGTGGCACTAGAGTTCAAGTCCTCTTCCTCTCTAAAGAGACAATTTGCACATGGCTTTAATGAATTACATCAAAGTATAACCTGATTACCAAGGACTTTGTTTATTATTTTCAAATTGTGCATGTGTTTAAAACTGAGAATCATATGTATGTTATCCAAGGCATGCTTCTACCAATTGTGATAATTGTGTTTTTTAATCTAAGGCTCTTATTGCAAACTTATATGCAAGTAAATGTCTTCTGAAGAAGATGAATATCTTTTTTTCATGGAGCAGTGTTGTTAAGCCTTTTGTAACTTCAAGCAGTAGGGCCAATCTTAAAGGAGTCAAAGAAGTCCCCTTTAATTTTCCTTGTAGAATTTCTCATACATTTTCTACAGATTGCATTATAGTCATTGGAAATTAAATACTTTTTTATCCTTATAAGAGTTAAAATTGTCCCAATTGTGGTGAAATGGATCTGATGATCACTTATTCTGGGATTTCCACTATTTTAGTTGCAAGGAGTCTCATTAACAGATTATAAACTGGGGATATTTTCTTATTTTAATCCTATTGCCTGCTCATTATGAGATACGTTTATGGTGTCCAAGTACGAGTAGAAGTGCATCAGATTAGCTGTGTCAAAGTTATTTAATCTCAGGAAATGTACTTTATGCCTCTGAATAGAAATGAGTTTGTTTCTCATTTATAAATATACAGGTTATATATGCTAGCCATCAGATCTTACTTCAGAAGTTGGTGTATTTTAAACAATCAAAGAAGCAACTGTATATGCAAATTTGGGATCCATAGTTTCAAGAAAGTATGAGACTTGAAGACCAGAGGATGGCAAATAATCTGTTTTTTAGAATGTTTTTTTCTTTTTATTCTCCATTTCCCTTTCTGTTTATCCATTGTCTTCTATACTGTTTTGTTGCTGCATTTGCTGATGTCCCATGCCTAGCTTGGTATCTTCTCTCTGTTCATCATACCATCTATACTGTACTGCTGCTGCCAGTGCTGACCCTACACTGCTAGACATCTTCTTACCTGCCCTTACTTGTTTTTATACCATGAGGCTTCCGCCGCTGCCGCTAGACATCCACACCAGCCAACATTTCCTACCTGTGCACTATGCCTTATAGTGCTATACTTTCCTGCTGCTGCCGGGACTACCAGTTCTGGCCCAATACTGACAGAAAACTCCTTTATTGCAGAGTCCTTTACTCTCTACAGCTAAACTGAACTGCTGCTGTGAAGCATGCCCTCCTCAGCGTATACAAACATTTAAATTGCTACAAAAATAGTGATAATTTTTAACAGCTGGCCTGTTCTTGCTCCCTTAATTTTGAGATTGGAAAACTGTTTGTGGATTCTTAAAAAGGGATATTTTCTTCACTCCTGTTTTGAAAGTGAAGAAACAATACCTTCTATTCTAGAACACCATTTCTGTTTTGTGAATAAAGGAATAATTTTGGATGTCTTTTAAAAAGCTATCATTTTCATTTAGCAGATAACAAATTTTTGCATCACCCAATGTGAAAAAAGCACAGCTTTTTTATGTGCACATCTATGTAAATATAACAGCAACTCAGATGTATGTTTCATAAAAGGGATAATTTTTGGACATGTTTTAGCAATTAAGAAGTCTAAAAAGTCTGATACTGCGGTGTGATATTAAAAAAGCTGTTGTGCTCTGCCGTTTAACATCCATTTATCCTTGGCCAGATATGAGGGACCAATTTGATAGTTATAATACTGTGGAGCTCAATACAATTCTATAATCCTAGAATTATAGGCTTAGCAGGGCTTGTGATTCACAGCAAATCAAATCACTGCAAATTTAAGTTTTTGGAAAAATTTGAACAACAATTGGCTAATCTAAAGCAAACACTTTTTAATTAGTTTTACGGTATATTTTTTATTGTAGTCAATGTTATATTGTTCTGATACAGAGCTCTAAATGCTCTGCATGAACATAACGTTCAATGGTATTTCCTGGCTACTGTCTACCATTACTAAGTTCAGCTTGAAAGCTCACTTTCACACTTTTCATAGAGTCTAATGTATAAATATTATTTTGTTTGCTCCTTGATTCAGTAAAGTGATGACAACAGGCAGACAGAAGTTCATCATGTTAAAAAGCTATCAATCAGACTTTCACCAACAACGGAAACCTTCAAGAACCTGAAGACCCACCTGTTAATAATAATAATAATAATCTTTATTTATATAGCGCCATCATATTCCGCAGCGCTTTACATTTAACATGTTCCGACAAGCCTACAACCTGCACTGATCCTCAGTCTACTGAACCACCGCACGACCAGCTCTACCCTTTCCTAGTGTATCCTCACCCATCCCTGTAGACCGTGAGCCCTCGCAGGCAGGGTCCTCTCTCTCCTTCTGTACTTGTGTGTCCCTTGTCTAGCATGTTTATTGTGCCTGTCTATATTTTCCCTTTTCATATGTAAAGCGCCATGGAATAAATGGCGCTATATAAATGTGAAATAATAATAATAATAATGTTAAGGGAAACTTTCTAAATATTTTTGCCCCCCAAATTTGTCTCATTGCTAAATAGATCTTTTACTGCAATCTCCATAGGAGTCTTTAGTAGCCCCTATGTGTCACATTCCTATGTTTAAAGATTAATGCTCACATGTAAAGTATGCTAATCAGGACTATCCAGTCAAAGTAGACACACCATAGAGTCTAAAAAGTGAGCACTACTTAAGAAGGTTATCAGTACAAAGAAACGTGATGTTAAATGATTTATATTCCCTTTAAATCGAATACTTTGTATTCTGTAAAAGGACAATGTGTTAGTGTTATGCCCACGTAGATCCATATAGAAACACACTCGTGTACACTGTATAAAGATGTTGACAGCATTTACCAGACTTGTAACAAGAAAACGGACAAAATAATTTTTGGTTTCCTTGGCAACAACTTAATTTTAAAAGATATTATATTTCTGACGGCTTACATGTCATGTCCTCCAGAGACTATAATTTGCCCACTTTTAATGGAAACCGCAGTGGTTGTAGCACACTGTGCAGTGTCAAGAAAATTAAACATTAGCCTAAGTACCGTAGTGTGCTGCAACGCTACTTTTATGTCATAGCCAAGTAAGCTCAATTTAAACACTTTCCGGAGAGATCCACATCCTGCACACAATGGATCTCTATGATGTAGTAATCGGGTGATCTGAAATTACATTTGACATCTGCTCTTATTTTAAGCAAACTTAGGAAATGACCTTATAAGAAATTTAATGAAGATATTCTATAAGCAATGGGTTAAAGCAGATGGATTCCTCCTTCTTCTTCAGAACTGTCGTACTCTCACGGAATAGCTTAATTTATGTTGTAAGAGATCAAAATGAATTTCAGTATTTTTGTCGGTGTCTTGGAATTTCTGTATCAATATTCCTCCTGTATTATAATCTGACTTGTTTCTATGAGGCTGCATTTTATTTAAATTTTAAACATGTTTTGTGTTGAAATAAAGATATGGAATTATGGAATAGGTTCTATTCCATGTCTTCTCTATTTAATTTTTTCAATCCTCATTCTAATCCATTTATATATAATTTCTATTGTACATTCTTTTTATTCACCACTCTCCCCCTTTTTTTTGACTCTTCTAAGTATTCTCATTAAACTTATCACCAATCACTCTAACGTGATGACATGGTAACTCGGTCGTATGATTTTTCAACACATTTCGGTCGAAACTGGTTGATAAATAAAAACCACATTTACATATTGATGGTCTTCCTACTGCATCTTATACCTTTGGCAGTGCAGATTTACTTCCAGCTTTCTCTAGTTTCCACATGGTATACCGCTTTGTGGATCTGCAGCCGCCAAGTTTTTTCAAGCTATTACAGGGGTTGTGACTGTTTCTTATTTTAAACCAGGTAAGACCTTAATGCACTCATTATCTTTCCAGTTTTTATTACAATAGTGACTGATAGGTTCCACTTTTCTGTGACCTGTTCCCCAGGCCAACATCTCGCACAGGTGCCATCATTCCCGAAGGAAAGGGAGGTGCATGCACAGTAACATAACATCCTGATGATGTTGCAAGAGCCAGACTATCCATCAGTGCTGCCCCCGGAAATTATGATGGCTGTGCAAGATCTCAGGTGGAAAGCAAGTTACAGAACCTCACATATAGTACAGGTGTCATCATTACCAGGGGTGGCACATGCACAAGTGGATATTCCAGCTCTTGCAATATCATAAGGATGTTACTGTGCATGCATCTTCACTGGGAATTACCGCATATATAGGGGGAGCAGGTCATAAAGAAGAGTGACCTGTCAATCACTGTCAGTGGCCAGTGCTGAAAGATTAAAGGAGAGTCACCAGAGAGCTTTAAGTGAAGGGCTATACCTCTGAACTTGCAAGCTCATTTCCATAAGAATTTACCAATGGATTACAAAAAAAGTAGAAACAGAGACTTATAATAAAAAAATATGGAAAGAGTATTCTTAGAGTGATACCTTTATTGGCTAACCAGAAAATTATATGTTTGCAAGCTTTCAGAGCACAGGGGCTCCTTCTTCAGGCAAGATTACAAATAGATTAATAAGAAAAAGGCACAACATTTAAGGGATAGAACAGTAGGACATTTGTTCATGAGGTGGGAGGTGTGATGCCTCCTAAAGATAAGCCAAGGAAATCGAATTAGCATTTTCTTACAAATGGAGAGGCAGTGGGAATGATGTTCTTATTTGTGTGCAGTCCTTCTGCTGGAAGTGTGAACTGTGTCCATATAGTGAGTTATAAATCCACTCACTGGAGGGAGTTCAGGAGAAGAGTTGGGGAACACATGGGAGACATTCGTAATAATAGAGACACCCCCCTGGCACGACACATGAATTCTTGCCACAGTGGCAGTCTGAGTGACATACTCTTTATGATTATTGAAGTGGTACATGTTAATTCCAGGGGTGGTGATACTGATAATATTATCTTAAGGAGAGAATGCGAATGGATCTTCAGACTTAATTCTCTTGAACCCTGTGGTTTAAACGAAATTAATTATTTTGCCTGTTTCCTGTAGCCTTCATTCATGTTTTTGGGTTAAAGGAGGAAGTTAGGCCATACTCTCCATGTTATAGGATCACCTATTGAAAGATCCGTATAGATCTCTATGCGATATTTATATAATACTGTTTCTCCATTTGCCAATATGCTGCCTTGCAGAACTGTGAACTGACACAGTGAGATTGGTAATAATTATAGTTCACTGAGACATACGTTCCAAAATATAGGACTTCGTTAATTTGACCAATTGCTGTAATAGCGATATGCCCCACTGATTTTATCTTTATGCGCCCACTGGCGATTGATGCCCCCTTTATATGCGTACCCCTCTGCTCACAAGACGTTCTATAAGTGAGCAGAGAGGAGGGAGTGTCTTTGCAGCAATACCTGACCTGGACACTATAGGCGGTGCGCAATGATCCATTGAACACTCTCTCAATGGTCAGGAGAGGGCGGAAGTGACGTCTTTGGGGATCGCTCAAGTGAGGGCGGAACTGACGCTGGCGGGGATCGACAATAACCCCTGATACATACAGGGAGTAGCGTCAGATGACGCGAACGATGACAAGCACCAATCGCTCACCTAATTGCTAGGGGCGGCGTTTGATGACGTATTGCTTGGCGGTATGTACAAATGGGGAACAGACACACATCACAGGTTAGCCACTGCACCATGCACAGGACACCTGAATCCTTTCATCTGGCCTCCTGATGAGCCTGTTTAGGCGAAACGCGTTAAAGCTATGTTTTCTCAGTGGTAGCCGAAAATTGAGAGAGAGCTAAGTATCGCTTTAATTTATGCACATTGTCCGTTTGCTACTTGAACTGCCTTTGATATGAGTGTTTATGAGTCATGAACTTCCATTAATTGGAATGTGGCATCGGGTTTGCCTATGTGACATTTCATACTCATTATGCGACTATCTATCGCCTTGGTATGAATACGTTAAGGCACAAAATCGCACTGATATGAGTGCACCTAAACGCTATATATATTTTTTTGATTCAGTTTATAGCATCTATCTACCTGGGGTATACCACATATAGAGATTTATAAGCTAAGTGATTATCAATTGCCCTGTCATAAATATACCACATATAGTGAGTTATAAGCTAAGTGATTATCAATTGCCCTGACATAAGTACATATGACACTATATATCATATATAAATTAGGCGATCACGAATCACCTGGGCGTGTTTACATTAAGGCTTTGAACTTTTCTGATAAAAGTACATCATAACGCTGAACACTTTGAGAAGCGTCTTGTGACATCTGTTATGCCTTAGACTACACCATATTTATTCATTAGGCACGTGATCACGAACCGCCGCGGTACAAGTGCACTGAGACACTATATTGCCCTATCAGGGGTATATCTAGAATTTGTTGTCAATCAATCTGCGATACAGGATATGCCTAGATTACAATGTGTACATACATATTTACCAGCCATGCGATGTTGATAGAGGCTGTGGAAACTAGTTGGTAACTAGGCTGTTCTATATAAATAGCTCTAATCTCACCAATTTTGGTCATAATTAAACGCTGAACAGTTACCACTATAGATATATGACCTGTGTTCTTTGTTTTTACACTATTGGGACATAGGGATGTACTAGCACAGAAGGTCTCTGTCTAGATATAGGGGTCCCCTTAGCCATTGGGCAGTGGGATCCACAAAGTCCGCAGGGTACATCAGGGCCACTAGGGTCAGCCATCGGTGAGCGGGGGCGCCACAACGCTCCCCCCTAGGGTGCCAACCTCCGAGGCAAGGCAGGTAACAGCACAGCCACTTACTAGGGACATCCAGATGGGCCCAGTATTTTAATTTTGAACACTACATGTATATTTTGTATGTCAATTTTTGGTGTTACTTATTAAGGTAAATTATCAATAAAGTATTTCATTTTTGTTTTTTTCATATGATTTTTGCTTTACTAGCCCTATTAGATTACCAATTTTTTGATTATTACTCAGTAATTACAGTAGCTGCATATTTAATCACTTGATAACAATAGCAGAGTTACCTATTGCCATACTAGCCTATGATATGTGTAAATGAAATCACAATGATGATTGCTGTCAGCGATACTGTAGAGACTTATTAACACATAACTTCACTACCGGAAATCCTCAGTTTATTAGGTCAATTAGAGGAGCATTGAGAAATGTTCCATTTTCTGACTTCTACATGCTCTTTGGTGCTTTTTACCTTTCATTTCACATCCTATTCAACTCATGTTCTTTTCATTTATGTTTTATTTCTCAAGCTGAGGTCTATGCTATGATTGTCATTTGCCACCAGTAATGAAATCAGTATTAACTAGAAAAATAATACAAAAACATCTACTGAGGATTTCCATGAATTATTTTTTAGTCTAGTAATTATTTAATTTAGATAAACCACTCAAATAGATTTAAAATGTACCATATTTTTAATCTTATAATATAAAAGTAAATCCCTCCAGAAGGGTTGGAGGGCTAAGGTATTGGTTGCCCAGCATATTCTGTGCCAGAGAAGTAGGAGTGGCAGCACGGCACTTTGCCTTGAGTATTCAGATACAAGGCTTTGTAATAAACTGAATTTTTGTCAGTTTTTTGGATTAAGGAACGTTTTGCTACCCTTTGATACATTCGGACTATGGAGAATGTTTTATTTTAGTATTTACAAATGTAGCAAGTGCCAAGAAAACTGCTGAATTATGCTGTGGAGAAACTTGAAACAACTATGTGGTTAACGAAAAGTGGCTTGTACTGAACTGTGAAAGAAAAGGTTTTTCACTACATTGATATTATTTCTTAAAGTAACCTGTCAGCAGGATTTTCCTAAGTAAACTACAGGCATTGTCATGTTTATGGTGTTATACTGATTAAAATGATACCTGGGGTGAAGAAATCCTACTTGTGGTTCTTGTGTAATCAGTGTTAGAGGTTTTCAGGTAATGTTATGCCTGTGCTCCGGGGCGGGACTGGAGGGCAGAGTCTTATCTTCCTGCTGTATGCCAGAGAAACCAAGAGGAGCCCTGCCCACAGGACGCCCCGAAACACAAACATGTTGCTCATCATAGAGTCACAGAGAGAGACCGACAGTTTGTGCTTCGGGTTGGCCTGTGGGCAGGGCTCCTCTTGGTTTCTCTGGCCTAGAGCACCAAGATAAGACTCTGCTTACAGTCCTGCATAACAAAACAGGCATAACATTAACTGAAAACCTCTAACACTGTTTATGCAAGAACCACAAGTAGGATTTCTTCACCCCAGGTATCATTTTAATCAGTATAACAGCTGCAACCTGACAATGCCTATAGTTTACTTAGCAAAATCCTGCTGACAGTTTTCACTTTAAATCATCAATATCAAAGCAGTGATGATCTAAAACCCAGCACCCTCATTGCTCAGTTCTTACCTCTCTGTCAGCAATTTTATGTACATGTATAAAATGCAAGGGCTAGTACTCCACCACTCCATCACACTGTGTAATGTTCTCTTCCAGGTACTGCAGATCTGCTCTTATTAAAGAGAATCTGTCAGAAAGTTTTTGCTTTGTAATCTGTAACCAGCATGATGTATGGACAGATACCCTGATTCCAGCAATGTATCATTTACACACTTGGTGTTGTGTGGATAGAATCCCTGTTTTCTCTGTTGTAGATGTAGCAGTGTTTGGAATGCGGAACAGTGTATAACCCCGCCCACACCATTGTTTGACAGCTTCCTGTGTACACTGTGCATAGGCAGAAAGCTGCCAGTCAGTTCTGGGGGCAGGGTTACACAGGTTAGCCTGACTACCCAGAAAATGAGAGACCTACTTATGCAGTGAAAATCTGATGCTGATAAAATGCTGATTGTATTGAAAATAAAACACAGCCTAATAAGTGACACATTGCTGGAATCAGGGTCTCTCCCCCTGCATCATGTTTCTCTCAGATTAAATAGCAAAAAAATATTTTTTCCCTTTATTAGGTTTACAAACATCCATAGGAAATTGGTAGGGGTGCTGGGCTTCAGATCTCACCGATCTGATATTGATGTCATAGTAGTGGAAAACCCTTTTAATGTACTTTTATAGTTCATTTGGTGCCACTCAGTATCAATATTAGTGCCTAACATATTAATGGTATCCACACAAGACAACTCTATAGCAACACTATTATACATTTCATACATCAGAATGATCACAATTTAATAGCACAACTCAATCTTTTTATTGTCAATTTTCAAATAAAAACCATCTAAATTAAAAAATTGATGAATTTATGTTTTGTACACATTCATTCTAATAAAATAATAAAAAAAGTCAAATCAAAATCTTTTAAAAAATTATAAAATATGTGTTAAAAAAAGGTTAGGGCCATTATTTTACTACATGCACAATAACAATAAGGTCATTAAGGGGTTAGGATCTTATCAGGAATCTGTGAGCAGGCTTTTACTAAATATCTGAGAGCAATATAATACATGATAAGAAAGCCTGTTTCCAGGGATCCAGGGATGTGTCACTTTACTTCACTAGGCTATGTGCCGTAGTTTTAATACAACCAGTATTTTATGGGTGTACCCTGGATGTTCGGGTGCGGCAGGTTGGGTCGAACAGTTAAAAAAAGTTTGGGTCCGGGTACTGTTCTCCACCGAGCTGGAGATCTCACCGAGGTAACCGCTGTTCAGGGGCCCTGCTGAGAACGCAGCCTCAGTGACCTTAGATAACCTCGATGACATCATCGCTGCTCACTGATGCTGCACTTGCAGCAGCTCATTCATCTGTTCTCAGTGGTTCTCAGCCTAGATGGTCACATCTTGGCACTGTCCAGGTTGAAAACTGTTTATCCCAGACACGGATTATGGCTTGGGACAGAATGTCGGTCAGGTGAGGGATATGGATGTTTTTTTATTTTTGTTTTATTACAGGAGACGATGGCTTCAATGGAATGGGCGATGACGGGACTATGGTTTATTTTACAATCATTAAAGTCTGTGTTATTCTTTAAAATAAAGGACTTTAGTCTGGCTGTGTGTTTATTTACCATACAACCATACAACCATACAACTATAGGATTAGTAATGAATAAGTGTCTTATAGACGCCTCTCCATTACTAAACCATTGGCAGAAGGATCACAAGGGTATACGAGTCAGATGCTCTAGCTTGGAAGCAGGAACTGTAGCTGACGCTGGCCCGCAGGCTGCAGAGGACTGAAATAGCCCAGCCAGCTCCAAGACGAGGCAGAGGGGATTAACCCCACATGACCAGTCCAGAAAGAAGATAGCAGCAACCAAACCCCAGACTGGATCATGACAAAAAGACTGTCAGTGCACTGTCATTAAATTGGATTTTCGTTACCATGAATTTTTATGGTGAAGTCACTATGACATTTTTAATGCTGTGTTTGCAATAAAGATATTGAAAGTGTATGGATGCTATTGATGATTCACAACAGACTTATGTGAAGTAAATTATATTTTTTGTAAAATTTGCCAAACTGGGCGAATTTTAATTTAAAAAGATTTGATCTGTTCCCCTCTTTAAACAGCTCTACAGTGAAATCAAGAGCAAACTTCAGTGTCAGTCATTAAATGTCTCAACCTTGTTAATGCCTCCATTCATTTAAAAAAATAAGTTCTGGAGGCAGATTCTCAGGGAAATCTGTTTCGACCCATAGATCTTAAAAAATTGCATATTAAGAAGAACTTAGATTTTTTTGGAATAAGACATTGGATAACAGATATCAAGGTGCTGACAAATTCTCTTTAAATGGGTTGTCCACCACTTTAATTTTGATAAGCTATATTTTAGGATATGTGCAGACATTCAGTAATTGGTAGCGCTTTGGATGCAGCACATGTCTGCTGCGTCCAAAGTGCTGCCGGCTATTGAATGCAGGTGAATCCGCATGTGTTCATTGAACCGTGCGGAATCACTGCGTCCAATACATTGTATGGGTGAGATTTATCTTTTGTAGATTTGCGTCTCTGTAGGATAAATAGTAGTGATGATCGAGCACTAAAATGCTTGGGTGCTCGTTGCTCGGGTCGAGCACATTGGAATACTTGGGTACTCGGACAGAACAACGAGCCCAATGTAAGTCTATGGGAGACCCAAGCATTTTCACCGCAATCCCCCGGGGGTCCTTTTAAGGTCTAAAAACTTCTGAAAATGATGGAAACACTGCTCAAATGACACGGGGACATCATGGGGATCGCCCCTGGAAGCATTCCTGACTCCTAGTTCACAGCTTTAAACAATGTTGTCAGAGTTTCATGCCATTTTTACCGGTGCACCCAAAAACATACCAAAACGAAACCAAAACGGATTTTGCAGAGAAATATGTCAATGTACATCCTTTCCAGGTTAATGACTTGTATAAGGCAAAATAAATAACCCCAGACCAAAATGTTCCTCCACAACTTGAGCTATGTTCAGATGCAGCATTTTTGAAGCCTTTTTTGAACTTTAACATTGCTTTCAACCAAAACAAATGCATTCACTGGGAAATGTCATTGTAACATTTAACAACCCTAGCTGGCCATGTGGTGTGTGACACATAAGCAGACATATCTTATTTCATTTATGAAGGAAGGACTCTTAAAGTCACAGAGCCTATTTTTACAGGGGCATCAGGCAGCATTAATCTGCTTAAAGGGCCATTATTAAAAAGTGGGTCTCCGAAAGTGTTATAGCCTATGCTGTGAGTGGATGGGTTGCCAAAAATTACGACGCACCCCAATACCCCTTTCACGAGATGTCCAGGATGGCTTCCATAAAAAATATTGCATTGAATGCAAGGCCTGCCCTGCGACCAAGTCATATGCACCCCAATAAGCCTTTGAAGCCAGGTACTGGATGGGCCCAGGAAAATCCACTTCACATTATTTATTTTGTACTCCTATTTTGTTTTCTTATGCATTGACTGCAAGGCCTGCCCTGCTACCAAGTCATATGCACTCCAATAACTCCAATCCCCCCTTGGAAGAAACAGGGAGGAGGGCTTCTTACCAAAAAATGTCCCATTAAAAAGCAGCGGGTCTCCTAGATTTGGAATGCCCATACACATAGTGTATGGGCTGTCAAACATTTCCCCTGTGGGGTACACCTCAACCTTTTTCAGAACAAGTCTTTTACGCACAGCCTAACCACCCACCCTTGTTAATAATGCGACACTGGCTGTAGCTGCACAGAACACGTAAACCCTTTTGATCTAGTGGCGGTGGATGATGAGACTTGGAGGAAGGCCTGATTAAAAAGTAGGCCCAATTTCTAGGAGCGGGTCTCCTAGACTTGGAATGCCCATACACTTAGTGTATGAGCTGGCAAACATTTCCTCTTGAGGGTGTACATATTTTTTGTATTTTGGTGACGGGCATCATAACACCCTTGACAAAGCATAGAGTGGCTGAGCATGACTAAATACGTTCACCCTGGTGTTCAAGTGGTGTGGACGGTGAGGATGAGAAGGAGGAGGAGGACACCAAATAGCCAAAATCAGGAAGCGTATATCCATGTTTGATTGTGAAGAGGTGCATGGGAATACACCTCCCAAAAAAACACTACATTGGAGTTTATGCTTCGCTGTCATCATTTGGTGGTGTCGAGAAGTCAGGCCCAATCCATCCCTTGTTTATTTTTATAAGAGTCAGCCTGTCTGCATTTTCCGTAGAAAGGCAAATGTGCTTATCTGTGATAATGCCACCAGCAGCACTAAAACCCGCTCGGACAAAACACTTGCGGCAGGGCAGGCCAGAACCTTCAAGGTGTAGAGAGCAAGCTCATGCCACGTGTCCAGCTATTATACCCAATAATTAAAATACACAGAGGAATCACGGAGGACGTTGGTACGGTCAACAATGTACTCCCTCAGCATCTTAGATAAGATTGCATTCCTTGTGAGGTTACCCCGCGCTTCAATACATGAGCAATAAGAGGGTCTTAGAAAACTGTCCCAGAACTTTGCCAGTGTTCCCCTGCCTCTGCTGGAGTGGACTTGTGTCTGTCTTGCCTGTCCTGTTTGGTTGGCCAACAAACTGTTATCTCTGCCGCCAGCGTTTTGAGATGGGAATTTTTTTAATAATTCTTCAACAATGGCCCAATGGTACTGCACTAGTTTGGTACACCTGTCTGCCTCCGGAACAAGAGATTGAAAGTTATCCTTGTACGTGGGTCTAAAAGTTTCACTAGCCAGTAATGACTGGTACCCAATATTTTGACCGTACGAGGGTCATGGGAAAGGCAGCGCAACATAAAGTCAGCCATGCGTGCCAGACTGGTAACAGGCAAGACTTCCGTGTCCTCACTAATAGGACGACTGACTAAGGTGTCCTCCTCTTCCTCTTCTTCCTGTCCTCAAGCCATACACGCTGAACAGACTTTATGACAGTTGTGGTTGTAGTCCCATCTATAGCGCATGAAAGTAGCTACTGTTATTCCTCCTCCTCCTCTTTCTCATTGTCATCCAATCCACCTTGGGATGACACGAGGCTGGGCTGTGTGTAATCACCCTGTATGGTACCTTGATCCATGTCTTCTTGATCCGCCTGCAGTGTCTCCTCTTTCATTGTGAGAGCTTTTCAGAATTCAGATGAGCGGGATGGTGACTCTAATTATGGCGTCATCGCCACTCACCATCTTGGTGGACTCCTCAAAGTTTTGGAGGATGCTAGATATGTCTGACATCTATGTCCACTCCTGAGGTCTTATATGTGGAGTCAAACCTGACAAACGACGGCCTTGTTGATGCTGGTATTCAACAACTGCCCGCTTCTGCTCACAAATCCTTTCTAACATATGCAGTGTAGAGTTCCAACGCGTGGGGACATCACACACCAGTCGGTGAGCCGGAATCTGCAATTGCTTCTGAAGCACGGCAAGGGCGGCTGAAGCTGTAGCTGACTTTCTAAAATGTGCACATAGTTGGCGTACTTGAACCAGCAGATCCAGCAGCTCCGGATAGCTTTTTAGAAAACTTGAACAACAAGGTTCAGCACATGGGCCAGGCATGGTACGTGTGTTAGTTCGCCTCGCCTCAAAGCCGCCACCAGGTTCCTGCCATTGTCACACACAACCATGCCTAGCTGGAGATTTAGCAGTGTCAGCCACACATCTGCCTGCTCTTTCAGAGCTGTCAACAACTATTCAGCATTGTGCGTATTGTCACCTAAGCAAATTAGCTTCAGCACAGCCTGTTGCCGGTTTCCTTTGGCAGTGCTGCAGTGCTTCCAGCTTGTGACTGATGTGCTCATTTCTGACATGGAGGCTAAAGAGGAGGAGGATCTGCAGGAGCTGTACACAGTGGGTGCAATCCTGATTGACATATGGTCCACAATCCTTGGCGTCGGGAAGACGTGTTCCATCCCACAGTCTGACTGGGTCCCGGTTTCCACTATGTTAAAGCAGTGTGCCGTCAGCGAGATATACTGTCCCTGGCCACAAGCAATTGTCCACGTGTTCGTGGTTAGGTGTACTTTCCCAGTAACTGCATTGTTGAGGGCACGGGTAATGTTGTGGGACACGTGCTTGTGTAATGCCGGGACGGCACAGCGGGAGAAATAGTGGCGGCTGAGGACAGAGTACCTTGGGACGGCCGCCGCCCTCAGGTTGCGGAAAGCTTCAGTCTCCACGAGCTTAAAAGGCAACATTTCGACCGCAAGCAGAAGAGAAATATGAGAATTGAGTACTGTGGCCTGTGGAGTGTTGGCTGCATATTTCCGCTTACGTTCCAATGACTGGGGTATGGACAATTGAAGGCAGCGCTGGGACAAAAATGTGGACGTGCTTGATGATGGTGCTATTTGACTGTGGGCAACGGAAGGTTCAGGGCAGGCAGCATCTTCACATGCACAGAGGACGGGATTGGCTTGCACGCACAACAGTGGAAGAAGCAGTGGTGTCACCCGCAGACACTGTTCCTGGAGCCTGGGGTTGGGCCCAAAAAGTTGAGTGCTTTGCTGCCATGTGCCTGATCATGCTGGTGGTGGTAAGGCTGGTAGTTTTCCTACCCCTGCTGATGCTGGCATGACAGGTGTTGTAAATGGTCTGTTTGGGGTTATCGGCAGAGTCTTTAATAAATAAGCAGACTTGGAAGACCTAACAGTTGGACTAGCAACTTCCGTCAGGTTGGTGTTACGGGTAATGGTTGCCCGCCTTCTGTCTGCGGCCACCACACTGTTTCTTCTTGCCTGAAGTGGTGTGAAGCCTACCTCTCCCTGTGTACTGCTGTCCTCGCTCTGCATGTCCTCCTGCCAGTCTGGGTCTGTTACTGCATCATCCACCACCTCATCTTCACTTCCCCACCCTGCTCCTCCTCCTGACTTTCCAGCAATTGTGTCTCATCATCGTCCACCTCTTGTGACCGTGGCTGCTCAAATATTTGTGCATCGCTACATGGAATATCATCTTGCCCGCTTCTAGTGGAGCGGGTGAGAGGCACGAATCTCCAAATGAAAAACTGAACAGCTCTTCTGAGTGTCTGAGTGTGGGATCAGTTGTCTTAGGGCACTGAGCATGGTGGGAGAAAGGAGGATCAGGTAAGGAAATACTGTCTATATTCACGTCTACTGTGACTTGACCGTGTTGAAATCAGGGTGCTGGTGGTGGTGGATAAGTAACTGGAAGTATTATCTGCTATCCAACCAACAACCTTTTCACTCTGCTCGGGCTTCAATAGTGATGTCTTGCCGCGGTCTCCTAGGACTTCGGACACTAAGGTCCAGCGAGATGATGTGGGTGTTTTCGGTGGGCCAATTTCAGCTTGCCCATGGCCTCGGCCTGCACCATCATCATCACGTCCACTTCCCCGTCCCTTGCCACGTGCCTTGCCCATTGTATATGGAATAGAATATTATACACGTTCACTTCAAAAGGGTGATTTGGGAGTCAACTTGTATGTGATAAGTGTGCTTGAAAACCACACTTTTACCTATCTGGACTGTAGGTAAAAATGTTTTTGGTCTTATCAGATTTAATAATTACGTTAACAGACTGCAAAAAAATACAATGTTTTGGCCTAAACTGGCCAATCTTTGAGCATGCACAAATATCAGCTGGCAAGGCGATAACACTATGACAAATGTGTGCCCTGTTTCTTTTTTATTTTTAGGCTATCTAGTGCTGTATTTCAGTACTGTGACACCCAGAGCAAAAAAAGGAAAACCGGCCTAAGCTGACCAAACTTTGAGCATGCACAGATATCAGCTGGCAAGGCAATACCACTATGACAAATGTGTGCCCTGTTTTTTTTAATTTTTGGGCTAACTAGTGCTGTATATCAGTACTGTGACACCCAGGACAAAAAAAGGAAAACTGCCGTAAACTGGCCAAACTTTGAGCACACACAGATATGAGCTGCCACGGAGATACCACTATGACAAATGTGTTCCCTGTTTTTTTTAATTTTGGGCTAACTAGTGCTGTATATCAGTACTGTCACACCCAGGACAAAAAAAGAAAAACCGGCCTAAACTGGCCAAACCTTGAGCACTCACAGATATGAGCTGGCACGGAGATATCACTATGACAAATGTTTTTTTTTTTTTTTTAAATATTTCTGTTTTATAAGTACATTTCACCCAGGGGCACCAAAAAAAAAAACCCCGTAAACTGGGCCAAAATTTGAGCCCACAGTTGAGTGGACGGGGATACCATACGAAAATGTTTTTTTTTTTTTTTTTTTGGCTTTAATAGTGCTTTATATAAATACTTTCACCCAGGACAAAAAAAGGGAAAAACCCCCCTAAACTGGCCAAAAAATTTGAGCACCACAGATATGACTGCCACGGAGATACCACAAAAACTGTGTGGGCCCTTTTTTTTTTATTTTTTTTTTTTTTAACTAGGGTGAAAAAAATACGTGACACCCCGGGCAAAAAAAGGGGAAAAACCGGGCCAAAAATGGGCCCAAAAATTTTGGGACACACAGATATGAGCGGCGGGGGATACCACAAAACAAAATGTTTTTTTTTTTTTTTTTGGGGGGGTAAATATGCTTTATTTTAAGTACCGTTTTACCCAGGACAAAAAAAGAAAAAGCCTAAATGGGCCCAAACCTATGAGCAACCCCAGAT
>JARQOD010000005.1:59037600-59060900 GCA_033576555.1 Oophaga sylvatica
TTATAGGGCGTAATCATCCATCCTTATTAGAGGGTTTAAAACCATATGATTGATAGTTTGAAGGGCATTAAGGGAAACCACTGCTGCCCTAATGTTTTCTGCCCTTAGTCTTCACAGGGTGTGAAATGGTTTTAAGGCATTTTTTTTCTTGTGACCTTCGCAAACCAAACCCGGGTAGGCCCCAGGTTTGGGGAAAACCTTGAAAATTTTCGGGAAATTAGTTTTTCAAAGCCCAACCCCCCCCCTGAATCGTTCCACCGTTCATCATAACATTTTAAATTTTTAAATGCAGTTTAATGCGGAAAAAATTTTTAAAAAAAAAATTTTTTTTTTCAAAATTTTTTTTTAAATTTTAGAGATGACGACCCGAAAAAATGTTTGGGGGAGCTCTTTGCTTGGACTGAAAAATTCCTAATGTTTGAATCCCCTCTTTCGAATAACGAGTAAATGGGAGCAATGGAAAACCTAGCATTTTTCAGCAATCCTACAAAAGGGGTTTTGGGGGGGGGCATTAAAAATTTATTGAAAGGGGGAGGGAAAAAAGTGCTGAAGGAAGGAAAAAAAGCATTGGAAAAAACCCCAAGAAGCATCTCAAACCCCCAGATTTTGCTGAAAAAAGGGGGTCCCCCTTTTACTCCCCTTTTAAAAGACGACAAAACATTTTCCAAAAAGACAATAAATTGCAAATTTTCGGGGAAAAAAAAGCAAAAAATGTGTTTTCCCCCCATAATACTGTTCAATAATTCTGTTTAATTTTTCATATATTGGTACCCCCCAGACTTATAAAGGGAAAAACAAATAAGTACAAAAAAAAACTTGTTCAAAAATTTTTCAGCTTTATATTGCTCATCCATTTCCGTAAATTAAAATGTTTTTGGGTACATTTCGTTGGTATATAAAAACCCCCAAAAATTTGTTCAAAAATGTATTGGTTTTAAAAGTTGCCATCCCTATAGTTTGAAAAATTTTTGGGGCAGATTTTAGTGGTATATAAGCCTGAAAAAACTTGTTCAAAACTTTATTGGTATAATATTGCTCATCCATAAGGTATTACATGATCTTCGGTACATTTTGTTGCTATATAACCCCACAAAAACTTGTTGAAAAAATTTATCGATTTTATAGTGCTCATCCATGTGCTATTATGTCTTCCTGGGTGCATTTTATTGGTATATAACGATACAAAAACTTATCGGTGTTATATTGCTCCTACATAGAGCATTACATCTTCTTGGGTACATTTGTTGCTATATAACCAACCAAAACCATGTACCAAAAATGTATCATTATTACATCTTCTTGGGTACATTTCGTTGCTATATAACCCTCGAAAAAGATATTAAAAAATATCGATATTATGTTGCTCAACCATAGAGATTTATATATTCTTAGGTAGATTTTGGTGGTATATAACACTCAAAAAACTTGTTCAAAAATTTATTGGTATTATATTGCTCATCCATAGAGTTCTTGTGTAAATTTTGTTGGTATGTAAAACCTCTAAAAACTCATCCTTAGGGTATTGTGTCTTTTTGGGTACACTTCGTTGCTATGCAAGCCTCAAAAAACTTTATAAAATTTATTGGTATATTACTCATCCATACATTTTTTGAGGGTTATATACCAACAAAAAGTACCCAAGAACACGTTATACACTGTAGATGAGCAATATAATACCAATAGATTTTTGAACAATTTTTTATAGTTAATTACCACCAAAATGCACCCAAGAACACATAATACCCTATGGATGAGAAATATAATATCAATACATTTTTTAACAATTTTCTTGAATGTTATATAGCTCCAAAATGTACTAAAGAACATGTAACACTCCATGGATGAGCAATAAAATAACAAAGAAATTTTGAACAATATTTTGGAGAGTTAGAAAGCACTGAAATGCACCCAAGAGCAAGTCATACTTTATGGATAAGCAATAGAATAACAATACATTTTTCAACAATTTTAGAGGGTTAGATACCACAGAAATGTACCCAAAAAGACGCAATATCCGATGGATGAGCAATATAATATCGAGACATTTTGAAACAATTTTCTTGCACTTTATATACAACAAAAATGTACCCAAGAACACGTGTGGGTGACCAATATAATGCTGACATTTTTTTTTACAATTTTTGGGAGGGTTAGATACCTGCGAAATATACCCAAGAACACATAATACTCTATGGGTGAGCAATATAATACCAAAAAAATTTTGATCCATTTGTTTGAAAGGTTATATACCAAGAAAATGTACCCCAGAATGTGTTATACTCTGTGAATGACTAATTTAATCCAGATACATTTTTGAACTGGAGTGTTACACACGTAGTCAAAATTGTTGATACTCCTTGTTTAGTGACAGAAAAACCAACAATTATCACAGAAATAACTTGAATTTCACAAAAGTAATAAATCAAAAATCTATTAAAATGAACAAATGAATTCCACATAATTTAAAAAAAATAAACTCATGAAATAGGCCTGGACAGAAATGATGGTACCCTTGAAAATAATGTGACAAAAGGGACATGTTAAATCAAGGTGTGTCCATTAGGGTTGAGCATTCCGATACTGCAAATATCGGGTATCGGCCGATATTGGCTGTATCGGAATTCCGATTCCGAGTTCCGATATTTTCGTCATATCGGATACCGGAATCGGGATTGTCACTGTCACTGTCAGTGTCCGTTGGTCGGTCTGTCAGGAGTCAGCGGCACTTACCTGGCAGAAGATCTCCGGCGGTCACGTCCTGGACTGCTTCATGGCCGCAATCTTCTTTCCCCGGCGGTCACATGCAGTTTCTCGCGATAACTGCAGTGACTGCTGGGTAATCCCGGCCGTAAAGCAGTCAGTCCGATGACGTCACCGCCGGGGAAGCAGGTAATCAGCTGTGCTGCGTCGCGATGACAGGCTCTGCCTGTCATTGCGATGTAGCAGAGTTGGATCGTCGTGGGACTGTCGTTATGGACTGCGTCGGACAGGTGGTATACTGTTGGTTTGTTTTTTTTTCTTTTTTTACAGGAGATCGATGGCGTCGCAGGAATGAGAGAGTAATAAAATTAATGAAAACTGTGTTGTCTCTTTTATTTCATTAAAATACTTTTTTCTTGCTTTGTCTTTTTTTTACATTTAATAACTTTGGGATTAATAATGGATCGGTGTCTTATTGACACCTCTCCATTATTAACTGGGCTTATTGTCACCGTGCAATCAACGGTGACATTAACCCCTTATTACCCCGCTTGCCACCGCTACAGGGCAAGTGGGAAGAGCCGGGTAAAGTGCCACAATTGGCACATCTTTTGATGCGCCAAATGTGGGGCTGCTGTAGCCTGGTATTATCAGGCTGTTGAGGGCCAAAATCCATGGCCTTGACAGTCTTTTAATACCAGGCCGCAGCAGTCTGCATTTTACTTGGCTGGTTAACAAAAATAGGGGGGATCCCCACGCCGTTTTTTTTTCGAGGGGATCCCCTATTTTTGTTAACCAGCCAAGCTAAGCAGACTGCTGTGGCCTGGTATTATCAGGCTGGCAAGGTCCATGGATATTGGATCCTTACCAGCCTGAAAAACCAGGCCTCAGCGGTCTGCTTCATCTGGCTGGTTAACAAAAATAGGGGGGACCCCACGCCAATTTTTTTCGAGGGGATCCCCTATTTTTGTTAATCAGCCAAGATATGCAGACTGCTGTGGCCTGGTATTATCAGGCTGGCAAGGTCCATGGATCTTGGCTCCTTAACAGCCTGAAAATCCAGGCCTCAGCGGTCTGCTTCATCTGGCTGGTTAACAAAAATAGGGGGGACCCCACGCCAATTTTTTTCGAGGGGATCCCCTATTTTTGTTAATCAGCCAAGATATGCAGACTGCTGTGGCCTAGTATTATCAGCTGGCAAGGTCCATGGATCTTGGCTCCTTAACAGCCTGAAAATCCAGGCCTCAGCGGTCTGCTTCATCTGGCTGGTTAACAAAAATAGGGGGACCCCACGCCATTTTTTTTTCAAAGGGAACCCCTATTTTTTGTTAATCAGTTCCCTCTGATGTCACTGATTGTGTCCCTGGCTGACCTGAAGTGAAAGTGGAAAGCAATCAATTAAGCTTTCCACTTAAGGGCCCGTCTCACATAGCGATATCGCTACCGATATCGCTGCTGAGTCACTAGTTTTGTGACGCAGCAGCGAGCTCACCAGCGATATCGCTGTGTGTGACATTCAGCGACGATCAGCCCCCCTGCCGGGTATCGCTGATCGTCGCTGAAATGTCAGGACCTTTTTTTGATCGCTGGTTTCCCGCTGACAGGCACACATCGCTGCGTGTGACAGGCGGGAGACCAGCGATCCGCTGGTAACCAAGGTACACAGCGGGTTTCCAGGCGCGGGGCTGTGCCTAGAAACCCGCTGTGTACCTTGGATACCAGCGCCCTGATGCAGGGAGCTGGTATCCAAGGTACACAGCGGGTTTCCAAGCGCTGCGCGGTGCCTGGAAACCCGCTGTGTACCTTGGTTACCAGCGGATCGCTGGTCTCCCGCCTGTCACACGCAGCGATGCATGCCTGTCAGAGGGAAACCAGCGATCAAAAAAAGTTCCTGACATTTCTGCGACGATCAGCGATACCCGGCAGGGGGCTGATCGTCGCTGAATGTCACACACAGCGATATCGCTGGTGAGCTCGCTGCTGCGTCACAAAACTAGTGACTCAGCAGCGATCTCGGTAGCGATATCGCTATGTGAGACGGGCCCTTAAGTGATGTTACCCGCAGTGTCGCTGTCCCAGATCGCTGCCTGAGCTGCCTGTTTGGCAGCTCAGCAGCGATCATGTAGCGATACACCAGCGATCCTGACAAGTGCATATCGTTGTCGGGATCGCTGGTGTATCGTTATGTGACACCCAGCCTTTACTCTCCTGTCAGGCAGGAGAGGAACTCATTCATTTGGGGTTTACTGTGAGGCTGCAGCATTAGCTGCGGTCCCTGCAGTAAACATTAACCCTTTCTGAAGGATTACACCGTGGGACCTGACTGTGCATGGGATAGGTAAGAATAATTTTGCTTTTTTATTTTATTTTTATTACAGGAAATGGTTTTTGCAGTAAAATAAAAGATGGTCAAAAACATGTGTCTTTATTTCATTAAAATGATTTTTAATTAAAGTGTGTGTGTTTTATTTTTATTTCATGCAACAGGATTAATAATTGATAGTTGTCTAATTGACAGCTCTCAATTATTAACCTGGCTTAAGGTCACCTTTCAATAGCAAGGTGGCTTTAACCCCATATTAACCCATTCGCCACCGCTACAGGGCAATGGGAATAGACGGGCAAAGTGCCAGAGAGGGCGAATCTAATTATAGATTTGTCTTTCCTGGGGTGTCTGGGGCAGATGTTAGTAGCCGGGGGGGCAAAAATAATGGTCCCTCTCTGGGCTATTATTATCTGCCCCCACTCACTGGCTTTGTCTGTCTGGTTGCGAAAATAGGGCGGGAGCCCACGCATTTTTTTTCAGCAATTTTACACCTCATATATATATATACATGTCATTGAATTTGTGACACATATATATATATATTTATATTTGTAGTTCATACACTTCTACATAGTATAATAGCCGCTAATTCAATTGCCGGCTTTTGTGAAAATGCAGAACCTGACATGAAATGACACTTGGTGTACATAGGGTTAACCGTGTCTTTTCATGTCCTTTGCTATCTAATTTGCACAAACAATTAAATCAGACTATGTGTGCAAAATTTCTCACCTGTAGGGGTTAATTAAAGGTGTAAATTCGTAGCAAAAAAGTCCGTTTTTTTTACAACGAATTTACACCTTTAATTAACCCCTACAGGTGTGAAATTTTGCACACATAGTCTGATTTAATTGTTTGTGCAAATCAGATAGCAAACGACATGAAAAGACATGGTTAACCCTATGTACACCAAGTGTCATTTCATGTCGGGTGCTTCTGTCTTTTCACTGAAGCCGGCTTTACCCGGCAATTGAATCAGAGTCTATTTTACTATGTAGAAGTGTATAAACTATAAATATATGTATATATATATATATATGTCACAATGACATGTATATATATATATATGTATTCTATGTGTGTATATTTAGTGTTTACAAGGAAAGAATGGGGTTTTTTTAGTTGCGATATTTTGTTCCCATAGACTTACATGGGACTTCCGGTATCGGTATCGGGTATCGCCGATATTTTAGTGATATCGGCGATACCATTCCGATTCCGATACTTTAGGATATCGGAAAGTATCGCTCAACTCTAGTGTCCATTAATTAGCATCACAGGTGTCTACACTCTTGGAATCAGTGAGTGGGCCTGTATAGAGGGCTACAGATACTCACTATTCTGTTTGGTGACATGGCGTGTATCACACTCAACGTGGACCAGAGGAAGCGAAGTAAAGAGTTGTCTCAGGAGATCAGAAAAAAAAATTAAAGACAAAAATGTTAAAGGTAAAAGTTATAAGACCTTCTCCAAGAAGCTTGATGTTCCTGTGACTACAGTTGCACATAATATTCAGAAATTTAAGCTCCATGGTGCTGTAGCCAACCTCCCTGGACGTGGCCACGGGAGGAAATTTGATGACAAATCAAAGAGACGGATGATACGAATGGTAACAAAAGAGCCCAGAAAAACTTCTAAACAGATTAAAGGTGAACTTCAAGCTCAAGGAACATTAGTGTCAGATCACACGATCCGTCGTTGTATGAGCCAAAGTGGACTTCATGGGAGACGACCAAGTAGGACACCATTGTTGAAAAAAAATCATAAAAAAGCCAGACTGGAATTTGTCAAACTACATGTTGACTAGCCACAAAGCTTCTGGGAGAATGTCCTATGTACAGATGAGACAAAAATGGAACTTTTTGGCAAGGCACATCAGCTTTATGATGGAAAAATGAAGCATATCAAGAAAAGAACACTGTCCCTACTGTGAAACATGGAGGAGGCTCTGTTATGTTCTGGGGATGATTTGCTGTATCTTGCACAGGGTGTCTAGAATCTGTGCAGGGTACAAAGAAATCTCAAGATTATCAAGGAATTCTAGAGAGAAATGTGCTGCACATTGTCAGAAAGCTTGGTCTTAGTCGCAGGTCATGGGTCTTGCAAATGGATAATGACCCAAAACACACAGTTAAAAATACCCAAAAATGGTTAAGAGGAAAACATTGGACTATTCTGAAGTGGCCTTCTAGGAGCCCTGACTTAAATTCCTTTGAGCATCTTTGGAAAGAGCTGAAACATGCCATCTGGAAAAGGCAACCATCAAACATGAGACAACTGGAGCAGTTTGCTCTTGAGGAGTGGGCCAAAATACCTGTCGAGAGATGCAAAAGTCTCATTGACAGTTACAGGAATCATTTGATTGCAGTGATTGCCTCAAAAGGTTCCGCAACAAAATATTAAGTTAAGGGTACCATCATTTCTGTCCAAGCCTATTTCATGAGTTTTATTATTTTAAAAATTCTGTGGAAGCATGGTTGAAATGCAAAGTCTGACTTTCATTTGTTCATTTTCATAGATTTTTGATTTATTATTACTTTTGTCAGATTCAAGTTATTTCTGTAACTATTGTGGGTTTTTCTGTCATTAAACGATGGGTACTAACAATTTTGACCACGTGTGTATATGCCACCGAAATCTATCCCAGAATGTGCAATGCTGTATGAATGACTAATTGAATCCAGATACATTTTTAATGTTTTTTTGGATGGCTAGATATCAGATAAATTTATTCTAGACCACAGGACAGTGTATGGGTGAGAAATTTAACCCAGACAAATTTTTTATGGTTTTATGTAGTTTTACATACCACTGTAATGTACCAATAACATTGTTAAACTGTATGGATGACTAATTGAATCCAGAAATAAATTTGGAACCTAAATGTTTTGAAAGTGTAGTTTATGTACTTCTACACTCATAAAGGCTTTTCATAAAGTGCAAAGCCAGGAAAAAATTATAAAGGACAGTCATCCATAGACCCTTGAAAGGCAAAAGCTGGCAGGCCTTATTCAAGTATTTTAAAATTGTACTTGCTGTACTCCTACACTCATAAAGGCTTTGCACAAAATGGAAAGGCAGTAAAAAATTATAAGGAGGGTAATACATTAGTCCCCATTATGTGTCTGCTCCTTCTTCCTCTGGAGGCTGGGGGGACTGCCCCCACCTGCTTCCTGGAGCCCAATTCCAAGGTGCCTGGGCTGTAAGAGACCCAGCTTCCAGTAGTGCCGGAGCGCCCAACATATAGAAATGGGCAATAACCCCCTGTTTCACCTGCGTCATCAGCTGCTCTGGCACAGGAGATGGGGAACTTCAAGGACACTACACTTTCTCGGGGGTGGTAGTATTCTTGTCTCGAGCTGCCTCAAGGAGCCTCTCCCAGGCCCCTTTCATTCCTCAAGATGGGTTCATCCTGTGCCCTTCCTTCTGAGATCACATCCACTGCATACCAGGGTGTTACCCCTCCATTTTGATGAACATGACACAGGTTCCAGCCATCAACACTTGCAGCCTCCGAGACAAGTGTTTCATCTCTACTGCTCGATGGTTGAATGAGATATGATGACGGGTCCCAAAACTCTTCAATGGACTCCCTTCTCCACTGACGGTCATAAGTAACGACCACACCCGGAATGCCAGCTCTCGATATCTTTCGGCTAGCGGGCCTGATAACATTTCTCTAGACCTGGACCTGGCTTGTTTCCTTGTCTCTTCCGACCAGCCTAGGCCATGCAGTCCGCTCACCAGTTTCTGGATCCTGGCTCTCCCATCCGCAGGAACGCTAATGGTAAAGGATGAGGCATGGGTTTGGAACTTGGTGGTTCCGAGAAATCGTCTGGATCCGGACCACAGGCTCTTGCTACCTATGCTGTTGCGCCAGTTTCCTCTGGCTCCAATATTCCTCCAGTCACTCCTTCGGTGGGTTCCGCCATCTTTGTCACCCACTAAGCACGTTACACTGTATAAATAAGTAATTGAGCACAGTAAAAAAAAGTTAACACTTTTTTGCAGTGTTAGATATCACAGAAATGTACCGCAGACACGAAATACTGTATGGGTGAGAAATGTAATCCAGCTAATTTTTTTTAACTCTTTGTTAGAATGTTAGATATCACACAAATGTACTACAGACCTCGGAATAGTGTAGGCAGAGGTGTAGCTAGGTTTTCTGGCACCCAGGGCAAGAATTCAGTTTGGCGTCCCCCCCAGCACATATGAAATTTGCACACTTAGTCATGTGCCGATGACCTGCTCGCCCTAATTCAATGTTCAGTGAAAAACTGAGAGAAGCAGAAAAGAAGCTCGTTGTCACGTAATAGCAAAAGTATGAAAACTGCATATGAGTGAAGCAGCCATGTGATGATTGCTGGAACTTGCAAGCAGAGTTGAGTCCTGACAGTGAGTATATTTCAGGCTGTTAGGAAAGGCTGCAGGGCTTCATTTTGTAACTAAAGGGTGCGTCCAGGTTTGAGATGAAAGTCTGCAGTCACTATAGGTGGCTGTAGACTTCTGAATTCTCAAAGTGCATGAACTGCACACTTTTAGGATTCTCCCTTGCACAAGAATGAGATTTGCATACTTCTGGCTACATTCCAACTAGATGTGCCCGGCCTTGCTCAATTCATTTTCATTGAGTGAGGCTACGCATGTCTAGTCAACACGTGACCACATGTATGCAAATCGTCGACACCAGAGAATCCTGACACCGCACAGTGCGCACTGTGAGAATTCAAAAGTCTACAGTCACATAAAATGACTGCAGACTCATCACAAACTTGGACACCTCATTTAATATTCCTAACAAATAAAAATATGAGAATTAGTCAGTATCCCAAAAAAAATTAACATCCAGGTACCTGTTAGATGACGTCATCTCTGGGTTCGTTCTTTTTCTTTTCTTCTTCATCTTGTCCAGACTCCATGAGTTTTCTCATCCACAGCCCGTCTCTGCAGACTGCCATCTTTCCGATCTTCTGCAGCACATCCCCACATGACTGCCCTTAAAGATAGCAGTGTAATTATAATGCTCAGGAATAAAAATATCTGCCCTAAGCTGAGCTCCTGAATTTGCCCCACACTATAATTCATGCACAAAATAAATAAAACTGTCCCTCTTATGGTACATGCTCTCCACACTGCCCCTCCTTTCCATACTGAGCCCACCTCTTCACACAGTTCTCTCACACTGAGTCCCCCCTGTAGGGCCCAGTCTCTAATCTGTGTCCCCCTCATCACACTCCCCCTCCTTGGTATACTGTTGACTGTCTGTGCCCTTACACTGTACTACACCCCCCACACTACTCAGTCTCTATTCTGTGCCCACTCACACTTTCCCCCATACTGTCTCCTCGCACTATTCCCTTTAATAGTTTACTCACATGTTTCCCCCTCCCTCCTCATACATTTAGTGATCGACCCAAAGAGTGGTCGTAAATGGCTGCACATCCAGTTGGAAGAATGTCTCAAGTGGGGTACCACAAGGCTCTGTTTTGGGCCCTGTATTGTTCAACATCTTTGTCAATGATTTAGATGAAGGAATTGAGGGTAAACTGATCAAATTTGCTGATGACACAAAGCTAGGCGGGATAGCTAATACTAGAGAATAGAGAGAGAGGATTCAAAAAGATATAAATAAACTGCAGCAGTGTACAGCAACTAACAGAATGGTTTTTAACAGGGAAAAATGCAAAGTACTACATCTGGGCAATAAAAATGAAAAAAGCATATACAAAATGGGAGGAATAGGGCTAAGTAACAGCACATGTGAAAAAGACTTGGGTATACTAATTGATCACAGACTGAACATGAGTCAACAGTGTGATGCAGCAGCAAAAAAGGCAAATACAATTCTAGGATGTATCAACAGAAGCATACAGTCTAGACCACGTGAGGTCATTATTGCCCTCTACTCCTCTTTGGTCAGACCTCATCTGGAATCCTGTGTCCAGTTTTGGGCACCACATTTTAAAAAAGACATCAACAAACTGGAGCAAGTTCAGAGAAGAGCCACCAAAATGGTGACCGGTCTGCAAACCATGTCCTATGAGGAACGGTTGCAGGATTTGGGAATGTTTAGCTTGCAAAAAAGAAGACTGAGAGGAGACTTAATAGCTGTCTACAAATATCTCAAGGGCTGTCACATTGTATAAGGATCATTTTTATTCTCATTTGTACAAGGAAAGACTAGAAGCAATGGGATGAAACTGAATGGGAGGAGACACAGATTAGATATTAGAAAAAACTTTTGACAGTTAGGGTGATCAATTAGTGGAACAAGCTGCCACGAGAGGTGGTGAGTTCTCCTTCAATGGAAATCAGAGGCTGGACAGACATCTGTCTGGGATGATTTAGAGAATCCTGCTTTGAGCAGGGGGTTGGACCAGATGGCCCAGGAGGTCCCTTCCAACTCTACCATTCTATGATTCTATGATTTACCCTCGCACTTTCCATAGTGCCTCCTCACACATCCCTCCGACTCCCCATACTATGTCTGCACCCATCCCATCACCATTGCTCCCCATACTGTATACTCATACATTTTCTCCTCATTCCTCATACTCTGTCTGCACCCATCTCCCCATACATGCCCCATCTCATACCTTCATACCTTCCTCCTCATAGTGTGTCTTCAATTTTTTCCCGCTCCCCATATTGTGTCTGCACCTGTCCCTTCTTTGCGCTCTAAACTAGTCTTCATATCATCCCCGTTACACAAAATCTCACCCAACCCCATTACACTAAATACCCCCATCACAGTAAATCTCCTTTAGCCCTATTACAGTAAATCTCCCACACACAGTAAATACCCCTTGTGACAGGGTCACTCGCACAGTGTATGAAGGGAGATACGTGTCACTGCGTTTACTACAGTCAGAAGACAGTCCACCTACAAGACCGGTTGCGTGCGGCTGCATAGAAATACATGCAGCTGTACACTCAAGTCCGAGTGTGGGCGACAGTGCCGGGTGTTCATGTGAGAGACTCGAACGAGAATCATTGCTATCTAGTTGGAAACTACCTGCTTGTTAGTTTTTTGGCTCGTAGTAAAAAATAATTTAGTCCTGGATAAATCTTTTAAATTTCCCGCCACTCCTTTGGACCACAGCTGCCAATCCCTAGTCTCATCGGTCACATGTTGCACATTCAAGCATTACTTTCACAGTGTTTGGCCACAGGGATCATATGAATTATATGCGTACAGAATTTACCCCAAGCACGGATCAGATAGGGATGCAACTAATAGTTATTTTTTATTTTTATCAATTCTTGATCTTAGGCCACATTTATAAAATTCCAACTTCTTTCTCAAATATTGTATATAAAAAAAATCAGTACTAATGTTTCCTTGCGAAAGACACTCTATTGGCTTCATTTGATTTACTGTTGAAAACTTTGTCGAGACTCTGAAGATAAGAGGCATTAATATAACATAACTAATCAAAGCGAACTCTATAAGATGAGAAACACCTGCTTTTATCGCCATAAATTCAGAATATAGTGGCGGAGCTGGAAAACATGATGGTCATTGCATATATTATTATCAGCTTGCTCATTACCCTTTAGGTTTTCTAATACCATCCTTGTGCTCAATGAAGTGTACTTTTAATTATCTTGTAATCTAACCAACACGGAGGTTTTCTCAGGTTCATTTTAAAATGGACTTAATTGCCCGCCTGGCCAGCGAATCACTGTTTAATATTGACTTGGGAAGTACATTACTTTTTGACTCATTGATTTTTACTAAGTAAACCGGCAAACTTTTTTTTTCTTTACGGTTCTGAAAGGTTAAAAAGTGGCGGCAAACCTTTGTTTACCTATTAAAGTTTGCGCTTTTTGTACTGTTAAATGTGGTTTGTCCTTGATGTACCCTTTTAGCTCGGAACTTGATGAAAACATGCATCAAATTAGATCATCAAACTCCTATTGAAAACCTGTTTCTATGTTCTCCGTCGCCTGACTGCACATTTCCAGCTCGTCATCATCAGGTCTCATCAAAACTCAGAGGAACTGAATAAAAATTCAGATTTGTTAATTGACGGTTTTGAAGGATGATTAATAGCATGTAAAATGATGGGGGGATGGAGTTATTATCACCGCTGGCCCGATAGGTAACAAGCATTCTTTTTTTTTACATTACTTTGCAATGATAAAGTTACCCTTTCAATGCAGTTTATTTTGCCAAAGGGAAATTAACATATAAATACACTTTACTAGGCAGCTACATTGTTATTCCTAACAATTGTGCTCTCAGCGGGGCTATGCTATTATTTTTCTATACTCAGGGCTATAAAATATATGGAGGCCAATCATTTTGCATAGTTTTATAGGAGTCACTTGTGGACCAACAGAACACCTTTAAAAGTTACATGAAGATCATTGACATTTCCAACACATGCACATTGAAATAATGAGCTAGGCGACTGTGTGCAAATTGTAAATTTACCTTAATGCATACTTATCATTTCATAAAACTACTGATATATCATAGTTATATGCTGGAATTTTTGATGTGTGGGGGTCTGTGTGCTGAGATTGTGATGACTGATGTAAAGGAGCAGTAATCCTCAGCTATAAGTCTTTGACTCCTCTCCAGGAAAAACCAGAGACACAGGGGCAGGCTAAAGCCGGGGTCACACTTTCGAGTGCAATGCAAGAAACTCACGCGAGTCTCTCGCCTCAATACCCAGCACTGTCGCCGTCACTCAAGACCGAAGTGTGCGGCTACATGTATTTTAATGCAGCTGAACGCTCCTGTCCGAGTGCCGGAGGCAGAGCTGGGTACTTAGGTGAGAAATTAGCGCAAGTTTCTCCCATTTAACTTGCAAGTGTGACCCCGGCATAAGCTGAATATTCCTGCCTTTTTGTTTCAACAAAGTCTATTTCATAACAGCTAGACCCCCTAATTAAAACTTCTTACATGTCACTATGACCCCTTCTCTTCAACAGGAGCTGATCTGAAGTACCTAGTAGAGGCCAATGTTTTAAGTTATTAGGGTAGATGCACAGGGTAAGTAAACGCTGTGGGTTGGACGCTGCCTACCTTCACAGCGTCCAAGCCATAGCATCCAGATGTTACAGCATAGTGGATGGTGTGTCAAGAAATCCCATGTCCACTATGCGTGCACAGACGCCTACGGATAACCCGTGGAGATGGACATGTGCCGTGTCTTTTCAGACCGCAGCATGTCTATTTATTAGTGATGAGCGAACGTGTTCGCCACTACTCGTTTCTCACTCAAGTATCACGGTACTCGAGTACAAGTACGGTACAAGCCATTAACCCTCAGACACTTTCAGACTCCCTACACTCATCGCTGTCCCCAATCTCCTCTCTTTCCTGTCCTGATCTGGCTGTTCATCACTACAATGACATTCTTAAAAGCACCCTTGACCAAGTAGCACCGCTCACCCTCAGAACCTCCAAACACACAGTAAAACAGCCCTGGCTCACATTGCAAACTCGACTTCTTCAGCGATGCTCTAGGAGTGCTGAACGCCTCTGGAGAAAAACCCGCACACCAGAAGACTTCATCCACTTTAAATTCATGTTAAGAACTTATAATGCTGCCCTTCACCTCGCCAAACAGACCTACTTCACCACACTGATCTCCTCACTAGCCAACAACCCCAAGAAACTTTTTGACACTTTTCACTCCCTCCTCAGGCCAAAAGCACAAGCCCCTATCACAGACATTTGTGCTGACGACCTGGCCTCCCACTTTATAGAAAAAATAGATACTATCCGTCAGGAAATCTGCTCTCAACCACCAAGTGCTGTGACTCCCATCCCACCCTGCATTTCCCCTGGCTCACTTTTCACATTTGATCCCATCACAGAAGAAGAAGTCTCCAGACTCCTCTCTTCCTCTCGTCCGACTACATGCACTACCGACCCCATCCCCTCACATCTCCTCCAGTCTCTCTCTCCAGTTGTCACAACTCACCTAACTACAATCTTTAATCTCTCACTCTCCTCTGGCATTTTCCCATCCTCCTTCAAATACTCCATCATTACTCCATTACTAAAGAAACCCGCTCTTGACCCTTCCTGCACAAACAACTACAGACCGGTCTCCAATCTCCCCTTCATCTCTAAACTTTTGGAGCGCCTAGTCTACTCCCGCCTCACCCGTTACCTCTCCACTTACTCCCTCCTAGACCCTTCACAGTCCGGCTTCCGCCCCCTACATTCGACTGAAACTGCACTCATCAAAGTGACCAATGACCTTCTTACAGCAAAACGTAACGGCGACCACTCTCTGCTCATTCTTCTCGACCTTTCTGCAGCTTTCGACACGGTTGACCACCGTCTCCTACTCTCTAGGCTCCAGTCACTAGGTATTAAGGACACTGTTCCTCTTCTGGTGACCGCTCCTTCAGTGTTTCGTTCTCTGGCTCCACGTCATCTCCTCTTCCTCTCACTGTCGGTGTACCCCAGGCTCAGTCCTTGGCCCCCTTCTCTTCTCTCTCTACACGGCCCCAATTGGACAGACCATCAGCAGATTTGGCTTTCAGTACCATCTTTATGCCGATGACACACAACTATACACGTCATCCCCCGACCTTACCCCCGCTGTTCTACAGAACACCACCGACTGTCTGTCCGCAGTCTCCAACATCATGTCCGCTCTCTATCTGAAACTTAACCTCTCCAAGACTGAACTCCTTCTGCTCCCGCCGTCTACTAACCTCCCTAAATCTGACATTTTCCTCTCTGTGGGCGGCACCATAATAACACCCCGGCAGCAGGCTCGCTGTCTGGGTGTTATGTTTGACACCAATCTCTCCTTCACCTCCCATATACAATCTCTTGCCCGCTCTTGCCGTCTACACCTAAAGAACATCTCTAGAATCCGCCCTTTTCTCACCATGGAAACAACAAAAACCCTCACTGTAGCATTGATCCACTCCCGCCTGGACTACTGCAACGCTCTATTACTTGGCCTCCCCATTACTCGACTATCCCCTCTTCAGTCCATCCTTAATGCAGCAGCCAGGGTCATCCATCTGGCTAATCGGTACTCGGACGCGTCCGCTCTTCGCCAGTCCTTACACTGGCTGCCCATTCATTATAGGATCCAATTCAAAGTACTGGTTCTCACCCACAAAGCTCTCCACAGTGCAGCACCCCCCTACATCTCCTCCCTCATTTCTATCTATCGGCCTAACCGACTGCTGCGCTCTGCAAACGACTTTCGACTAACCTCTGCACTAATCCGTACCTCCCACTCCCGACTCCAAGACTTCTCCCGCGCTGCGCCAATCCTCTGGAATGCTCTACCCCAAGAAATTAGGACTATCCACAATTTGCATGGTTTCAGGAGCTCCCTCAAAACACATTTGTTCAGAGTGGCCTATCACATTCACTAACCAAAGTCGTTCTATGTTTAAGTGTGTATGTGTAGCCCATTCACTATCTCCATCCATGCCTCACTCCCTCAAGATGGCTGGACCATTATTATAAATGCACCATTGTATATACACACCTGTACTTTGTATCTCCCCCACCTCATTGTAGATTGTAAGCTCTCACGAGCAGGGTCGGCTTATTTTGCTTTAATTATTGTATTGTTAACGTTGTTACCTATAACTTGTGTTTTGAAACTGTTAAACTGTAAAGCGCTGCGGAATATGTTGGCGCTATATAAATAAAGATTATTATTATTATTATTATTATTACTTGGTGAGCACCGAGCATTTCTGGGATTATTCGGCGGGAACCCGGTCTCCACCCAGCTTTTTTGGAGGACTTTACAGACCCAATCACGATGCAGGGATGGTCTGCCAGGCAATGAAACGCCACATCCATCTTTGTTGTGGTCGTGCAGTGATTGGCTGCACAGAATCATCAGGGGTATAAGAGACCGGACGCCGCCCTGCTCAGCTCATTCAGCTCCGGACTGAGGTAGTGTAGGGAGAGCTGCTGCCGATTTAGGGTCAGAATTGGGGATTTGGGGAATTGGGGATCAAGAGAATGCCAAGAGTGTGCAAAGCAGTCATCAAAGCAAAAGGTGGCTACTTTGAAGAACATAGAATATAAGACATAATTTCAGTTGTTTCACACTTTTTTGTTAAGTATATAATTCCACATGTGTTAATTCATAGTTTTGATGCCTTCAGTGAATTTACAATTTTCAGAGTCATGAAAATACAGAAAAATCTTTAAATGAGAAGGTGTGTCCAAACTTTTGGTCTGTACTGTATATTGGCCGTACATAGCTAGCCCCAGGTGTAATTGGATTACAGGCCACACATTTTTTGGTCTGGTATCTCCGTGGAAGCTCATAACTGTGCATTCTCAAAGTTTGGCCAGTTTACGGCGTTTTTTTTTTTTTTTGTCCTGGGAGAAAAACTGTACTTACATACAGCAGTATTCAGGGTCGGACTGGCCCACCGGAGAACCGGAGGATTCTCCGGTGGGCCCTGGCATCTGGGGGCCCTGGCACCTGCTGGCATACAGGGGCCAGTTGCCTAGGGCCCCTGCTGCTCCAGGGGCCCCCAGCCGGTGGCGTGTCGCTAATAGCGGCACACCACGCAGCTGCCATGGGGGCCCCGTGCCAGCGGAGCAGCAGCGGGTGACAGGAGGCAGGAGCCCCTGTCCCCGCTGCTAAAGAAAATGAATATTCACTGCTTCCCACGCCCATGTGAATATCATTACTTACCTGTCACTCGCTCCAACCGCTGAGCGCCGCTGTGTCTTCGCGTCCTCTCTTGCTGCGATGTTCAGGCAGAGGGCGCGATGACGTCATTAGTGAGCGCCGCGCCCCCTGCCTGAGCATTCACTGCCGGAGGACCGAAGACAGCGGCGCTCAGCAGTGGACCCGGTGACAGGTAAATATAGCAGGTGCTGGGGCCCTGAGCCTGCTCAGGACACCAGCACCTGGCCCCCAGCGATGAGAGGTGAGTATGTCTTTTTTTTTTTGCAGCATCTATGGGGGCACAGTGGAGCATCTATGGGGGCATAATCTATGGGGCATAATCTGTGGAGCATTTATGGGGCATAATCTATGGGGGGATAATCTGGAGCATTTATGGGGGCATAATCTGTGGAGCATTTATGGGGTCATAATCTATGGGGGCATAATCTATGGAGCTTCTATGGAGGCATAATCTGTGGAGCATTTATGGGGTAATAATCTATGGGGGCATAATCTGGGGAGCATTTATGGGGGAATAATCTATGGGGGCATAATCTGGGGAGCATTTATGGGGGCATAATCTATGGGGGCATAATCTGACGAGCATTTATGGGGGCATAATCTATGGGGCATAATCTGTGGAGCATTTATGGGGGCATAATCTATGGGGCATAATCTGACGAGCATTTATGGGGCATAATCTATGGGGGCATAATCTGTGGAGCATTTATGGGGGCATAATCTATGGGGGCATAATCTGACGAGCATTTATGGGGGCATAATCTATGGGGGCATAATCTGTGGAGCATTTATGGGGGCATAATCTGTGGAGCATTTATGGGGGCATAATCTATGGGGGCATAATCTGTGGAGCATTTATGGGGCATAATCTATGGAGCATCTATGGGGGAATAATCTAAGGAGCATTTATGGGGGCACAATCTATGTAGCTTCTATGGGGCATAATCTAAGGAGCACTTATGGGGCATAATCTATGGAGCATCTATGGGGGCATAATCTATGGGGCATAATCTAAGGAGCATTTATGGGGCATAATCTATGGAGCATCTATAGGGGCATAATCTATGGGGCACAATCTATGGAGCTTCTATGGGGGCATAATCTAAGGAGCATCTATGGGGGCACAATCTATGGAGCTTCTATGGGGGCATAATCTAAGGAGCATCTATGGGGCACAATCTATGGAGCTTCTATGGAGGCACAATCTAAGGAGCATCTATGGGGGCATAATCTAAGGAGCATCTATGGGGGCATAATCTATGGAACATCTATGGGGGCACAATCTATGGAGCATCTATGGGGGCATAATACATGGGCAGCATATGGGGCACAATCTATGGAGCATCTTGTGGGGCATAATACATGGGGCAGCATATGGGGCATAATCTCATATTCCACCTTCGTTTATACTCGAGTCTATAAGTTTTCCCAGTTTTTTGGCAAAATTAGGGGGGTCGGCTTATACTCGAGTATATATGGTATCTATCTATTATCTATCTATATATATATATATATATAGCATTATACCCTATGAGGGGGGCAGCATTATCCTCTATGAGGGGGGCAGCATTATCCCCTATGAGGGGCTGCTTTATAATCTATGAGGGAGGCTACCCCAATTCCTGCTACATAATTAAGACATGTACTACCTTATATTATACCCTGATATTAGTGTGTTTTACTGCACAATTGGTGGTCTTGTATTTATTTCTATGTAGCTACTTAGTGGGCCCCAAGAATGATTTTCTCTGGTGGGCCCAAGGTGTTCCAGCCCGACGCTGGCAGTATTTACCCCCCAAAAAAGAAGAAAAATCACACATTTATCATAGTGGTATCTCCATGCCAGCTCACATCTGTGTGTGCTCAAAGTTTGGCCACTTAATGGCGGTTTTCTTTCTTTGTCCTAGTTGTCACTGTACTTAAATACAGCAGTATTTACCCACCAAAAAAAAATACAGCCCATACATTTGTTGTAATGGTTTCTCCGTGGTAGCTCATATCTGTGTGTGCTCATAGTTTGGCCACTTTACGGCGGTTTTCTTTTTTGTCCTGGGTAAAACTGTACTTATATGCAGCACTATTTAGCCCCCCAAAAACCAAAAAAAAAAAAAAAAACATTTGTCGTAGTGGTATCTCCAAGCCAGCTCATATCTGTGTGTGCTCAAAGTTTGGCCAGTTTAGGCCGGTTTTCCATTTTTTGTCCTGGGTGTCACAGTATTGATATACAGCACTAGTTAGCCCAAAAATAAAAAAAACAGGGCACACAGTTGTCGTAGTGGTATCTCCGTGGCAGCTCATATCTGTGTGTGCTCATAGTTTGGCCAGTTTAGACCGGTTTTCCTTTTTTTGTCCTGGGTGTTACAGTACTGATATACAGCACTAGTTAGCTCAAAGATAAAAAAAAACAGGGCACACATTTATCGTAGTGGTATCTCCGTGGCAGCTCATATCTGTGTGTGCTCAAAGTTTGGCCAGTTTACGGCGGTTTTCTTTTTTGTGTCCTGGGTGAAACTGTACTTATATATACAGCACTATTTAGCCCAAAAAAAAAAAAAAACATTTGTCATAGTGATATCTCCGTGCCAGCTCATATCTGTGAGTGCTCAAGGTTTGGCCAGTTTAGGCCGGTTTTTCTTTTTTTGTCCTGGGTGTGACAGTACTGATATACAGCACTAGTTAGCCCAAAATTAAAAAAAACAGGGAACACATTTGTCATAGTGGTATCTCCGTGGCAGCTCATATCTGTGTGTGCTCAAAGTTTGGCCAGTTTACGGCAGTTTTCCTTTTTTTGTCCTGGGTGTCACAGTACTGATATACAGCACTAGTTAGCCCAAAAATTAAAAAAAACAGGGCACACATTTGTCATAGTGGTATTGCCTTGCCAGCTGATATCTGTGCATGCTCAAAGTTTGGTCAGCTTAGGCCGGTTTTCCTTTTTTTGCTCTGGGTGTCACAGTACTGAAATACAGCACTAGATAGCCTAAAAATAAAAAAGAAACAGGGCACACATTTGTCATAGTGTTATCGCCTTGCCAGCTGATATTTGTGCATGCTCAAAGATTGGCCAGTTTAGGCCAAAACATTGTATTTTTTTGCAGTCTGTTAACGTAATTATTAAATCTGATAAGACCAAAAACATTTTTACCTACAGTCCAGATAGGTAAAATGTGGTTTTCAAGCACACTTATCACATACAAGTTGACTCCCAAATCACCCTTTTGAAGTGAACGTGTATAATATTCTATTCCATATACAATGGGCAAGGCACGTGGCAAGGGACGGGGAAGTGGACGTGATGATGATGGTGCAGGCCGAGGCCATGGGCAAGCTGAAATTGGCCCACCGAAAACACCCACATCATCTCGCTGGACCTTAGTGTCCGAAGTCCTAGGAGACCGCGGCAAGACATCACTATTGAAGCCCGAGCAGAGTGAAAAGGTTGTTGGTTGGATAGCAGATAATACTTCCAGTTACTTATCCACCACCACCAGCACCCTGATTTCAACACGGTCAAGTCACAGTAGACGTGAATATAGACAGTATATTCCTTACCCTGATCCTCCTTTCTCCCACCATGCTCAGTGCCCTAAGACAACTGATCCCACACTCAGACACTCAGAAGAGCTGTTCAGTTTTTCATTTGGAGATTCGTGCCTCTCACCCGCTCCACTAGAAGCGGGGCAAGATGATATTCCATGTAGCGATGCACAAATATTTGAGCAGCCACGGTCACAAGAGGTGGACGATGATGAGACACAATTGCTGGAAAGTCAGGAGGAGGAGCAGGGTGGGGAAGTGGAAGATGAGGTGGTGGATGATGCAGTAACAGACCCAGACTGGCAGGAGGACATGCAGAGCGAGGACAGCAGTACACAGGGAGAGGTAGGCTTCACACCACTTCAGGCAAGAAGAAACAGTGTGGTGGCCGCAGACAGAAGGCGGGCAACCATTACCCGTAACACCAACCTGACGGAAGTTGCTAGTCCAACTGTTAGGTCTTCCAAGTCTGCTTATTTATTAAAGACTCTGCCGATAACCCCAAACAGACCATTTACAACACCTGTCATGCCAGCATCAGCAGGGGTAGGAAAACTACCAGCCTTACCACCACCAGCATGATCAGGCACATGGCAGCAAAGCACTCAACTTTTTGGGCCCAACCCAGGCTCCAGGAACAGTGTCTGCGGGTGACACCACTGCTTCTTCCACTGTTGTGCGTGCAAGCCAATCCCGTCCTCTGTGCATGTGAAGATGCTGCCTGCCCTGAACCTTCCGTTGCCCACAGTCAAATAGCACCATCATCAAGCACGTCCACATTTTTGTCCCAGCGCTGCCTTCAATTGTCCATACCCCAGTCATTGGAACGTAAGCGGAAATATGCAGCCAACACTCCACAGGCCACAGTACTCAATTCTCATATTTCTCTTCTGCTTGCGGTCGAAATGTTGCCTTTTAAGCTCGTGGAGACTGAAGCTTTCCGCAACCTGAGGGCGGCGGCCGTCCCAAGGTACTCTGTCCTCAGCCGCCACTATTTCTCCCGCTGTGCCGTCCCGGCATTACACAAGCACGTGTCCCACAACATTACCCGTGCCCTCAACAATGCAGTTACTGGGAAAGTACACCTAACCACGAACACGTGGACAATTGCTTGTGGCCAGGGACAGTATATCTCGCTGACGGCACACTGCTTTAACATAGTGGAAACCGGGACCCAGTCAGACTGTGGGATGGAACACGTCTTCCCGACGCCAAGGATTGTGGACCATATGTCAATCAGGATTGCACCCACTGTGTACAGCTCCTGCAGATCCTCCTCCTCTTTAGCCTCCATGTCAGAAATGAGCACATCAGTCACAAGCTGGAAGCACTGCAGCACTGCCAAAGGAAACCGGCAACAGGCTGTGCTGAAGCTAATTTGCTTAGGTGACAATACGCACAATGCTGAATAGTTGTTGACAGCTCTGAAAGAGCAGGCAGATGTGTGGCTGACACTGCTAAATCTCCAGCTAGGCATGGTTGTGTGTGACAATGGCAGGAACCTGGTGGCGGCTTTGAGGCGAGGCGAACTAACACACGTACCATGCCTGGCCCATGTGCTGAACCTTGTTGTTCAAGTTTTCTAAAAAGCTATCCGGAGCTGCTGGATCTGCTGGTTCAAGTACGCCAACTATGTGCACATTTTAGAAAGTCAGCTACAGCTTCAGCCGCCCTTGCCGTGCTTCAGAAGCAATTGCAGATTCCGGCTCACCGACTGGTGTGTGATGTCCCCACGCGTTGGAACTCTACACTGCATATGTTAGAAAGGATTTGTGAGCAGAAGCGGGCAGTTGTTGAATACCAGCATCAACAAGGCCGTCGTTTGTCAGGTTTGACTCCACATATAAGACCTCAGGAGTGGACATAGATGTCAGACATATCTAGCATCCTCCAAAACTTTGAGGAGTCCACCAAGATGGTGAGTGGCGATGACGCCATAATTAGAGTCACCATCCCGCTCATCTGAATTCTGAAAAGCTCTCACAATGAAAGAGGAGACACTGCAGGCGGATCAAGAAGACATGGATCAAGGTACCATACAGGGTGATTACACACAGCCCAGCCTCGTGTCATCCCAA
>JARQOD010000005.1:59061000-59126701 GCA_033576555.1 Oophaga sylvatica
GAGTTTGATGCGAGTTAGTCGCACGACTTTCTCGCAACAACACCCGGCACGGCGCCCACTCTTCGACCCGAGTGTGCGGTGCATGTATTTCTATGCCGCAGCGCACTTGGGTCCGAGAGCGGGCGCCGTGCGGGTGTTGTTGCGAGAAAGTCGTGCGACTATCAAACTCGGCAGTGTGACGCCGGCCTTACACAGCACACAGCAGGGGCACATTTATAGATTATCTCAGCACAGGAACATTTTTTAACACATCCAATTGTGGAAATTATTTTTATTCCAAGCCCTTTAAGGAGTAAATGGCATTTATTTATTTTTTTCATAAATCAATAGTGAGTAGCGAATAGTGAAAATAAAAAACTTTGTAATAATTACAATTAGAGAAATCTGCTTCTTTCTCTTCCAGGATGATCATTCAGTATTAAAATTCTCAATTCATATGTAAAATATATCTTTAGTGACGCAATTTTTCCATTACTGATATAGGAGATAATAGTTGGTAATAAATTTCAGTGAAGAACTGTAACCTTAATTTTGGGATAAATTGCAGCAAGATGTCTGTGTCTGTGTCTGGCTCCAATGTCCTTTTCTCTGCAGAATTTTAAAATCCCCTTCTCTCCATAGAATTTTAAAATCACCAACTGTCATCTCCTATTTCAGTTTTGGGAAAATCTGTGTTCGCTGAATAAGGAATTTATGTTTTTTTCCCGTAAATTATAGAGTAAAGATCAATCCAGGAGAAAAAAAAAAGCAAATTTCTCTGAGCAGAAAAATGATGAACTTGCTTATTTTCATATGTACATTCATTCATGAAATAAAAATTAAAGTGACGTGTGAGAAGGTCACTGGGAAAATACTGGAGGGGAATATGTGTCCACAGGTTGTTTGCCTCAATGATATGAACCTGGAAAAATGCTCCAGATACTAATTGCTGAGAGGGGTTATTCCCCATGTTAAGGGCTGTTTTTTTGTGAAGAGCTGAACAATGGGTGGGAGACTGTTCACCATATCTCCCCCAGGGTGTAGTCCAGAAGTTAAATGTGCAGCCTTTGGGCTCATTCGTTGTTCTGTGTACATGGAGGGGAGCTGACCTCCAGAGCTGGGCTTTTGGTAAACAGAGATGAAACCTGTTTCCTGTGCAGGCGGATCACTGCAGTTATAAGTGAGTGCTATTCTTTTTGTTTATGTCAAGATGACTGAATATGTCTATTTATCTTATTTGGACTGGTTAATGAAGCTCGTTTTACTAAACCAGTTGAATATTTAAAAGTAAAGCATTCCTGTGATTACCTTGTTAAGCAGCCAACTGAGCCAATCTGCCGCAGATGGTTTACTCTTTAAATCTACACCTACGGCAGCCAATTTTCATTTTTTTGCAGTTTATTTTCATTCCCTTAACTTTTTATATTTTTCCATCTACAACACTATGTGACGGCTTTTTTCTGCAGAACAAGTTGTAGTTTTGAGTGAGGGCATCCATTTTACCCTACAGTGTATTGGAAAACAGAAAAAAATCCAAATGCTGTAAAATTGTGAAAAAATGCAATGCCACAATTGATTTTTTTTTTTTTTTATGGCGATCACTATATATTACACTGTGTAAACAATTATTAAGCAATTTGTACACCGCTGGCAACATTAATGGCTGTCTGTTGAGTTATTTAGAGATCACACCAAATTTACACTGTTATACAAGCTGTACACTGACTACTTTCCATTGTATCAAAGTGTCATATCTTTAGTGTTGTCCCTTGAAAAGATATAATAAAATATTTGCAAAAATGTGAGGGGTGTACTCACTTTTGTGATATACTGTACTGTATGAGCCATGTAGCCTCCTATTTACAGTATAAGCCCTTACATAGCTCCTTATATGCAGTATGAACCCTTACATAGCTCCTTATATACAGTGTGAGCCCCCATGTAGCTCCTTATATATAGTGTTAGCACCCAAAGAGCCTCTCTATATACAGTTTGAGACCCCACATAGCTCCTAATATACAGTATGAACTTCTACATTGCTCGCTATATAAAGTGTGAGCCCCCATATAGCTCCCTTTATAGTGTGAGCCCCCACAGAGCCTCTCTATATACAGTATAAGCACCCACATAGCGTACTACATACAGTATGAGTCCTCACATATCTCCTAGATACAGTATGAGCCCCTACTTAGCTCCCTACATACAGTATGAACCCCTACATAGCTCCCTATATAGAGTCTGGCCCCCACATAGCTCCCTATATAGAGAATGAGCCCCCACATTGCTCCCTAAATACATTATGAGCCCCCACATATCTTCTATAAACAGGCATACAGGCCATACACATATTTAAAAAAATAAATTCTCACCTCACTCTCGTTCTCCCGACGCTTTTATCTGATTCCAGATCTCCACTTCTTCTTGAAGCCGGTGCGTATTTATTAAGCAGGTACTGGGATGCAGTAATACAAATGCTGCAGAGCAGGGATCAACTATATTTATTTAACAGTGTGAAAACTGCTCACAGGGAGATAACAGGTAAACAGAGTACAAAGGGTAAAACTAAATAAAAGTCAGTTAACAAAACAGTCTCTTGTTAAAGGTTTCACTTATCGTGACTCCGCAGCCTGTCACTTTTGAGGTCCTGTAGGTAGCATAATGCCGGCAGTGTTCTTCCCGAGATCTCGTCTCCCGAGATCTCAGGACAAGATCTAGTTGCCGAGATTTGAATCAGTATGCGGCGGCCATCTTTCCGGAGGCCCCTGGCGGCCATCCTTCAGGACGGCACCGCGACGCAGCTGCGGGGGGCTTTCCAGGTAGGACGAAATGCCGGCGGAGACCCCCACGTAGCACAGAGCCCCGCTGTTTCCCCGACACCACCACAGCACCACAGGCTGCATCAGGACCGCTACCTGAGGCCCCTGGTGGCCATCTTTCAGGATGGCACTGCGTCGCAGGAACAGAGCTGCGGGGGCTTTCGGGCTAGGACGAAATGCCGGCGGAGCCCCCACGCAGCCCAGAGCCCGCTGCTGCCCCGACACCACCACCACACCACAGGGAAGCTGCATTGGGACGCCGCCGCTGGACTTTTAGGTATGTTGCGACCATAAGACGCACCCCCATTTCCCCTAAAAATTTTTGGGGAAAAAAGTGCGTCTTATGGTCCGAAAAATACGGTAGATATCCATGAGATACATAGTGCTGTGGATGTGTAGTTTACTGTACATGTATATAGCTAATAAATAAATGAAAAAAATGGCATGGGGTCCCTCTTTTTTAATAACCAACTAACGAAAATCTGACAACTATGATTTGGGAATGGCCCAATAATCATGGAGCTTCCAGCCTATTAAGATCAGCTCTCAGCTGTCTGCTTAGCCTTTACTGGTTATTAAAAATGAGGGACCTTAAAAAAAATTATGTGGGGTCCCCTATTTTTAATACTCCTCAAAGGCCAAGCAGACAGCTTGTATATAAGGCAAAAATAAAAAAGAGAGAAATAAACAAATCTGCCTCCTCCATCCCATAGGCTATGTTGACACTTAGCATTTTTGCTGCATGTTTGCATTTTCTCATTGCTTTCATGGTGAAAAAAAACATTCACCAGTAAATGTAATTTTAACATTTTACTACCTTTTCTGGGCATGTGGTGTGTGTGATATGGTCAGACACATCCTGTTTAATTTATGAAGGAAGGACTCCAACTCAAAGCCTATGCGGATAATTCAAGAACTGCCAAAAATTAGAAAGATACACCCTGTATTAGACATAAAAGAGGGTCTCATACACGTTCTGTTAAAATTGTTAGTTACACGGACTCCTAGATTCATAAATGCTATGAACTAAGTGCAAGGGCTGCCAAAAATTTGAAGGAATACCCTGCAATACCCACTGGAAGACACATAGAGGAGAGCTTCAGAATACATTTTGGTAGAAATTTAAAAAGAGTGGGACTCTTGCATTGGTAAAGCCCATGCACTAAGTGCAAGGTCTAGCAAAAATTTAAAGGGAGGGATTGCAAAACACCCTGGAAGACACATAGAGGAGGGCCTCAGAATAAATTTTGGTAGAATTTTTTTGAAAAGATTGTACAAAGAGACAGAATTTGTCATTTATTTCATGGAAATAAGCTATCATGATATGGACTGTGGGAGAGATTTGTGTGACTAGAAGGAACACTCATTTCCATCAGATGATACTGACATGATACAACGAAAAATTAAACAAAATGAGAGAAAGCAAGTAACTGGCTTGAATTAAAATAAAGCTGTTTATGTGCTGAGTGAAGACTGTGGAGAATGAAGATCTTGCCATCATTGCAGCATTAAAAATTTAAGAAACACCCCAAAACAACAATAAGATGGAGAAGACTGCATGCTGTTACTAGTGAAGAGCAGAGGGACAGAGCAGTTCAGTTGAAGAGAGTGACTGGCAGCGCATCAGCATACCAACCCTGGAGAAGTAGGACTTGGACGAACAGGAAGTGGGTGGAGAGTCACTGTCCATGGCCATTTTCTCAGAGGCTCATGTCCAGAGAGAGAATTTTAAAAATTGTGGGATTCCTACACTGGCAAAACCTATGCACTTAATGCAAGGCCTAGCAAAAATTTAAAAGAGGGATTGCAATACACCCTGGAAAATACAAAGAAGAGGATGGTCCCAGAATAAATTTCTTTAGAATTTTAAAAAGAGTGGGACTCCTTCACTGGTACAGCATACAGACATGCAGAGGAGGGCCTCAGAATTTTATTTTTTGCCATTATTAAGAAGTGGGACTCCTAGAGTGGTAATGTGTATGCACCACGCAAGGGCTTCCAAAAATTGGAAGGAGGCACTTCAATACACCTTGGAAGACATACAGATAAGGAATGTTCATTTATGGTTTCTTCACCAATACCTTCTCCAGCAACTTGCCCAAAACTAAATAGTACAGCTAATAACGATATTGAATAGAATAGATGTAGGCCTTATAATGAAGGACTGCTGGTTTTTGGTTTCTGCACCAAGACATTTAATTCACTACTAGGCCTTCTCCATCACCTTGCTCTGTACTAAATAGTACAGCTATTGAATAGATAGGTGGTATTGAATAGAATAGATGTTGCCCCGAAGAGGACTAATTGGTACAGTTTTTTCACCAGCAAGGCCTGCAACACTCACTTTGCTTTCCCCAGCAGCTATGTATCCCTACACAAAATTGTACAGCTAACAGAAGTATTGATTAAAATATATGTAGCCCTGAAAAGGACTATTTGTTTATCGAGGCCAATAATGCTCATATTCCCTTATACAGCTGCTCTCCCTACACTATCTTATAATGACCCAATGACTTGATGCGGCCTGGACAATCATAGTATTGCCAGTAGACAGCATAGCTACAACATTACCGTGATTGACAGGCAATCCCCGCGTGTTTACTGGATGAAAAACAGCCTGAAGCATGTGGGGCAAGGACTCAAGCATGTGCACAAGCACCAGGGATACTAGATCGGGTACCGAGTGTGCCAGAGCACCCGAGGCTCGAGTGGGTATCGAGCAGTGTGCCATGCACGCTCGCTCATCACTGCCATGATGTCAGTCTATGATGTCTTTTTGTACTCTTATTTCATCACTAGATGTGTATAGTATCATATTTCTAGTTTATATTGCACACCACAATATATAAGCATTATATATTATGTACTTTTTGTTATTTGCACTGACCCTCACCCTGTGATGTCAGGATACTACTATTTATCCCTCTTTTTTTGTCCATTTATACCCCATTTCTTCAACTGATAACATACAACCTGAGGATGACACCTGTCTGATGCTGAAACGCGTAGCCCATATTATTTTAATAAATTAGGTAGATATTACCTACCTCAGCAGCACTTTTATCACCCCTTTTTTATTTTAATCTTTATTTCATGTATCAGGGATTGACAGTGGTGTTTAAAGCAAATTTGTCACCAACTTTTGCTACCACATCTGAAAGCAGTGTTATGTGAGGACAGTCACCCTGATTCCAGTGATGTATCCTCTACTGGGCTTCTTGTTCTAAAGGGTAACATTTCTTCTTGTGGGGTGTGGCAAGCCACTCCTGGAAGTAGCAATCCTAAACGTTAATATCGACACTTTCACGATGACTCCAAATTGAGATTCTGGTTTGGCTTCTATCCAAAGTCATGTGCCAAGGCTCGTCAAAAGGTCAATATTGACTATTAGGATTGCTAATCCAGTAGGTGGCACTAGAGTTTTAGTGCTTTTCCTCTCTGAAGACACAATTTGTATGTTTAATTTCCCAGAGTAGCATGCATGGCGTATATAAGTCTCCCCACTCTGACATGCCAGGCCTGGCTTGTCACTCTCCACAAGGAGAAATGTGGCGCTCCTGAGGGTTCAGTCACCACAGAGGTATTGCACCTCATCTAGAGGTGTGATACCCCACTCTCAGGTAAGGAGGGAGCACCACCCAGGACTCCAACACCTGCACCCAACACAGACTATAGCAGCCGGGCACCCAGGACGTACCCTAAGGGAGGATGGTCTCATCCCAGGCTGGATAGGAAAGGGTGTTGAGAGGTGGGTGGAGAAAGTAAGAAGGAGGGGAAGTGAAGCTTAGAAAGCGGGCAAGTGAGTCTAGTCAGACAGTCTTGGAGGGAACCTGGAGCTGTTAACAGCTTGGCCCCAGACAGAGAACGTGAGAGAGAGAGAAGCATAGAGGGAAGCTTCTGGAAAGATAGAAGGGGTCCTTGGGGCACGGATAGTGAGTGATCCATCCGTGGGGCCCGATCCAATTGTGGAGGGACCAGCTCGCAGAAGGGGCTCGGCCCCTAGACTAGTGGAGCGTATGTGGCGCCACCTGAGGGTTCAGTCGCCACAGAGATGTTGCACCTCATCCAGAGGTGTGACACCCCACTCCCAGGTAAGAAGGGAGCACCCCCTTAGCCTCCAACACCTGCATCCTACACACACCATATCAGCTGGTCATATGGACGGACCCTACGGGAGGATGGTCTCATACCAGACTGGTTAGCAAAGGGGTGTATGGATGGGTGGAGTTTAGGCAGCAGTAAGAGAAGAGAAGTTAAGGAAGCAGCACTCTTAGGAGTGAAGGTTGGGAGGAGAGCTAGCCTTTAGGAGCTCATCCTCTGATAGAAAGAAGCAGACTGAGGAGCTTCTGGAGCGCATGAGAAAGGGTCCAAGGGCACGAAGCTTGCACATGTCTATTCGTGGCCCTACAGACACCAGGCCAACAGGGACCGGCCTCTAGACTAGTGGGAAACCTTCAGGCCCTGCTAGTAAGCCGGCGGCGGTGATCACTTTACGGGTCATTGCTACTAACCACCAGCACTACCTCCAGGAAGGAACCTATATAGGACCAAGTATGCACAGAATTAATCTGTTATCCGACAGGGTCCGCAGCTTCTGGACTGAGAGACTGAGTGGTGAGGTGCTAGGAAGAGAGGAGTGGAAAAAGCACAGAGAGACGGCCAGGAAAGGAACACACTGAAAGGGAGTCTTGGGCAAGTGTGACCGATCTACCTGGTGTTGCTGGACCCCTCACCTGGAGGACACAGTGCCAAACAGGCACCTGTAATGCAGACAGACTGTGAGTAAAACCCTGAAACTGCACTTGGACTGTCTCTTAGATTTCTTCCAGCGACGCACATCACACTCTGCTACATTCCTCAGCACCATTCCTCAAATATATAACATCTACCTGCCCTGGAAGGACACAGCCTCACCTGTAGGAGGTTTACCAACTAGCTGCACAACACCATCCCTTCCAGAGGACCTGCACAGCAGCGTTGGTCACCCTGACCAGACACTACAGGTGGCGTCGCAAATCACTACATAGACTTTATCCCCTGTAAATATATCCCCTTTTTGGTGAGCGACCAGGGCCACGGACCGGGTCGTAGCTGCCGTGACATCCCCCATAGAATTCAATAGGCTCGGTACCGAGTACCCCACGGCCCTGGCGGGCGACTCATGTACAACTGAACTCAGCTAGCAAGCCGACAGCTGTGGCAACTTTAGGGGTCACAGCCAACAACCACAATCATTTTCTCTGGACAGGCAGCTTTATAGAATCAAGGAAACACCTGGGTCACGTTATCCGACAGGATTCGCAGCAGCTGATCTGGGACACTGTTTGTGAGGTGCTGGGAAGGAAGCAGGAGTGGGAATCAGCACAGTGAGATGACCAGGGAAGGCACATATTGAAAGGAGTCCTGGAAAGGTGCATCGAAATCTACCTGGGAGTTTGCTGAGCCCCTCACCTGGAGGACACTGTACCAAGCGGGTGTCAGGGACACCGCACTGCACTTGCTCACTGAGCCAGTGCGTGTGTCCTGAGTGAACAAACTGTGCCCAAAGATACCTGTATAGCAGAGCCGCAGCAGGGAAGATGTGTGTTTCTGAGGAGCAGGACCTTCAGCATGTGACTGCCAAGGGGCGGAGCTGGCCACACATCTCTCAGAGGCAGCAGTAGCAGATAGAGAATGCTTCAGGCCGGAGGACCTGCAGCACCTGACTGCCTAGGGGTGTGGCCTAAGCTCCAGAGATCTAGGAAGGTAAAGGAAAACTCCTAGAAGGGTAACTACGAAATAAAGTTACCAAGGGGCATAGACAGAATGAATAGTCAGGATAGCCAGGTCATACACAGAAGGAGCAATGCAGTACAAAAGGAGCAGGCAGAGAATAATCAGAACACAGCCAAGGGATCATACACAGAGGGAGCAACGCAGTACAAAAGGGACAGGCAAAACTCGTAACAGGGACACAGCCAAATCAGAACCAGACAGACAAAACGTAGCACAGGCACAAAGCACTGGCACAAGCACAGGGTCAGACACACTCAGCCAAAGGTCAGAGTATAAACGACAAAGATTGGCCTCACAGTAAGGCTATAAAAAGCCTCCCAGGACCCAGAAAGAGGCCAACCAAGTTAACCTCGCCACTACCTGGTCCAAGAACCCAGTAAACCATGACAGTGGGCATCTGTGCTGCAGCTAGAACTGTGAGCAAAGCTTTGGAAACTGCATCTGACTGTCTCCTCAAATTCTTCCTGCAACACTCACTCAGCACTGCTACATCCCATGCTAAATACTATACCTTTTCCATTACTCTCCACAACATCTCTCTGCCCTGGGACAATAAGCTTCACCTGTGGGAAGCATTACCAACTTTTCTGCATCACACCATCTGTCCCAGAGGATCTGCGCTGCAGCGCTGGTCACCTCTGACCAGAAACCACTGGTGGCGTCACAAACACTTCAATACAAACTCTTTATCATTCCCTGTAAATATTCCCCTGTTATTGGATGCCCAGGGCCACGGACCGGGTCACTGCTGCTGTGACACATCCCTTTAAGACACCGGCCTGGTACAGAGAATCCCACTGCTCTGGCGGGCGATCCAGAAACGTCACCCCTTAGATCCCAGTCTTAAGCCTCTCACCTAGCCAAATCAGATCTCTGAAAATGATGGAACAAGTGCTCAAATGATACAGGATCATCATGGGGAATGCCCCTGGAAGCATTTCTGACTCCCAGGTCACAGCTGTGAACAATGTTGTCAGAGTCTTACGCGATTTTTACAGGTGTGCACCAAAAACATACAAAAACAAAACCAAAATGAATTTTCCGGTAAAATACTGTATGTTAAAGAACATCCTTTCCAGCTAAATGACTTTTATATAAGGCAAATTAATTAATCCAAAACAAAAAAGTTCCTCCACCACTTGGGCTATGTTCACCCATAGCATTTTTGATGCATTTTTCAACCAAGACAAATGCATTCAATGGGAAATGTCATTTTAACTTTTAACAACCTTTGCTGGCCATGTGGTGTGAGACACATCAACAGACACCGCCTGTTTCATTTATGAAGGAAGGACTCTGAAAGTCAGAAAGCCTATTTTTATCGGGGCATCAGGCAGCATTAATCTTCTTAAAGGGCCATCAGCTGGCTATGCTTTGTTGTTTCTATTACTAAACAATGGGTCTCCTATACTGTTATTGCCTATGCAGTGAATGGCTGAGCTGCCAAAAATTTGGACACATCCCTATACATCTTTGACGAGATGTACAGGAGGGCCTCATGAAAAAGTGTTCCAATTATAAGAAAATGGGTCTCCCATCGTGTTAGCCTATGCATTGAATGCAAAGCCTGCCCTGCACCGAAGTAACACGCACCACAATAACACTTGGAACAGATGTCTTGGAAGGCTAAATGAAACCAAAGTTCCCATTTTTTCCATTTGGTACTGTCATACTGTTAGCCTAGGCATTTAATGCAAGTCAAGCCCTTCACCAAAGTTACATGCACCCCAATAAGTCTTTGAACCCACGTACTGGATGGCAACATGAAAACCAAGTTCACATTTTTTTGCATTTGTGGCTGCCATACTGTTTGTTTGTGCATTGAATGCAAGGCCTGTCCTGCACCAAAGTAACACGCACCCCAATAAGCCTTTGAACCCACGTACTAGCTGGCCACATGAAAACCAAGTTAACATTATTCATTTGTGACTCTCATACTGTTTGCCTATGCATTGAATGCAAAGCCTGCCCTGCACCAAATTAACACACACCCCAATAAGCCTTTGAACCCATGTACTGGATGGCCATCTGAAAGCATTGTTCCTAAGAAATTGGTACTCCCATATTGTTTGGCTATGCAGCGAATTGTTGAGCCTGAAGAACCTGCTTTGCATAATGTCAGTGTTGAGGCTGAAGACCCGGCAGTGGACAATTGCAGTATTGAGGCTCAAGAGGTGGCAGTGGACAGTTGTGTTGAGGCTAAAGACCCTGCAGTGGACCATTGCAGTGTTGAGGCTGAAGAACGGGCAGTGGACAATTGCAGTGTTGAGGTTAAAGACCCAGCGGTGAACAGTTGCAGTGTTGAGGCTGAATACACGGCAGTGGACAATTGCAGTGTTGACACTAAAGACCCTGCAGTGGAAAATTGCAGTGTTGATGCTGAAGAGCCTGCAGTGAACAATTGCAGTATTGATGCTAAAGACCCAGTGGTGGACAATAGCAGTGTTGACGCTAAAGACTCTGCAGAGGAAAATTACAATGTTGACGCTGAAGACAACGCAGTGGACAATTGCAGTGTTGATGCTAAAGACCCAGCGGTGGACAATTGCAGTGTTGAGGATGAACACACATCAGTGAAGGTTTGCAATCTTAAGCTCAAAGAACCTGCATTGTAGCATTACAGTGTTGAGGAAGAATACCCTGCACCAAATTCACATGCACCCCAATAAGCCTTTGAACCCACGTACTGGATGGCCACAGGAAAACCAAGTTCACATTATTCATTTTGTTCTGCAATGCTGTTAGCCTATGCATTGAATGCAAGGCCCACCCTGCCACAGAGTCACATGCACCCCAATAAGCCTTTGAACCCATGTACTGGATGGCCACCTTAAAGCATTGTTCCTATTAATTTGGTACTCCCATATTGTTTGGCTACACAGTGAATTGTTAAGCCTAAAGAACCTGCATTGGAGAATGTAACAAAAAAGGCTACGGATTTACATCACTCAGTAACCGTAATAAAGCGATCAGCAAATAAATTATTTAAATAAAAAATCCAATGTTTATTAATACATCTAAAATATGAATTATAAAACAACAACAATGCCCAGTAGGAGGTAAACAATACCATAATACATCAAAACTATTATATAGTGCAAGTCAAAAGCCACCTACTTTATTCAAAGCCCATATAGTAACCCCATAGAGGATATGCCCCACAACATATAACCTTATACCACAGACAATTTCATGATATAAATATCCAAAGCAATAAATCCGATTCCTCAATGAGGCAAAATCGTACCTGTCTAAAAAAGGCTATATATCAATAATTAGGCTGGATGCAATTATCCTAAACTAATAATGGGAATGCAAACTAGAACAGGAGATCAATGTTCCGGTGACACGCTCCTTGGACTGCGTCACCGGAAATGATTTCATCTCAGCTGCACAGATGTACGCAAGCGCCGCTTTGGTCAGAATGATGACGCGATGCACGTCACTCCCCTATTCTAATCTATCTCTTCTAATTGGTGCATGGGACTATTTAATTCGTGACCACCCATGATTCTAACATGCCCCCGGAAGAAGCAAATGCGAAACGCGTGTTGGGGTGGTAGGAGGTAGTGCCACTTACATCTCTGCTGTCCTGCCATTGAGGTAATTTAGCCTGAATATTTGTGTATGCATAGGTTCATTGATCTCCTGTTCTAGTTGGCATTCCCATTATTAGTATAGGATAATTGTATCCAGCCTAATTATTGATATATAGCCTTTTTTAGACAGGTATGATTTTGCCTCATTGAGGATTTATTGCTTTGGATATTTATATCATGAAATTGTCTGTGGTATAAGGTTATATGCTGTGGGGCATATCCTCTATGGGGTTACTATATGGGCCTTAAATAGGTGGCTTTTGACTTGCACTATATAATAGTTTTAATGTATTATGGTATCGTTTACCTCCTACTGGGCATTTTTGTTGTTTTATAATTCATATTTTAGATGTATTAATAAACATTGAATTTTTTAAAATAATTTATTTGCTGGATCGCTTTATTATGGTTACTGAGTGATGTAAATCCGTAGCCTTTTTTGTTACATTCACGTTGTGGAGTGCCAGCTCTATTCATATATATAGTTGTGGACTTCTTTTTGGATATAATTACTGCATTGGAGAATGTCAGTGTTGAGGATGAAGACTCGGCAGTGGAGAATGTCAGTGTTGAGTCTGGAAAACCTGCAGTGTGGAAGCTGAAAAACCTGCAATGGACAATTGCAGTGTTGAGGCTAAAGCCCCAGTGGTGGACAATTGCAGTATTGAGGCTGAATACCCAGCAATGGACAATTGCAGTGTTGACACTAAAGACCCTGCAATGGACAATTGTAGTATTGAGGCTGAAGACCCAGCAGTGGACAATTGCAGTGTTGATATTAAAGACCCAGCAGTGGACAATTGCAGTGTTGACGCTAAAGACCCTGCAGTGGAAAATTTCAGTGATGACACTGAAGACCCCGCAGTGGAAAATTACAGTGTTGATGCTAAAGACCCAGCGGTGGACAATTGCATTGTTGAGGATGAACACACATCAGTGGAGCATTGCAATCTTGAGCCCGAAGAACCTGCATTGTAGCATTGCAGTGTTGAGGAATAACACCCAGCAGTGGAGCATTTCAGTGTTGAGCCTGAAGAACCATAAGTGGAGAATTGCACTGTTGAGGCTTAAGAACCTGCATTGGTGAATTGCAGTGGTGAGGCTAAAGACCCTGCATTTTAGCATTGCAAATGTTGAGGCTGAAGAACTGGCATTGAAGAATTGCATTGTTGAAGATAAACAGCCAACAAAGTTCACATTATTAGGAAGTGGGTCTCCCATACTCTTTGCCTATGCATTGAATGCAAGGCCCACCTACACCAAATTCACACGCACCCCAATAAGCCTTTGAACCCACGTACTGGATGACCACAGGAAAACCAAGTTCACATTATTCATTTTGTTCTGCCATACTGTTAGCCTATGCATTGAATGCAAGGCCTGCCCTACTACAAAGTCACATGCACACCAACAAGCCTTTGAACCAACGTACTGGATGGCCACAGGAAAATCAAGTTCACATTATTCATTTTGTTCTGCCATACTGTTAGCCTATGCATTGAATGCAAGGTCTGCCCTGCACCAAATTCAAACACATCCGAATAAGCCTTTGAAACCACATACTGGATGGCCACCTGAAATTATTGTTCCTATTAATTTAATACTCCCATATTGTTTGGCTATGCAGTGAATTGTTGAGCTTGAAGAACCTGCATTGGAGAATGTCAGTGTTGAGTCTGGAAAACCTGCAGTAGATAATTTCAGTGTGGAGGCTGGAAAACCTGCAGTGGACAATTGCAGTGTTGAGGCTAACAGCGGTAGACAATTGCAGTGTTGAGGCTGAATACCCAGCAGTGGACAATTGCAGTGTTAACGCTAAAGACTCTGCAGTGGACAATTGTAGTGTTGAGGCTGAATACCCGGCAGTGGACAATTACAGTGTTGATGCTAAAAACCTAGCGGTGGACAATTGCAGTGTTGAGGCTGAAGACCCGGCAGTTTAGCATTGCAATGTTGAAGCTGAAGAATTGGCAGTGAAGAATTGCCTTCTTGAAGATGAACAACCAACAAAGTTAACATTATTATTAGGAAGTCGGTCTCCCATTCTGTTTGCCTATGCAGTGAATGCAAGGCCTGCCCCAAATTTGGACAAACCAAAATACCACTTGGAAGAGACGTAGAGGAAGTTGTGAACGTATTGGAGACGACTTCGGAGCTAAAGCTCCCTCTGGTGGTTGCTGAGGGTATTGAACCTATGATATAAGTGAGCTGGCCTGATATAAGTGAGCTGACCTCCCATGATCCTCGCCGGTGATCACTTGTTCTTACTGGTCTAGGTTGGAATTCAGCTTGCTTTTCTGCTGTCTCCTGCTTGCATTCAGATAAGTCTCTTTCAGTTTTTTCCTGTTGTTTAATTCCTTGCTTTTTGCTGCATTGCTTTTTGTCTTCAGCCGGGTCCCCTTTGGGGGGCTTTGGCTGATCTCCGTTCGTTTTTTGTATTTATTCATTTGCTCAGTTCTTGTGATATTTTTCAGCTGGGTAGCTACGTGCCCACACCAGAGATCTGATATAGGTGGTCGAGACCGTGTGGTCTCAGTGTTTTTGAATTCAGAAGTGTTGGAGTTTTTCCTAGGGTTTTTCTGGGTTGCAGACAGCATTCTCTCCTTTGCTGTCCTATCTAGACAGTTTTGGGCCCCAGCGTTTTCTCAATCTATTTTCTGTCTGTGTTCGCATTTTCATCTTGTCTAACCGCCATTATATGTTTGGGGGCTTCCTACTCTTTTGGGGTCTACTCCTGGGCAGTTAGCTTTCCTCTTTCCATCTTCAGGGATAGCTATCTCTCCGGCTGTGACGAGGCGTCTAGGCCACCGTAGGAACGTCACATGGCTGCTTCTAGTTGTGCGGTTAGTTTAGGGGTCTGCAACCTGTTAGTTTCTAACCTCTCTGGTGTTATGCTGCCTATGCGGTTTTTTGCTCCTGTCTCAGCTACCAAAACATAACAGGAAGTCCTCCTAAAAATCTGTTTCCATAAAAAAGGAGCACGTCTCCTATACTTGTAATAAACATTCAGTTAGTGCATAGGCTGACAAAACAATTCCCCCTGTGGGGTTCACATCAACAAACTGTCTCAACATTTTTGTTACGAGCATCATAAACACCCTTCAGAAAAATTATGTGGCTGTTGCATCAAGGAACACGTACACCCTTGTGTTCTAGTGGTGGTGTCTGAAGATACGTGGAGGATGACCTACAAAAAAGGTCTTCCCAGTTTAAAGGAGCCGGTCTCCTATACTTGGAATGCCTTTACAGTAAGTGTATGGGCTGACAAAACAATTCCCCTTGCGGGGTACACATCAACATACTGTCTCAACATTTTTGCTACGTACATCATAAACTCCCTTGCAAAACAATATAGTGGTGGTTGAATCACAGAAAACGTTGACCCTCTTGTTCTAGTCGTGGTGTCTGAAGAGACGTGAAGGATGGCCTACGAAAAAGGTCTTCCCAGTTTAAAGGAGCAGATCTCCTATACTTAGAATGCCCAAACATCAAGCTACTGTGTAAATATTTTTTGTTACGGAAATCATAAACACCCTTGCAAAACAATTTAATGGCTGTTTCATCACAAAACACGGTCACCCTGGTGATCTAGTGGTGGTGGATGATGAGGAGAAGGAGGAGGATAACACACCAAATAGCTAAAATCAGGACGTGCAAACCCATGTGTCGGTGTGAAGAGGTGCATGGTAATACACCTCCCAAAAAAATACACTGTATTGGAGGTTATGTTTCCCTGTTCTCATTCGGTGGTGTACAGAAGTCTGCCCCAATCCAGGCCTTGTTCATTTTTATAAGAGACAGCCTGTCAGCATTTTCAGTTGACAGGCGGATGTTCTTATAAGTTAATATTCCACCAGTGGCACTAAAAACCCACTCTGACAAAAAGCTAGCGGCAGGGCAGGCCAGGACCTCCTAGGCGTAGCGAGCCAGTTCATGACACGTGTCCAGCTTGGATTCCCAAAAATTAAAAGGCACAGAGGAATCACAGAGGACGTTGGAACAGTCAGCAAGGTACTCTTTCAACATCTTCCCAAACTTTCCAGTCCTTGTGACAGTACCCACGACTCTGAGCCAGGGCGATGTGAGGGTCTGAGAAAAGTGTCCCAGAACTTTGCCAGTGTTACCCTGCCTCTGCTGGACTTTAGTTGTGACTCTCTCGCCTATACTCCTTGGTTGTCCAAAGAACTGTGACCTCTGCCACCAGGGTTTTCAGATGAAATTTTTTTCAGTAATTCCGCAATAATGGCCCTCTGGTACTGCATCATTTTAATACACTTATCTGATTCTGGAAGAAGAGATTGAAATTTCTCCTTGTAGCATGGGTCTATAAGTGTCACCATCCAGTAATGAGTGTCAGCACTAATTTTGATAATGTGAGGGTCATAGGAAAGGCAGCGCAACATAAAGTCTGCCGTGCGTGCCAGACTGCTATCTGGCAAGGCTTCCGTGTCCTCACCAACAGGATGACTGAACATGCTGTCCTCCTCCTCCTTCCTGTCCTCAGGCCATCCATGCTGAACAGACTGTATGACAGTTGTGCTTGTAGTACCATCTATAGCGCATGAAATTAGCTCCTGTTCTTCCTCCTCCTCTTCCTTATTGTCAACCAATTCACGTTGAGATGACATGAGGCTGGGCTGTGTGTAATCACCCTGTATGGTTCCTTGCTCCATCTCATCATGCTCCGCCTGCAATGCATCCTTTTTCATTGTGAGAAAAGAACTTTTCAGAATACAGAGAAGCGGGATGGTGACGTTAATTATGGCATCATCACCGCTCACCATCTTGGAGGACTCCTCAAAGTTTTGGAGGATGGTACATATGTCTGACATCCACGTCCACTCCTGAGGTCTTATGTGTGGAATCTGTACTGAATACTAACGGCCTTGTTGATGCTGATAGTCAACAACTGCCCTCTTCTGCTCACAAATCCTTTCCAGCAAATGCAGTGTAGAGTTCCAAGGCGTGGGGACATCTCACACCAGTTGGTGAGCCGGAAGCTGCAAACACTGCTGAAGCGCGGCGCAAGGGTGGCAGAAGCTGTAGCTGACTTTCTAAAATGGGCACTCAGGCGGTGTACTTTCACAAGCAGATCTGGCAGATCCGGGTAGATTTTGAGAAACCGGTACTGTATGAGAAGCGTACAGCTGTATACAGTGTAGGGGAAATTGTAAATCTCCGTATATATTTATGGGAGTCACACACAGACGCTTCCTCAGTATGGATTTGACCGTAATACAAAATGCAGAAAAAAGGTACTGTATCAGAAGATACCAGGTGTATATAGTATCGGGGAAAATTTCAATCTCCACATATCTGTCTACTCTTTCAGAGCTATCCACAACTCTTCAGCATTGTGCGGTTTGTCACCTAAGCATAGTAGCTTCAGCACAGCCTGTTGCTGCCTGTCTGAAGCAGTGCTGCAGTGCTTCCAGCTTGCGAATGATGTGGTCATTTCAGATATGCAGGCTGAAGAGGAGGAGGAGGATGACATGCAGGAGCTGTAGACTGTGAGGGGCAACCCTGATTGACCTAGGGCCCACAATCCTCAGCGTTGGTAGGACGTGTTCCATCACAAGGTCCGACTGGGTCCCAGCTTCAACTATGTTAACCCAGAGTGCCGTCACCAAGATGTACCATCCCTGCCCTGAAGCACTTGTCCTCGTGTCCGTGGTTAAGTGTACTTTACCAGTAACTGACACAGCAAAAAAAGGGGAATGTAGCCCTGAAATGCCACAATTTTTAGAACACTGATAGATCAGGCATCTGACGAAGAGAGCCCACTTTAAAATATCAGCCCTGTATTTTTTTTTTTGGCCAGCAAAATTGTGTCAATAAGTAGGTTATGACACAACATAAAAATTCTATGGAGGCCTGAAATGGCAAAATTTTTAAGCTCCATGATATGCGATCCGTTTGGCGGACAAAACCCAGTGTAAAATATCTGCCCTGTAGCTAAATATTTTTTGGGCAGTGTATAAGACACTCCCAAAAAATTCTACAGTGCCACAAAAAAATGGCAGATTTTTCTGTACACTCAGATGTCAGGTCTGGGACAGACAAACACTTTAAAATAGCAGTATTTTCACAATGTACTATGAAAAGGATCTGGCTGTATTCTGCAGTGTCAACAAGAAGCTAGAGAAAAAGGGGTTCTGGAAAAAAATAATCAGGATTAAGATGCCCCAAAAAATTTGCTGCCCACTGAGACCTAGGGTTGTGTATATATGGTCAATATATGTAATAGGCAGCAGCAGACAGTAATGGAATGGATTCTCTTGATGTATGCAATTAAGTATGCCACAGAATGCCTGCCTGCTACTGAGATCTACACATACACATACAGAGCGTACATGTCTTGCACTGATATGTATATACGCACATACACTCCCTGCCTATCTAGCACTGCAATCTATATACACAGTAAATTAGTCCTTAGAAGGACTATTGATTAAGCTGGATTTATGTATTCTTTGATAGTTCACGTACACTACCTTCTAAACCCCCAAATCTGACCCTATCTCGGCAGCAGCTCTCCCTACACTCGCTAATTCTGGAGCAGACTGAGCCAAGCATGGCAGCGCCAGGTCTCTTATACACCCGATGATGCTGTGTGGCCAGCCAATTACTGTAATAACACAACTAGAGTTGAGGGAAACAGGTCGGTCAGATTCGTAAGTCGTCGACTTTCGCCAAAGTCGGGTTTTGCCGAGTGAAGCCCGACCATAGCATTAATTCGGCCATGCGGTCGTCGACCCGAGCGCCAAAGTCGATTTTCCCATAATGCTTGCAGGTGCCTTTTTTCAGCCAATGAGCAATGACGTACACTGTGGGCAACGAGATGACATGGGCAGCGTCCACCACCAGCTTAGAGAAGGGCATTGCAGTGATTGGCTTGCTTTGGGGGGCGTCATAGTGTCTATAAAAGCCCTGACCGCTGACCGCCCTTTTACTTCTGCCGATCTTAACAGTAGGGAGAGGTTGCTGATGCTCTTTATCAGTAGGGAGAGAGTTAGGGCTGGAATAAGAAGTTCTTATGTGCTTGTGCTGATAGCAATTGTGCTGTACAGTTAGTGTGCAGTGACAGGGGAGGATTCTCTTGAGTGCAGCAGCGCTAGTTATTAGGCTGCCTGCTAGCTGTATTGCTGTGTGTACACTGCTGTGCAGGCTGCTTTTTACACAGCACTAATACTTATATTCTTTTTTTTCTGCGCAGTTACCGAGCGTTCATTTTTTCCCACACCGTATAGAGCTGTATGCTCCTCACACACTACCGTGTACCAGCTGGTATCACGGACAAATACATGCTGACTATCTGTGTGTGACTCCGGAAATTAATACGGAGATTGAAATTTTTCCCCTACACTATATACACCTGGTATCTTCTGATACAGTACCTTTTTTCTGCTTTTTGCATTCTGGTCAAATCCATACTGAGTGAGCGTCTGTGTGTGACTCCGGAAATATATACGGAGATTGAAATTTTCCCCTATACTATATACACCTGGTATCTTCTGATACAGTTTCTTTTTTTCTGCCTTTTGGATTACGATCAAATCCATACTGAGAGAGCGTCTGTGTGTGACTCCGGAAATATAACAGGAGATTGAAATTTTCCCCTATACTATATACACCTGGTATCTTCTGATACAGTTTCTTTTTTCTGACTTTTGGATTACGATCAAATCCATACTGAGAGAGCGTCTGTGTGTGACTCCGGAAATATAACAGGAGATTGAAATTTTCCCCTATACTATATACACCTGGTATCTTCTGATACAGTACCTTTTTTCTGCCTTTTGTATTACGGTCAAATTCATACTGATAGAGCGTCTGTGTGTGACTCCGGAAATATATACGGAGATTGAAATTTTCCCCTATACTATATACACCTGGTATCTTCTGATACAGTACCTTTTTTCTGCTTTTTGTATTCTGGTCAAATCCATACTGAGTGAGCGTCTGTGTGTGACTCCGGAAATATATACGGGGATTGAAATTTTTTCCCTACACTATACACCTGGTATCTTCTGATACAGTACCTTTTTTCTGCCTTTTGTATTACGGTCAAATCCATACTGAGAGAGCGTCTGTGTGTGACTCCGGAAATATGTACGGAGATTGAAATTTTCCCCTACACTATATACACCTGTTATCTTCTGACACAGTACCCTTTTTCTGCTTTTTGTATTCTGTTCAAATCCACAGTGAGTGAGCGTCTGTGTGTGACTCCGGAAATAGATATGGAGATTGAAATTTTCCCAGATACTATATACACCTGGTATCTTCTGATACAGTACCTTTTTTCTGCCTTTTGTATTACGGTCAAATCCATACTGAGAGAGCGTCTGTGTGTGACTCCCAGAAATATATACGGAGATTTACAATTTCCCCTACACTGTATACAGCTGTATGCTTCTCATACAGTACCGTTTTTCTCCTTTTTATATTCTGGTCTAATTCATACTGAGTGAGCGTCTGTGTGTGACTCCGGAAATATATACGGAGATGTACAATTTCCCCTACACTGTATAAAGCTGTACGCTTCTGATACAGTACCCTTTTTCTGCTTTTTATATTGTGGTCTAATTCATACTGAGCCTGTGAGCGTCTGTGTGTGACTCCGGAAACATATACGGAGATTTACAATTACCCCTAAACTGTATACAGCTGTACGCTTCTGATACAGTACGGTTTTTCTGCCTTTTATATCCTGGTCTAATCCATACTGAGCCTGTGAGCATCTGTGTGTGACTCCGGAAATATATACGGAGATTTACAATTACCTCTACACTGTATACAGCTGTACGCTTCTGATACAGTACTGTGTTGCGAATGTGAAAGAGATTGTTTCTGAGCAGAGGCTCCCTCTGGTGGTTACAGACAGTACTGAACCTTCTAGCGAAGAATGGTAATCTGGGATCACTGACTGGACTGATATAAGGGAGGTTCCCTCCCATGATGGTTGCCGGTGATCAATTGTTCTTGTCTAATTTGTGGTTCCTGGTTCATTTGGAAGTTTGCTGGAGTCTTGCCTGCGTCTGTTGCATTCAGATAAGATATTTTTGCTTTTCTTTTTGTGCTTGCTTATTGCATAGTTTTCTGTACTTTTGGAGTTCAGCCGGGTCCCCTCCTGGGGCCTGTGCTCCTCTCAGTTTATCTGTAGCCACTGTTTTTTGTTCATTTGCTTTTTCCTGTTTTTTCAGTGGCTGCGGCTTGGTTTTGTTACACCAGAGATCTGATTTAGGTGGTTGAGATCATGTGATCTCAGTTTTTTTTGCAATCAGAAGTGTTGGTATTTTTTAGGGTTTTTTTGGATTGCAGTCAGAATTCTTTCCTGTACTTTTCTGTCTAGACAGATTGGGCCCCAGCGTTTGCTCATTCTGTTTTCTGTCTGTGTCCGTGCTTTCTTCTTGTCTAACCGCCATTACATGTTTGGGGGATTTCTATTTTCTTTGGGGATCTGCTCCGGGGTAGATAACTTTCATCTTTCTGCCTTTAGGTGTAGTTATCTCTCAGGCTGTGACGAGGCGTCTAGGATCAATGTAAGAACGCTCCACGGCTACCTCTAGTTGTGTGGTTAGTTCAGGTTACTGCAATCCAATAGGTTCCAGCCTCTCTGGTGTATTACCATAAACATAACAGTACAGTTTTTCTGCTTTTTATATTCTGGTTTAATCCATACTGAGCCTGTGTCTGTGTGTGACTCCGGAAATATATACGAAGATTTAAATTTTCACCTTCACCGTATACAGCTGTACGCTTCTGATACAGTACCATATATCTGCTGGTATTTTTGGTACATTTTCACAAACATGAGGAAGTATGGTGGAAGAGGCCACGGACGTGGGTAGGGGGAGCCAGTTGGTACTGATGGTGGTGGTGGTGCATCTGCTGGTAGTGCCAAAAGCACAATAGCACATAAGGCAGGAGGTGTTGAGCCTGCGTCATCATCTGGCTCCAGAAGGCCTGGAAGGCTCCCTTTTCTGGGAGTAGGTAAACCGCTTTTAAAGCCGGAGCATCAGGAACAGGTTTTGGCTTACATTGCCGAAACAGCCTCCAGCTCTATCGCCTCCTCTTCTGAAGTTTCAAAAAATGCAAGCACTGAGTCGTCAGTGCAGGCTCCTGGTCAGGAACAACACCTTTCCTTGTGTCCTTCACCCCCACCAACAGTGAAGGATGCGGCAGGCCACACTTCAGATTACTCCATGGAGCTCTTTTCACATACCATGCCTGGGTTATCAAGTCAAATCCTGAATTCCCCAGTCCAAGATGAATCTGACATGGAGTGCACTGATGCACAGCCACTGCTATATGATTCTGCTGGCACATTCACCCAGAGAACTACATTGCCCTCGCAGTCTACTGAGCCCGATTCTGACCTGATGAAACTCTGGTGCCCCTTCCCGCATACTATACCACCTTACAAGGTGACACAGAGGAAGGTGCAGATGAAATTGAAGAGGAGTTGATGGATGACCCAGTTGTTGACCCGGATTGGCATCCATTGGCGGAAGAGGGTGCCGCTGGCAATAGCTCAGAAGAGAAGGAGGATCCGCAGCAGGCATCGACATTGCAGCTGCGGTTATCTGGCAGGCCCGTAGCAGTCCAAAAACTTGTTAAAAAAACAAAAAGAGTTGCAGGACAGCTTGGCCAGACGATCAAATTAGCACAACGTACAAGCCCTGAAAATTTATCCTATAGTAGGAAGAGTGCAGTGTGGCACTTTTTTGACCAAAATCCTATTGATGAGGCAAAGGTTATCTGTAAGAAGTGCAGAAGGATCTTTAGCCGAGGGAAAAATCTCCAAAATTTGAATACATTAGACATGAAAACACCATGCACTTGCAAGCATGGACGGTGTTAGGGTCTGCGGAACGCAACAAATATAAGTCTGTAGTAAAGGCTAGCACTCAACCTTACATAAATGGTGCCGGTGAACGGGATCGGGAGTCCCATAAATATAAGAGAGAACAACACCGCACTCGTTTTAAATATGCTTCAAGTGAAAGTTTATTTAACAAGTTCCAAACAAGTTCCAGATATCACCATTATGTTGCAAGCGACAGGCAATTAACGTTTCGGCCACTTCTGGCCTTGATCACAATATCGCCCTTACAAGCAAAGTCTTGAAATAAGGGCTTTGGTGTTCTCAGGTAAGGTCATTGAGAGGAAAGGAAATGATCCCCACATATAGAGGTGTAGGCAGGCAGATCTGTCCGATAGTTGTGCCTGTCTGATAGGGGAATACACACGTATTAGATTGATGTGAGACACATTCACGATGGTATCCTCAATATATACATGCACATTTATTATCGTTTTGCTGCTCAGGCACTGGTGTGCCTGCATATCCCGCTCCACCAGGACACATGACGCCAATGAAAGAGCGCTATCTCTGCACATACTAAGAGACTTCTAGCTTGCCAGGTTACCCATTTGGTTTCACAGAGCAAAACGATAATAAACGTACATGTATATATTGAGGATACCATCGTGAATGTGTCTCACATCAATCTAATACGTGGCCGAAACGTTAATTGCCTGTCGCTTGCAACATAATGGTGATATCTGGAACTTGTTTGGAACTTGTTAAATAAACTTTCACTTGAAGCATATTTAAAACGAGTGCGGTGTTGTTCTCTCTTATATTCGCAACAAATATAAGATGTGGAGAGGTGCGTTCGCAGCCTGGGGTCCACCGTGCAGGCGGAGCCTGCTGCTAGTAAAATGGCGCAAGAAGCGAACTCTGTTATCCCACAGAGTCGCCAAAATAAACGCTGTAACGCTCTGTGGCAATATGTGCGAACTCTGTTAATCCACAGAGCCGCTAGAAGGAGTGCCGCAGTGCTATATGGCGATGTGTGCAAACTCACTTTACACAACTGAGTCGCAAAATAAACACGCTAGGGCGCTGTCTAGCGTTGAAAGCGAACCCTGTTACGTCACAGAGCCGCTGAGACAAACTTCTGTGTCCTGTCAGGCACCCAGGTACACAGTAAACAGCTAAGCAAACATAGAACGTGATCATGCGCTAATGTCCTCGCGGGAGTCACCCGCAATCTATGGCGTCTGAACGCCAGGCCCTGAATACGGCAATCAAACTCCTCACCGGTTATGCCGGCAATCTAGGGCATCTAGGACACCGACCCTGACCAGCTAACATATCAAACTCCTCACCGATTAAGTCGGTATTCTAGGGGCTTATTTCAGCCGGGCCCTAACCACACACATGCATGACCACACTGGCGCTAAGCATATAATGATTGATATTAGCGCATGGCGGCCCTGGGCATGCTCAGAAGGGGAAACGCAGGACTTCGTCCCAAAGACGTCTGCTCCAGTACTGGCTATAATAGCAGATCCAGGAGAGGCAGCAGCAAGTCTCTGCACAGTACTGGAATGGGCAAGACGCTGGGACCGACGTCTCTGCTGAGCAGGCTCCACTGCGGCCGGAGATGAATGGGGGACTGCAGCGGGACTGGTTCGAGACTCCCTTGTGCAGCAGTGGGAACTCAAACCCTAACATTACCCCCCTCCTAGGGCCCCCATTCTTTGGGCCTCGCTGCGCTTAAAGGCAGCGATGAGCTGCGGAGCGTGAACATGCTCGGCAGGCTCCCAGGACCTATCCTCAGGCCCATAACCCCTCCAATCCACCAAATAAAATTTTTTACCTCGTACCACCTTGCACCCAACAATGGCGTTCACCTCATGATCGTCGGTAGATGAACCCGACGTCCCGGCAGATGACTCGGAAAACCGGGAAATGGCCACGGGTTTCAGGAGGGACACGTGAAAGGTGTCAGTGATACCAAGGCGGGGCGGAAGGGCTAGGCGGTAAACCACCGGGTTCACCTGCTCAAGAACTTTAAAGGGGCCCAAAAAGCGAGGTGCCAACTTGGTGGACTCTACACGTAGCCTGATGTTTCGGGCAGAAAGCCACACTAGGTCACCCGGAGCAAATGTAGGAGCGGGGCGCCGATGGGCATCTCATCCTCTCTTTGGAGGCCTGAATGGCATCCTTGGTGCGGTCCCAAATGTCCCGTGCCTCCACAGCCCAGTCTAACACCCTGGAATCGACGGAAGACACGGGCATGGGCACTGGTACCCGCGGATGCTGACCGTAGTTCAGGAGGAATGGGGTCTGTCCAGTGGAGTCAGCCACAGCATTATTTAGAGCGAACTCAGCCCACGGTAGCAAGGATGCTCAGTCATCCTGCCTGGCACAGACAAAATGTCGCAAGTATGTGACCAAGGTCTGGTTGGCCCTCTCTACCAACCCATTCGTCTCGGGATGGTATGCAGAGGAGAGATTCAACTCAATGCTGAGTAAACGACACAGCTCTCTCCAGAACCGAGACGCAAACTGGGGACCTCGATCACTGACAATTTTGTCTGGCATACCGTGTAGGCGGAAAATATGCCTAATGAATAATGCTGCCAAGGCCCGTGCAGACGGTAACGTGATAACGGCACTAAGTGCACCATTTTGGAGAAGTGGTCGGTTATCACCCAGATGATGGTGCAGCCCCGATACTTGGGTAAGCCCACCACAAAATCCATCCCGACCATCTCCCAAGGCCTGTCTGCCACCGGTAAAGGGAAAAGTAACCCAGCTGGCTGTTGTCGAGGGGACTTATTCTTGGCGCAGGAGACGCACGCCTCAACGTAATCCCTGACGTCACGGGCCATCTGCGGCCACCAGTATTTCCTCGCCAGCTAACTCAGATGTCCTTTTTGTTCCAAAATGTCCACCCACCCTGGACGAATGTGCCCAAGAGAGTACTTCCGGTCGCAAAATTGGTGGGCACAAAAGTCTTGCCCGGAGGCACAGACTCAAGCGAAACCGGAGCCACTGTTCTTAGGCTTTCTGTGGGGACAATAAGCCGAGGCTCCTCCTCCACCTCCTCAGAGGACACCACGGAGCGGGATAGAGCATCTGCGTGAATGTTCTTCTCACCGGAGAGGAAATGGAGGTGAAATGGAACCGGGAGAAAAACAAGGACCATCTGGCCTGACGGGAATTTAGCCGCTGGGCTGTCTGCAAATATACCAAGTTCTTGTGGTCCGTGAATACTTGGAAGGGGAAGCGAGCCCCCTCCAGAAGATGTCTCCACTCGGAGAAGGCCAACTTCATAGCCAGTAACTCCCTGTCCCCGATGGAATAATTCCTCTCTGCAGGTGTAAAGGTCTTGGAAAAGAAGAAGCAGGGATGCTTCCGACCCTGGGCATCCTTTTGAAAAAGGACTGCTCCAGCACCAACAGAAGAGGCATCCACCTCTAAGATAAACACGGTTTATCGACATCGGGGCGATGTAAGATGGGAGCACTGGCGAAATGCGACTTGATGGAGGAGAACGCCTTGGTGACCTCCTCTGACCACAACTTGGGATTAGCTTCCTTCTTGGTGAGGGCTACCAAGGGAGCTACCAAAGTAGAGAAGTGGGGAATGAATTGGCGATAGTAGTTAATGAACCCCATAAAGCGCTGCACCGCCTTAATGGAGTGGGGTTCTTGCCAATCCATCACAGCCTGTAATTTGGTAGGATCCATAGCCAATCCCTGGGTGGAGAATATATAGCCCAGGAAAGGTAGAGACTCCTGCTCAAACATGCACTTCTCCAACTTCGCATATAGGGAATTTGCTCGCAAGAGGTCGAAGACCTTGCAGACATCTCTCCAGTGGGAGGCCATATCTGGAGAAAAGATGAGAATGTCATCCAGATAGACTACCACCGAGGTGGTCAACATATCCCGGAAGATGTCGTTCACAAAGTCTTGGAAGACAGCTGGGGCATTACAGAGCCCAAAGGGCATTACCAGATATTCATAATGCCCATCCCTGGTGTTAAATGCCATCTTCCATTCGTCCCCCTCACGGATGCGAATCAGGTTATACGTACGCCGCAGGTCTAGCTTAGTAAATACCCTTGCTCCCCGAAGCCTGTGAAAGAGCTCAGAGATTAACGGCAAAGGATACTTATTTTTCACGGTGATAGCGTTGAGACCCCTATAATCAATGCACGGACGTAATTCTCCGTTCTTCTTCTGCACAAAGAAGAACCCCGCTCCCGCTGGTGACACCGACTTCCTAATGAATCCCCTTGCCAAGTTCTCCTGAATTTATTGGGACATTGCCTCTGTCTCAGGAAGAGAGAGGGGATAAACTCTTCCTCTAGGAGGCTCAGCTCCAGGAAAGAGGTCGATAGGACAGTCATAGCGGTGATGAGGCGGAAGAGTCTCCGCAGCCTTCTTCGAGAAAACGTCGGCATAAGACCAATAGACCTTGGGAAGAGGAGAGAGGTCTATGGGTATCTCAGTGGTGTTGACCTGCACGCTGTCCCTAATGCATCTGCCTTTACATAAATTACCCCAACCCAGAATTCTCCCTGAACACCACTCAATATGGGGAGAGTGGTGGCGGAGCCAGGGTAATCCCAACAAAACCTCATCTATACCCTCAGGGAGGATTAAAAATGATATATTCTCCTGATAGGAAGGAGACATAGACAAGGTGAGTGGGACAGACTGATGGGTGATTTGTAAGGGCAGAATTGCTCCGTTCAACAACCGTACCGATACTGGTTCAGCCAGCAACACCAAAGGCATGGTGTGGCGAGAAGCAAAGGAGGATGACATAAAATTTCCCTCTGCCCCAGAATCCACACACAGCTTGACGGGTAGGGTGGTAGAACCGTGGGTAATTATCCCTTTGAGGAGCACTTTAGGGGCAAAACTCATGGCGTCCAGTGACCCTGTTCCTACGGTTACTGGGCGCGACCGTTTATTCAGCCGCTGTGGACATCGGTTGGCAAAATGTCCCTGCTGCTGGCAAATATAACAAATCGGGGATGGACGAGTGACCCGAGATTTAGATCCTGCAGGAGCAACCTCCTGAAGGTCGGGCGCCTGAACAGGCGACTCCAGAGGGGTGGCGAAGGTAGGAGCCAACCGGACACTCTGCCTACACTGGGCACATTCCAGCCTCCGCTCGTGGAAACGGAGGTCGACGCGGGTGGAAATAGCGATAAGCTTCTCCAGTGTGGCAGGAATCTCCCTGGTAGCCAAGGCGTCTTTCACATGACCCGCCAGTCCTCTCCAGAACACGGGAATGAGGACTTTATCTGGCCACTCTAATTCCGAGGCCAGAGTCCGAATTTGGACAGCAAAATGGCTGACCAAAGCTGAACCCTGGGTACTTGCCAGCAGTTTGAGCGCCGTATCGTGGGTGACCTGAGGTCCTAGAAAAACCTTTTTCAGAGCCTCCAGAAAACGAGGAGCACTCCGCACCACACGATCGTCGCGCTCCCACAGCGGCGTTGCCCACTCCAACGCTCTGCCCGACAGAAGAGCTATCACAAAGCCCACTTGTGCCCGATCCGTGGGGAAACGTGCAGCCAGAAGCTCGAGGTGTATGGAGCACTGACTTACGAATCCCCGACATTGCTTGCTGTCACCAGCAAACTTGTCTGGAAGCGGGAGGTGGGACAATGTATGGACAGAGGTTGCAGAGGACAAACTGGCTGCAGCTACGCTAGCAGCCTGAACAGCGACTGCGGTAACATCCACAGCTGAGCCGCCAACCTGCCCTCCAGCTGCTGGATGTACAGCTGTAAACGCTGTTCATCCGCCATTTTACTAGCCAGACCCTGGCGCTAATATTATGTTAGGGTCTGCGAAACGCAACAAATATAAGATGTGGAGAGGTGCGTTCGCAGCCCGGGTCCACCGTGCAGGCGGAGCCTGCTGCTAGTAAAATGGCGCAAGAAGCGAACTCTGTTATCCCGCACAGTCGCCAAAATAAACGCCGTAACGCGCTGTGGCAATATGTGCGAACTCTGTTAATCCACAGAGCCACTAGAAGGAGTGCCGCAGCGCTATATGGCGATGTGTGCGAACTCACTTTACACAACTGAGTCGCAAAATAAACACCCTAGGGCGCTGTCTAGCGTTGAAAGCGAACCCTGTTACGTCACAGAGCCGCTGAGACAAACTTCTGTGTCCTGTCAGGCACCCAGGTACACAGTGAACAGCTAAGCGAACATAGAACGTGATCATGCGCTAATGTCCTCGCGGGAGTCAACCGCAATCTATGGCATCTGAACGCCAGGCCCTGAATACGGCAATCAAACTCCTCACCGGTTATGCCGGCAATCTAGGGCATCTAGGACACCGACCCTGACCAGCTAACATACCAAACTCCTCACCGATTAAGTCGGTATTCTAGGGGCTTATTTCAGCCGGGCCCTAACCACACACATGCATGACCACACTGGCGCTAAGCATATAATGATTGATATTAGCGCATGGCGGCCCAGCCATGCCACCCTTTTATAGCAACAGCTACAGGACCTGCCAGAAACAAGGACCAATGAGAAACTGTTCCAAACATATGTAGTTTCATGACCTTCCTGGTGGACCAATAGGAGCTGCTGCAGTACCTGAACATGTGACCCCTGATCTCCAATGAGAGATCTTACCCTGGGCATGCTCAGAAGGGGAAACGCAGGACTTGGTCCCAAAGACGTCTGCTCCAGTACTGGCTATAATAGCAGATCCAGGAGAGGCAGCAGCAAGTCTCTGCACAGTACTGGAATGGGCAAGACGCTGGGACCGAGCAGGCTCCACTGCAGCCGGAGATGAATGGGGGACCGCAGCGGGACAGGTTCGAGACTTCCCTTGTGCAGCAGCGGGAACTCGAACCCTAACAGACTACAAAACCTCAGGTAGCACATGTGCACCTGCTCCGACTGAAGGTAGCCAGCAATGCTACATCGCATCCCCCACTGTAAGCCCACTGGTTAGCACACCACCGGCAACAAATGTTGAGGTGTCGTCGCAAGGCCAAAGCAGTCAGGGAATCACAACGTTTTTCCAACGAAAGACTGAATCTAGGCCATCACCACCACAACCACCATCACCATTACCAACCCTCTCTCAGTCCGCCATGTCCACTGCTAGTTCCCCCATATGCAGCTCTCAAGTCCAGCTCACCCTATCAGACATGCTGAGTAGGACAAGAAAGTACTCATTCTCTCATCTGCGTACACTGGGTTTGAACGCCTACATTGCCAAACTGATCTCATTAGAGATGATGCCCTTCCGTTTGGTTGAAAGTGCAGCATTCCGAGAGCTCATGGCCTGCGCTGTCCCACGCTATGACCTACCCAGTCGGCACTTCTTTTCTAGAAAAGCCATCCATGTGAAAGACCGCATTGTCCATGCACTAAAACAATCAGTGAGTGTAAAGGTGCACCTCACAACAGATGCATGGGCCGGTAGGCATGGCCAGGGCCGTTACGTATCCATCACTGCGCACTGGGTTAATGTGGTGGATGCAGGGTCCACAGGGGACAGCGGTGGTGGGACAGTGCTGCCTAGCCCATGGTATAGGCAACAGTTGGCTGCAGGTGTTCGACCCCCCTCCTCCTCCAGAAGCGAAAGCTCGTCGACAGAGCGCAGTCGCACGAGCACTCCATCCGCAGCTGCAAGTAGAACACGAGGTGTCCCACTATCGAACAGCTAGTGGTAAGCGTCAGCAGGCTGTTTTAAAGATAATGTCTTTGGGCGACAACAGACACACCGTGGAGTTACTGACCGACTACTTGCAGCGAGAAACTGAGCCATGGCTGGGCAGTCTACATCTTGAGCCAGGCAAGGTAGTCAGTGCTAACGGCCGTAATTTTGTGGCGGCCATAGCCCTGGCAAAACTCAGACACATACCTTGCCTGGCTCACACCTTGAACTTGGTGGTGCAGTGCTTCATAAATAACCAGCCCTTCATAAAGTTACCAGCCCTGCTCCATAAGGTGCGAAGACTGTGCTCGCACATCCGTCGCTCGCCCGTAGACTCCAGTCATATGCAGAGGCTGCAGCGATCGCTCCACCTCTCCAAGCACCGCCTAATCATAGATGTTGCAACAAGGTGGAACTCCACCATGCACATGGTTGAGAGGCTGTGCGAACAAAGGCAGGCTGTAATGCATTTGTGGGAGGATACAAAGCAGGCAGTTTGAGGGCAGACATCGAGTTGTTGGGTGTGCAGTGGTCAAAGCTGAAAGACCTCTGTTAAGTCTTTTTGTGTTTTGAGGAATGCACACAGCTGGTAAGAGCAGACGACGCCATCATAAGCATGAGCATCCCACTTATGCGTCTGCTCATGCAAACTTTGACCCACATTAAGGATCAGGCGTCTGCAGCGGAGGAGGAAGAGGAGGAGGAGGAGGGAAGCCTTGATGACAGTCAGCCATTGTCTGCTCAGGGAACTGTCCTGGACGAGGTGGAGGAAGAAGAAGAAGAGGAAGAGGATGAGGGGGATGGTTATTTTGGGGAGGAGAATGCTTCCCAGGGGGCAAGAGAAAATGTTGGCTTGCCAAGGTCAGGTACAGGGTTTGTCCGTGACTGGAGGGATGTGGATTTGCCAGAAAGTGCTCCTCCACCTACCACTGGCAGTGCATCATTGACACCTGGAACATTGGCCCACATGTGTGATTATGTCTTGCGGATCCTAAAAATGGACCCCCGCATTGCCAAAATTATGAAGGATGATGACTACTGGTTGGCCAGCATCCTCGATCCACGCTATAAAGGCAAATTACAGAACATCATGCCACAGGAGAACCTAGAGCTAATATTGGCAAACAAACAAGCAACTCTGGTAAACCGTTTGTTAGAGGCATTGCCATACTGGGCAACATGGAAGAGGTGTTTGTGGTGCACACAGCCAAAGTGGCGTTGGAGACAGGGGTTTTATTACCATGTTGTGGACTGATTTCTCGAGTACCGCTCACACGACTGTTAATACTGAATCGATTGCAACAGACAGGAGACAGCAGTTGTCAACTATGGTTCAAAATTACCTCTCTTCCCCTATCGATGTTCTACCTCACAGTTCATTCCCTTTGACTACTGGGCCTATAAACTGGTCACCTGGCCTGAATTGGCACAATATGCCTTACAGGAGCTCGCTTGCCCTTCTGGTAGTGTGCAATACTTACCTCTCCTTGCTCCACCGCTGTGACGTCTTCCGCGTTTCCTGACAGTGACATTTAGAGAGTGCGTTGTAGTCACGTCTGTGCGCCCTCTGCCTGAACAGTCACAGTGCAGAGAGCAGGAAGATGGCTATGCTGAGGAGTCCAGGGTAGAGCAGTGCCCAGCCAGGAGAGGTATTTCATTTTTTTAATGTTTGGAGTAATATATGGGGAGCATTATACACTGGAGAAATATATATGGGGCCCATCATACACTTGAGCATCATAGATAGGGCTCATTATATACTGGAGCATTATATATGGGGCCCATCATACACTGGAGCATTATAAATGGGGCCCATCATACACTGGAGCATCATATACGGGGCCCATTATACACTGGAGCATCATATGGGCCTATTATATATGGAGCATTATATAGGCCCATCATACACTGGAGCATCATCCATGGGGCACATCATATACTGGAGCATCACATCGGGCCCATCATATACTAGAGCATCATATGGGGTTCATTATTTATGGGGCATCACATGGAGCCCATTATATTTGGAGCATTATATGGGGCTCATCATACACTGGAGCATTATAAATGGGGCCCATCATACACTGGAGCATCATATACGGGGCCCATTATACACTGAAGCATCATATGGGGCCCATTATGTATGGATCATTATATAGGCCCATCATACACTGGAGCACCATCCATGGGTCCCATCATATACTGGAGCATCATATACGGGGCCCATTATACACTGGAGCATCATATGGGGCCCATTATATATGGAGCTTTTTTTAGGCCCATCATACACTGGAGCATCATCCATGGGGCCCATCATATACTGGAGCATCATATGGGGTTCATTATTTATGGTGCATCACATGGAGCCATTATATATGGAGCATCATATGGAGCACATATGGGGCCTATTCTGTATGGAGCATTATATGGAGCCCATTCTGTATGGCGCACTATGTGGTCCCCATAATACTGAAATGGAGGAATATACTGTCCTGTTTTTGAGCAATTGTAGAATTTACAATAGATATCACTCATGTAATGTAAGAAGTGAAGTATTTGGCATTGTACTATACCTATATTTCTCTGCTGTATCGGAGCATCATGAATTGTGGTATGTGTTAAAGGGGCCAACTGAGACTCTTTCACCCTGGGCCCACGAAAACCTGGAGCCAGCCCTGCCCCCCCACAACTTTAGCCAAATAAACCCCAGTTTTCAATGCTTACTATTATTATAAAGTAAATTAAGGTTGACAAGCTTAAGTAATAAGAATTGATGTCGTTGGCATTGAAATGGGCACTGTAGGTGTGTTTACTGTCCTCCACTGACTGACGACTTTTCTTCCCCATTGACTTGCATTGGGGTCGGTTCAAGTTTCAGTCGGACCTTCAACTTTTTCCGATAGTCTGCCGATTTCGTTCAACTCGACTTTTGCGAAAGTCGGGTGGTCCGAAACCCGACTCGACCCTCCCGGAGGCAAATTCGCTCATCTCTAAACACAACAAAGATGGCTGTGGCATTACAGTGCATGACAGACAATCCCTGCATGCTGAAAAAAATACAGGGCGTGCACCAGAACTCCCGCCGAGCAAACACGGAAATGCTCGTTGCTCGCTGAGTTCAGCGACGCTAGGGCGAGTAGCGAGTATTACTGAGCACATTCGCTCATGACTATTGCTACTTCCTGTAGGTGGCACTAGAGTTCTATTCCTCTTCTTCTCTGAAGAGGTAATTTGCATATAGTGCTTCTCATTGTCATTTTGATAAAATTAAATACATTTTATATCTGATGCAGATCAACCAGTTCTGTGAATGCTGAGCTATCTATAACCCCGCCCACCAGGGGCAGATTAAGAGTAGACAGGTCCAATGGCAGTTTAGAAGGCGTGGGCTCCCCAGCACCCAATGTATCACATGACATGTCATGATCCCCTTGGTAAATCATGTCATAGGTTACATAATTAGCATAAAGGTGCTATGGTGCACATCTGCAGATGCAAAATTATAGAGTTTTTCCCTTGTGTGCAAAGCTATACTGTACATAGCATAGTGCAATACATTATAGAACAGGGGCGGCAAATTAAGTTTTCCAAAGGGCAATATGAGAGACTGTGATTATTGTGGAGGACTGAACCAATAGGCTGAAATTAATTCTGATGAATATTAATATTATTAACACATTATTTATAATTATTTTTTTTATTATTAATTTTGACTGTATCACTTAATATTGAGCAGAATTAAGTATACTGACACCCCCTATATATAACATGAGCCTCCATACAACCCCCTTATATAAAATGAGCCCACACACATCTTACATACAGTATGAGCCCCACATAGTCTCCAATGTACAATATGAGTCCCCACATAAATATATATATATATATATATATATATATATACACAATGAACACTCACATACCCTCTATATGCAGTATGAGCTCACACATAGCCTCCTATATCCTCCTATGGCCTATATACAAAATAAGCCCCCACATAGCCTCCTGTATACAGTATGAGCCCCCGCATAGCCTCCTATACACAGTATGAGCCCTCACATAGCTCTTATATACAGTAAGAGCCCACATATAGTGTCCTATATACAGTATGAGCCCTCAGTATGCCCCTCCACATAGCCTGTACATGGGCAGAAAGCTGCCAGTCAGTGTTAGGGTGGGGTTATACAGAGCTCATGAGTATGAAGGACTACCTGGCAGAAGGTTTACTAGCTCTCCAATGATAATCTCCTGCTAATAAAACAGTGATTTTATCAAAACTACAACAAGCTGCCCAGTAAGTCATACATGACTGAAATCAGGATCTTTGTCTCTACATTAAGTGACAAAACATGGTTCCTTTTAAGAATATCAGAACTACAAATGTTTGAGACAAAGTAATAAATTTACAGTCAGGGATTTTTCCGACCTCTTTATTAGTATTCCAATTGAAGAACCCCATGGTCAGGCTCTCCACGACCTATAAAAGCTAATAACAGGCACCAACAGAATAGATTTCACTGCTCAGAAAATTGAGATAGTATAGACTTTAGGTTCAGGGTCTCTTCAAAATAAATGTCATTGACGCCAATGTCTCAATTGATTTTGGTTCCATAAGAACAATAAAATAGAAGTTATTCTTTATATCCCAGCAGTACAAATAAAATCTTTCAGGACTTGTTCGACCATATAACAGAATGTAATTACAAGGCACTATCCATTCTAAGCAAAGACTATTGATAGAAATCTGTTGTCCACAACAGAACAAGGCTTCCATCCGTCCTGCAAAGTATAGGCTGTTTTCCTCTGATAATCGGCTCAAACCTTTGCGTTAGTTTGTATTCTTTTATTTAAAGCATTTTTTTATCCCACTTCAGTCATCCATTACATAAATAATACAGCTGTTTCACATCATTCCTTGGCCTAGAGAGGTGTATGAAGCTTGAGTCCTGGCTAGAAGAATTCATCAGAATGTGGCAGACCAAGGCTTAAATTCGGAATCTTTAATGCACAGGAGACAAATGAAATTACAAAATCAATAATGTCTGATAATTAGTGTGGAATTGTTCACAGTCTGGGTCAGTTTGAAGGATAGATTCAATTATTTCAATGAAAGGTCAGCAAAGCTTACATATACGGTACTCTGTAAATTCAATTGGATTAAAACATGTAAGAAACTGATCCGCTTCATCATTTATCACGCCTACTTTTTTTCAGAGTTTATCAATCTGTTGTTTTAGACATTTTATCTACTTCTCTGTTCCTAATAAATGTGAAAAAAGTGTATGCACTGCTTAGATTTTCCAATGAAACTGGATGACATATGTATTTGGGATTGTACTGCTCCATCTGACGTGACACAATATTAGACCACGTCCAGCAGAAGTCATCCTCATTTGTTTTGGAAATTGGTATCAAAACTACCTCTTTCTGTGAGTGGAGACTTTATTGCTATTCCATGTGTGCAAAATACCTTCCTATTTTGTGTTCTGATAAAATAAGGTCAATGTTATTAATATGAGGGAAATATGAAGTTCTTAAAGCTCATCAATGTAAGGGGTCAGCTGGCTGGGAAAGCAGCTTCAGTGAATGGCAGTAACCTCGATGATGTCACTGCTGCTCACTGATACTTTGCTCGCAGCAGCTCATTCCTCAGTGGTTCTCAGCCCGGACGGTCTCATCTTGGCACCGTCCAGGTTGAAAATTATTTATTCCCCAGACATGAATTACGGTGTGGGACAGAACGATGGACAGGTTAGGGATATTGTTGTTTTTTATCTTTTATTACAGGAGATGAGGGATTCAGTGGAATTAGGCATAAGGTGAGTATTAGGCCGGAGTCACACACAACTACAAAAAATCGGACCGTTTTAGTCGGTCGATTATCGGAGCAAAATTTAAACATCACACATCCGCCTGGCATCCGATTTTCCTTCAAAGATGCGATTTAGTCGCATCTCAGCATAGTTGTAACATCCGATTTACATCCGACTTGCGAGAATTTCTCGCAGGCTTGCAAAACTGACATATAATGGATCCAAAAGAATAGTATTTAAATCACAAAAGAAAGAATAGATATATACACATAGAACAATATATATATATATATATATACATGTCATTGTGACATGTATATATATTTATAGTTCCTAGACTTTTACATACTGTAATAGCCGCTAATTCAGTTGCCGGTTTTTGTGAAAGTACAGACCCGACATGAAATGATACATTGTTTACACACAGTTAACCATGTCATTTCATGTATTTTGATATATGGTTTTAACTTACAATTACATAAGTGTATGTGTGCAAAATCTGCAGACATGTAGGGGTTAATTAAAGGTATAAATTTGTTGGAAAAAAAATGCGTGGGCTCCCGCTGTATTTTCTCCACCAGACAGACAAAGCAAGCGAGTGGGCAGATAATAATAGCCTAGGAAGGGTACATTTTTTTTTTTGCTCCCCCTGGCTACTAACATCTGCCCCCAGCCACCCCAGAAAAGGCAAATCTCTAATTAGATTAGCCCTTTCTGGCACTTTGCCCGTCTATTCCCATTGCCCTGTAGCGGTGGCAATGGGTTAATAAGGGGTTAAAGCCACCTTGCAATTGAAAGGTCACTTTAAGCCAGGTTAATAATTGAGAGCTGTCAATTAGACAACTATCAATTATTAATCCTATTGTATGAAAGAAAAATAAAACACACACACTTTAATAAAAAAGAAGTTTAATGAAATAATCAAACACTTTTTGACCATATTTTATTTTCCTGCTAAAACCATTTCCTGTAATAAAAATAAAATAAAAAAGCAAAATTATTCTTACCAATCCGTTGCACAGTCAGGTCCCACGCTGTAATCCATCAGAAAGGGTTAACAGGTTACAGTTAGCAGAGAGCTAATGTTGCCTGCTGAGCTGTTACCCCCCGAATGAATAAGTTCCTCTCCCAGCGAAAGGAGAGGAAGTGATTAATTAGTGGAGCTTAATTGATTTATTGCCACTTTCACTTCTGGTCAGGTCACCCTGACCTGACCTAAAGTGAAAGTGGGACGCAATCAATTAAGCTTCATTCATTAATCACATCCTCTCCTGTCAGCTGGAGATAAGCTCATTCATTCAGGAGCTTTCAGCTGAGCAGGCATTACTTGCGCTGCTTGGCTCAAAGCTAGTTAACCCTTTGTGAAGGATTACAGCGTGGGATGTGACAGATCGCTGGATAGGTAAGAATAATGTTGTTTTATTATTTTTTCTTTATTATAGGAGATCAAGGGCTTCGAGGGATTAAGAGTTAAATAAAAGATGGTCAAAAAAATGTGTCTTTATTTCATTAAAATTATTTATTCTTAAAGTGTGTGTGTTTTTTTTATTTACTTTAATAGGATTAATAATTGATAGTTGTCTAATTGACAGCTCTCAATTATTAACCTGGCTTAAAGTGACCTTTCAATTGCAAGGTGGCTTTAACCCCTTATTAACCCATTCGCCACCGCTACAGGGCAATGGGAATAGACGGGCAAAGTGCCAGAAAGGGCTAATCTAATTAGAGATTTGCCCTTTCTGGTGTGTCTGGGGGCAGATGTTAGTAGCCAGGGGGGCACAAAAAAAATGTACCCTCCCTAGGCTATTATTATCTGCCCCCACTCGCTTGCTTTGTCTGTCTGGTGGAGAAAATACAGCGGGAGCACACGCAATTTTTTTCAACGAATTTACACCTTTAATTAACCCCTACATGTCTGAAATTTTGCACACATACACTTATGTAATTGTAAGTTAAAACCATATATCAAAATACATGAAATTACATGGTTAACTGTGTGTAAACAATGTATCATTTCATGTCGGCTTCTGTGATTTCACAAAAACCGGCAATTGAATTAGCGGCTATTACAGTATGTAGAAGTGTAAGAACTATAAATATATGTATATATATATATGTCACAATGACATGTATATATATATATGTTTTCTATGTGTGTATATGTATTGATTCTATTCTTTATTAAAGCTGTCAGTGTGCTTTTACCGTATAGCCGGGGATGAATTGCCGGCTTTTCTAAAGGACACCGGTGCGATTTAATCGCAAGTCACACGTGCGGTCCGTTTGTAATCCGATTTTTCATAGCTCCCATAGACTTGCATTGACTATAGTCGACCCACAATCGGTGACAATCGCAGCATGCTGCGATTGCACTCGGACGATTAAAACGGACCACAAAAAATCGGATACTGGGAGCTGCTCCATAGATTAACATAGGGCAGACTGCAATGCGATATTTCATCGTATTGCAGTCGTCCGATTCTGTCGCCAGTGTGACGCCGGCCTTACTGTGTTTGTTATTTTTAAATAAAAATGGAAAAGTGTGTTTTCTTTTATTTCAAATAAAGGATTTTATACTTGCTGTGTCTTTATTTACTATATAACTATCGGATTAGTAATGAATAGGTGTCTTCTAAATGCCATTCCGTTAATAAGCCGTGGGTTTGATGTCACCAGACAATACAAGGTGATATCAACCCCACAAATATGAATCCCACTTGCTACCGCTACAGGGCAAGTGGGAAGAGCCAGGCAGAGCGCCAGAATTGGTGCATCTAATAGATGCATCTTTTCTGGGAGGCTGTGAGCTGCTATTTTTAGGATGGGGGGTCAATATCCATGGTCTTTTACTAGCCTGAGAATACCAGCCCCCAGCTGTCTGATTTAGCAAGGCTGGTTGTCAAAAATAGGAAGGAAACCATGTCATTTTTTTAAGTATTTATTTAAATATTTAAAAAATATAGTGTGGGGACCTCTCTAATGTTGATAACCAGCCTTGTCGAAGCTGACAGTTGAAGGCTGCAGCCCTCAGCTGTCAGTTTTGCATGGCTTGTTATCAAACATACAGAGGAACCCACGGCATTTTTTTTTAAATTATTTATTTACAGCACAGTAGCTGGATGATGAGTACTCTCATCAGCCTCTCCTGCTCTCACTGCTATTAGCAGCTGCAGGCATTGATTGAGGGGAGCAGTAATCCTATCAGTCAAAACCACTGACTGGAGGAAAACTTTATACCTACGATCACAGCTGTGCGCTCATGCTGTCATTTGACAGCATGGGAACCACGGCTGTCTGCCAGGCGGTGATGATTTTACCGCCGATCAGAAGCGGTGTTTGGCCCTCTGTCATGCACATGACAGCGTGACAAACACCCTGTGTTCGGGCAGCCGAACCCCAACAGTAAAACGGACTTCCTGGTGAAGTCCGTGTTTGGTGTCCGTGTCCGAACAGTAGGTGTTTGGTACAGACGCCGAACTTTACTGTTCAGGTTCACCAATCTCTAGTGATAATATTAATCCAAATAGGGAATAAATGTGGTAAACGGAGATGACCAATAATCTCTAAGACCTTTCCAGAGAGAGATCTGTTCCCCACCTAGCAGTGGAGGTTGGCACCCTGAAAAGCGATAATAGCGCCCTCCCACTCAACAACGGCTGTCCCTGAAGAATCCCTACATCAAGCCTTGCTAATAAACAAGAAAATAATTAATGCAAAAATGATAATAGAGCAATCACTTATCTTATGCCTTTCCGGAATCCCGTAATGTAGCAAATTTAAAACATCTCCATCATAACAGCCTCCGTGTATCCTTCACCGAAGTCCCAGTCTCGTCACATTTTTCCTCTAAATCTTTAGGGTTCATCAGGAGGCAACAAGCTATTCAGGGTTCAATGGTTCATAGCCCAAAGAATGTGATCTAGTAATGTGCAGGCACCAATAAATCTAGAGGCCATACTTTGTCTATGCACAAAATATGTACATCCTCTTTAATTTGCATTGTAATCTTTAATGCTTTCAGAGTACACACAGGACATCAAAGAGAATGAATAAGTTATCGGTAAATCAACTCATATTTAATCTTCTACTGGATATTTGGGTCTCAATATTATATCAGGCCTTCCAGAGGAAAATGGGGTGCTCTGATGTTTCAGTCCAAACCTCAACTCATTATTTTTTTTTGGTGGTCTTAGCTCAGAGCAAAGTAATATGTATAATATGTATGGCGGCTATACTTACTGCTATACAGAACAGAGACAAGCTCAATAACTGGATTATACTTAGCCATACACATTAGAGAGACTCCTAATGACATTGAGGTGACCTGTCAACAATGTAATGAGCACGGCACATCCTGTTAGTCATCTGATGTGCTTTAGAGAAAGAAGGATGGTGGTATTGATATTCCCTCACTGGAAACTGTTAAAACTGTTTATTATCAGCTTATCCCGTCATTTAATGGCTGCAATTTTCTTGCTCAGTTTTGCTGCTTTTTTCCATCCACCCAAAACAAAAATTAATAAATGTTAATATATAAATTGCACATATCTAACATAATGGCACTGGAAAATAAAACAATCCCTCATACAGCTCTGTTGATCTAAAAAAAAAGTTTATAAGGTTACATACACAGACTTTAGGCATTTTTGAGAAGCATCTTAAATTATTTGGTGTTCTTTGTAAAAAATCATATTGATGTCTTTATACTTGAAAGCTAAAGCAAAATATTTCACTTTAAAACACTTATTCTGTGTGTCTCAGAAAGAGAATATTTGAAAATGGTATTTTCAGGTTTGGAAGTTATCTCCTATCTTTAGGATAGGATAGGACCTCTGGGAGTCCAATCACCAGGACTACCACCAATCCTGAGCCCGTAGCGCTGAAGAACCCTGTGTGAATGGAGAGGAGGTTGACCATGCCATTTCCACTCCATTTAATGTTCAGAGTGTTGAAGGCTGGCCCAATGCAGCAGTCAGCTATTTCCTGTGGTCCCATTAGGAATTAAGGGATCTGGGGTGTACATGATCGACAACCGCTCCATTGACACAGGGCTGCAATAGTTTCATGGGGGCTGCTGCCTAACTGAAGATGACTGGGGTGTGCCATTGTCCTGAGTGATTAGCTCTGTGACTCTGCTGGAGTTGTGGTAATAATTAGCCTAGTGAGCAACCGGTGTGTGTGAGAGTGGTGTAGTTGGAGAGAATCCTTTCAGATTGTTAAGGACTACAGCAGAAATCTTGTTGCATTAGGCCAGAAACATGTCCTGAAAACATAGCTTTGAAACATAATGGTTTAAATAGTGCAGACTCTAAGATTTAAGGTGGGTCAGCCTTGTTAGAGCTTCTGTGAGTGAATGTCTGGCTAGTGGTTGGAGTGTGTGACAAGTTAGAGAGGCTTTTTGTAGCGGGAGTGATCATTGGAGGTGGATGGAGTAAAACCTTTGAGAGACTATTCCCTGTAAAACTTGAGATTAAGGAAAACATAACATAGAGACTGAGCCACAGTAGACCAAAACATTTGAAAAGAAAATGTGGGGAGAATGTTAATGTGGTTTCTGTGAATGTGACAGAGAACTGAACTAGATGATTTTCATTCTGCCACATTTAAGCATAATCCCTCTTTCGAGTGCATTACCAACTTGCCGACATATGATGTACCGGTACGTCATATGCCAACTTCCTAACTTTGATGCAGGCTCGCATGCCAAGCCTGCATCTTTCCTGCACATGACGGCTGATTTAATCATCCATCATGTGTCTTTAACATCCATGGGTGGAGTGGAGCTCCACCCATGCCTATTAACCTGTTAAATCTGACTGCGGCATATAACATCATCAACAAGGGCACGAGTCATTCCATGCTCCCATCGGTGCACCTGTGACGTGATTGCAAGGCGCCGATGTGTTTTCATAACAGCCAAGGGTCTGTTGAAGGACTCAGCTCCTGACATTATGATCCTTCTGTGAAAGCCAACCCATGGCTATCATTCATAAAAGATCGTGATTTGTGCTACACATAGCAGTACTAATAAACTGCTATAGTATAGCAAGAGAGAATGAATGATCACAGCTTCAAATAAAAATGAAAAAAAAAATTTTAAAAATGTGAAAAAAATTAAAAAAATACAAGTTCAAATCACTGCTCTTTTGTCCCATTAAAAATAAAACAATAAAAAAAATTACAATTTAATATCCCCGCATTCACAAAAATGTAAAATAAATTAATCCGGCGTAAGAAGAAAAAATCAAAAAGACAGAATTACGAGATTTTAGCCACCACAATACAGAGATGCTCAAAACATCATATCTACCCCTAAATCTCTAAGTCATTAAGAAATGCATGCTTCTTAATGAATTTGGCGCACCTTGCAACTGGTGTGCGTTTCTGTGCACCACCAAAGTGGAGTAAATTTTTACAGAATTAGATGGGCAACCATAGCCACGCTCTGTCCCACCCATAACCTGCCCATTGTGACGGAGCTGGTTGGGAATGGCATATAAATGACAAAAGTTGTAAAATTTTGACTCAGCCTCAAGTTGTGCCAAAATTTTGTGTCATTTGAAGGTGTTTCACGCCTGAATTGTGGTCTACAAACCTTGATGTATTTGACCCTATTTTTTGCATTTACTTTTTTGCTAGTGACAATGTATGTATGACAGTGACTCCAATCACTCTTTGTCTGGATGCACAAAACATATCTTTGATGCTGCATCTGCGTATATGTCCCAAAAAGCAATTTTGACATATACACTAGAGATTAGATCTGCCAAGTTTTGCATTCAGCAACTCATATGGATTTTACAGCATCATTTTTTTAATTAAGTGTTTCTCGTAATACTTTGCTCTTTCCAGACACAAGAGTATAAGATATGTGTGATGTGAATAAAAAAAATTATACTCACCTCACTGCTTACCTGTCCCACAGTCCCGACATTGCACCATCTGATCCTCTGGGCTTCTTCTTTTCCCATTATCAAATTTTGGGAATTCTCTTCGGCCTATTCAAAACAACCATGAACTTCTGACCAAATCTAGGATGTTAGACCTTCACAGCATGGTGAGCAGATACAGTATCAGAGGCGTATCAGAGGCATATCACAGTCGTATCAGAGGCATAGTTATACAGGAAGTCCTGGCCTGAAGTGCGAGGCTGAACAGAATCAGCATGTGATGGGAAAGGGAAAAATTGGGAGGACCAGACGGCGGGCTATGGGGACTATTCAGTGGTGAAGTTAGTATTATTTAATTATTTTTAACGGTTTGCCTGATTCTTTTGGTTCAGCAAAATAGAGGTCACATTGGGCCACCATTTTGTTGAATTCACTCAGAATGAATTCTGTATTTTGGAGAATGTAACGTTTTTAAAAATTCTAAGAGATTTCCATTTCACTTGAACTAATTTGTTAAATATTTAGCATGCACTTATTTTCCAATACACTTCAGAGAACTTTTGGGCTTCCTCAGGTTCAGTACTGGTTGAACCCATATACAGTAGTTTTTTCTCTGATTTGCACCATAACTATTTTTTGTTTTTGTTAGATTTCTTTTCTTACTTTCTGGCAGCTGCCGATGTGCTGCAATGCTGAGAGTGCTCCTATTATAACATCATTTTTAAAAAAAATTCTAGTTAGATACATATAAAAATATTTTTGCTTATTGTTTAATTTTATGAGCAATATGAAAGTTTTCCCATTTGAAAAAGTGAATACAAAGCTGCGCCATACACTGATTTTTTTTCTATTACTGTTCTGCTGAAGATGGCATCCTTACGGAGGTGTTTTCCAGTTCAGAGGGCTCAACAAACACTTTAGCATTTTATAAATACGAAAGTGCCTTGGTGGCTCGGTCTCAGCAGTCCTGTATTAGTTCTGCTTGTTACGATGTGAAGGCTTTGTTGTTCTGAGTGGAGTCTAGTAAACATCCAGAAATATCGCCTATGTGTACAATTAATCCATCAGCAAGGTTAAGTCTTTAATCAGCAGAGGTGTAAGTTTAGAAACATCATTATATTACACACAATAGAACAATCTGCAGATTAATATTAAAAGGTCAATCTGTTACTCATTTTCTTTTTTTATTTGTGTTTTATGTCAAGGTGAACCCTTGTGGAGAATCAGGTGCTGACGTAGGGCCCGAGGATTATTACTTATAGCAAAACGATTTAGTTTAAAAGGAAACCTCAATATATGCCAACCCATATTATGTTGTATGTCTGTTTTTGCGGCTTTACCCATTTCACAGGAAAGGGAAATAGCTGCAATTCCATTCACAGCCCAATGTTTAGAGGTGGCATTCTTTTTGGAAAACCTTAATATTTACAATTGGTGGTAATGATACTCAAGAGAGCTGATCCAGTACAGTATCATACAGTTGTGTAGGTTGAATCTAAAGAGTTCCAACATTTACATTTTAATACTGTGTTGTTTTTCTTTTGTGACAGAGGGTCCTTTTGACCCACTGAGTCATCAACTTCCTATAAATCCTCTATAACTACACCACTATCACATTCTTATTATTACAGACCTGTCCCAGCTATCCCAGTTTTTCTCTTCCCTGGGTCGCTGCCCCTGCTGTGCTCCACATCACGCTTTGGCAAGATTCCCACTGTAGATCAATGATATCCTCTACCTAAACCTATTTACAGTTCATTGCACACACACATCTATGTCCTCGAACTAAAGGTACTGCCACACTAACAATCCCGCTAGCGATCACGATAACGACGCATACTAATGCGATCGCTACGGGATTGTTTCTTATCGCTAATGCGGCCACATTTAGCGATATAGTTAACGACTCTATCGCCGTACGATCTCTAACGACTTTAGCGTACAAAGTACCGCTAAATCGCTAAGAAAAGTGCCACACAGCGATTAGATACTTACCCACGGAGCGCCAGCGATGAAATAGGGTCCGGAGCGATTCCAGCGACAGCGAGATCACAGCAGGAAGCTCGTCGCTGGAAGCTGCCGCATGAACAATATCGCTAACGGATCGCAAATATGACGTTTTTAGCGATCCCGTTAGCGATATTGTTAGTGTGGCATACCTTTAGACCCCTAATCCTTTGTTAAGTGTTCCACCAGTGTGTGCTGTTTGTTTCTGTTGTTTGTGCTTGCATACATCCTTGCTGGGTTCCATTTCATCCGTCCTGTTGATGCTGAGATTCAGGCCGAACCTTTACAGTCCTCACTGCCCATGTGCCTTTCTAATTGCTGCATCGATCTGTGTGCTTATCCGGACCTAAGACTAAAGCCCGGGTCTCACATAGCGATACACCAGTGATCCCGACAACGATCAGGATCACTGGTGTGTCGCTACATAATCGCTGCTGAGCTGCCAAACAGGCAGCTCAGGCAGCGATCGGCACAACGACACTGCGGGTAAACATCGCTTAGTTACCCGCAGTGTATGTTGGATACCAGCGCCCTGATGCAGGGCGCTGTTATCCAAGGTACACAGCGGGTTTCCAGGCACAGCCCCGCACCTGGAAACCCACTGTGTACCTTGGTTACCAGCAGATCGCTGGTCTCCCGCCTGTCACACGCAGCGATGTGTGCTGGCCAGCGGGAGACCAGTGATCAAAAAAATGTCGAGGACATTCAGCGACGATCAGCGATACCCAGCAGGGGGGCTGATCGTCGCTGAATGTCACACACAGCGATATCGCTGGGGAGATCGCTGCTGCGTCACAAAACTAGTGACTCAGCAGCGATCTCGCTAGCGAGATCGCTGTGTGAGATGGGGGCTTTAGAGGATTCACCTCACCTGACGAGCCTTCTCACTCATGTAGCAGATTTGCAAAATTTGTTTAGCTGTGCTTATGGATGTGCCACTATCCTAACTCGCCTACTCCAGTGCTTCCATTGTAAAAACTGACTAGTCAACCACAGTTTTATGAACTCTCTGTTTTCAGTGATGACATGTCACCATATGTGGCTGAAGTAGTCTGTGATTGGTTGCAACCGTCAGGTTTAAAATGGTACACATGGGTCCAGGTTGTCATTATTATGGGATCAAGGAATTGAGTATAATGTATTTTTCAACAAATTTAATGTCTTTTATAATGCTCCAGGATCTCTACAGACCAGGAGTATAATAAATGTAATATGTAAAAAATAAAAATCCTTATACACATCTCTACTTACCTCTTCGGCCCCACTTCTGACTGTCACTTATACGGTCCTCCCCATATCTTCTAAAACCCTGACACCCACGTTGCATTCCTGGGGCTCCTCACACTGAACCGGGTACTCCTGGCTTTGGTGAGTTTCTGCAGTATTCTGTTTAAGCGTTGTGTGTTATGTTTGGTAGCTGAGGAGGACAGGAACAACAGCAGGGCAGCCGAACACCTGAGATGTCGGTAACTGATGGGTTGCAGATTCCTAAACTAACGACACAACTAGAGGTAGCCATGGAGCATTCCCACGTTGATCCTAGACGCCTCGTCACAGCCTGAGACATAACTACACCTAAAGGCAGAAAGATGAAAGCTATCTGCCCCGGTGCAGATCCCCAAAGAAAATAGGAAGCCCCCAAACATATAATTGCGGTTAGACAAGATGAAAACACAAACACAGGCAGAAAATAGACAGAGCAAATGCTGGGGCCACAAGCTGACTAAATAGGATAGGACAGGAAGATTACTTTCTGCAACTCAGAAAACCCTACAAAAATCCAACAATTCTGATTACAAAAATACTGAGATTACACAATCTCGCCACCCACTAAATCAGATATCAGTGTGAACAAAAACCAAGCCGCAGCCGCTGAAAAAACAGGAAAAAGCAAATGAGCAAATAACAGTGGCTGCAGAAAAACTGTGAGGAGCTCAGGCCCCAGGAGGGGACCTGGCTGACCTGCACAAAAGTGCAGAAAACAATGCAAAAAGCAAGCACAAAAAGAAAAGCAAAAAATATCTTATCTGAAAGCAGGAGATGCAGGCAAGACTCCAGCAAACTTCCAAATGAACCAGGAACCACAATTGAGACAAGAACAATTAATCACCGGCAACCATCATGGGAGGGAACCTCCCTTATATCAGACCAGTCCGTGATTCCAGATTGCCACTCCTCGCTGAAAGGTTCAGTACTGTCTGTAACCACCAGAGGGAGCCTCTGCTCAGAAACCATCTCTAGCACATTCATAACAGTTCTGACCTTGTTTGTGTAAGTGCAGACCTGTCCTGGGTCTTATCAGAGCCAGACGTTCCAGGGATTTCAGCTCTCGCATCAGGGATAGTGTTGAGCGATACGATACCGCAAGTATCGGGTATCGGCCGATATTAGCTCTATCGGACTTTCGATACTTAGTTCCGATATTTTCGTCTTATCGAATACCGGAATCGGAATTGTCACTGTCACTGTCAGTGTCCGTCGGTCGGGTCTGTCAGGAGTCAGCGGCACTTACCTGGCAGAAGATCTCCGGCGGTCACGGGCTGGACTGCTTGATGGCCGCCATCATCTTTCCCCGGCGGTCACATGCAGTTTCTCTCGCGATAACTGCAGTGACTGCTGGGTAATCCCGGCCGTAAAGCAGTCAGTCCGATGACGTCACCGCCGGGGAAGCAGGTAATCAGCTGTGCTGCGTCGAGATGACAGGCTCTGCCTGTCATTGCGATGTAGCAGAGCTGGATCGTCGTGGGACTGTCGTTACTATGGACTGCGTCGGACAGGTGGTATACTGTTGGTTTGTTTTTTTTTCTTTTTTACAGGAGATCGATGGCGTCGCAGGAATGAGTGTATAATAAAATTAATGAAAACTGTGTTGTCTCTTTTATTTCATTAAAATACTTTTTTCTTGCTGTGTCTTTTTTTTTATACATTTAAAAAATTTGGGATTAATAATGGATCGGTGTCTTATTGACACCTCTCCATTATTAACCGGGCTTATTCTCACCGTGCAATCAACGGTGACATTAACCCCTTATTACCCCGCTTGCCACCGCTACAGGGCAGTGGGAAGAGCCGGGTAAAGTGCCACAATTGGCACATCTTTCGATGCGCCAAATGTGGGGCTGCTGTAGCCTGGTATTATCAGGCTGTTGAGGGCCAAAATCCATGGGCCTTGACAGTCTTTTAATACCAGGCCGCAGCAGTCTGCATTTTACTTGGCTGGTTAACAAAAATAGGGGGACCCCTACGCCGTTTTTTTTTCGAGGGGATCCCCTATTTTTGTTAACCAGCCAACTAAGCAGACTGCTGTGGCCTGGTATTATCAGGCTGGCAAGGTCCATGGATATTGGATCCTTACCAGCCTGAAAAACCAGGCCTCAGCAGTCTGCTTCATCTGGCTGGTTAACAAAAATAGGGGGGACCCCACGCCAAATTTTTTTCGAGGGGATCCCCTATTTTTGTTAACCAGCCAAGATATGCAGACTGCTGTGGCCTGGTATTATCAGGCTGGCAAGCAGGGTCGGACTGAGGCACCGGGACACCGGAGAAACCAACGGTGGGCCCCAGCTCCTGCGTGGTGGGCCCTGATTTGAAAGGATAGGTCGCGGGGCAGAGGGGGCGGTGGCCCCGGGGCCCGCGCTCTGAGGGGGCCCACCCGGAGCTACGATACAGTTACATTCTGCGGCAGAGCAGGGAGAATCGCTCTCCCTGCTCTGCCGCCCGGAAGCTATGGGGCCTGAACAGGCGTTGGGGGGGCCGGTGCCAGCAGTGGGCCCCCCACCCGTCATCGGAGGGTCAGCTGTATCGGCATCCAGCCAATAAAGCTGACCGCATGGAGAGAGAAGGAGCGAGCGCTCCTACTCTCCCATAATCCCCCTCTCAGCGTATGACAGCGGGCGCAATAACATCACCTGCCGGCGCCCGCTGTCAGAGCTGAGAGGGAGAACAGTGAGCAGCACAGGAGCCGGGAGGTGAGTTTTTTTTTGATTTTTTTTTTAATGGGGGTGCAGTCGAGTCCTGGCTGGAGAAGTCGTCATGTCGGTGTGGGCCAGATGGAAAAGACATGAAAAGTGAACAATTCCATTAGAAAGAACATCAGCGGTAAGTCATTATCTGTACCTGTGCTGTAATCTATTATATGTTCTGTAGGACTGGTATTATTTAACACAGACCATATGGCGGTAATATCAATATTGGTCTTTTTATATATAGATTATTTTGGCCAACAGCGCGGTCATTTGCTGAGGTTCTCTGATGATGGGCCCACTCAGAAGTTTTGCCCCCACTAAACCAAAACCCTAGCTACGCCTATGGCTCTCTCTCTAGTCTTTCTTTCTCGCTCTCTGTTCTTTCCTTCTCGCTCTCTGTTCTTTTTTCTCTCTGTTCTTTCTTCTCTCTTTTCTTTCTTTCCTCTCTTTCTTTCTCTGTTTGTTCTTTCTCTCTCGCTGCTCTTTCTTTCTTTTCCTCAGTACCAGCCACTGTGCCCTCATTACCAGTCAGTGTGATCAGCAGTGCTAAATGGTTACGCTTGGGGCGAGGATATGGGTGTGATTAGCTGTGAAATGGGTGTTGTCGGGGCGTGGCCTAAAACTTTCAGCGGCGCGCAACACCCGCCGCAGCCTTTAATCCTCTTTCCTGTCTTCCAAATTTGGGAGGTATGTTGTATGACCTCCCTACAACTTCTGGCCATGCTCCTGATGAGCGCGACGGATGGTCTCGTGAGGGATCTCCTCCCACACCTGGACTAAAGCATCCACCAACTCCTGGACAGTCTGTGGTGCAACGTGGCATGGCCTAAAATTTTCTGCAGCATGCACAGCGTGCCACAGCCTTTGTCCCTCTTTCCCTTATTCAAAGGTTGGGAAGTATGATGTTGGGCCGCAAGAATATATTTTCTCTGGTGGGCCCAAGGTACTCTAGTCCGACGCTGCTGGCAAGGTCCATGTATGTTGGCACCTTAACAGCCTTAAATACCATGCCTCAGCAGCAGGGGCGTACATATAAATCATGGGGCCCCATAGCAAAAGTCTGAATGTTCCCCACCCCCCCAAAAAAAAAACCCAGAGGCATTGTAAATGTAAAGTGCCAGCACAGTGAGGGAAGTTGAGTCGCACAGAGACAGGGGTTTTGGGGGTACTCGGCACCGATCACGTCGACTTCTATGGGGGATGTCACGAGTAGCACAGCTCGGTCCGTGACCTGGGCGATCACTGGAATGTGGGATATTTCCAGGGGATGATAGAATGTTCGTGTAGTTTGTCGTGACGCCACCTGTAGTACCTGGTCAGGGTGTCCAGCGCTGCTGTGCAGGTCCTCTGGAAGGGATGGTGTAGTGCAGGTAGGTGAAAAGTCTTCTACAGGTAACACGCTATCCTTCCAGGGCAGATAGATGTGAGATAGAGCAATGGTGCAAAGTGATGTAGCAGAGTGGACTATGCGACGTAATAAGAAAGCAGGAAACACTTCAAGTTAAACGTTGCATAATAAAATTTTAATAATAACATTACAAAAGTGCAAATAGCATTAGTGCCGAAGTTCGTGGAGACTTCTTAGGACTACCCCCACCGGGTAACTTCACAGTGTCCTTTACTTGTGCTTGTGGAGGACCCGCTCCAAACCTCCAACTGTGGTCTTGGGTGGGCTGCAAGACTTTCCTTGAGCAGACCTCACTTTCGGCCACACCAAACGGGTTTTTAGTTTCTGAGGTAGTTGAAAATAGTGCACAGTTAAGTTTTTTGTAAAACCAAGATGGAGCACCGAAGTGCCAACTATTTACAGAAAAGTTTGTGAGCCAGTACAGTTCATGGCTTCAAAGTTCAACATTTTGATTACAGTGAAACACCATTACCCAACCTGGGTATATTAAGGCAACAATAAACTTGTTCTTCTGAACATTCACCCGTCCGGGTACATCAAACCATTACCCAACCTGGGTATATTAAGGCAACAATAAACTTCTTTTTATGAACATTCACCCGTCCGGGTACATCAATAATTTAACTATTTACATACAGAGACCCTGTCCGGGTTATTTAGACTTCTTTGGCTGGCCTCTTACAGGTACCACCTGGTACTGTTCTGGAGCTTGCCAAACATCCGTGACAGGAGGGTCCACCCAGACCTGATGACGTCGTGTGGCCTGTACAGTGACGTCGTGACCCGCTATCTGGGTCTGTGTGGCCACCTCTTTCGTCTCCCTCCGGGTCTGGACCCTATGTCCCGGACTGAACGAACCCCAGGGGGCCTAACAGGCGCCGGGTACGGGCCAGCTATCATTATCATGTCCATAGCTGGGGCTGCTGAGGAGACCACTGAGGGAGGCTGGGGAGATTTACGGCGTGGTGTGGGCACTTGTGCAGAGGCCTGGTTGGGGGAGGCTGAAGGCTCGTAGGGTCTGTCAGTTTTCTGACACTCTGGGAAGTAGGGGTCGCACCTGGTAACATTTAGGGCGTACCATCCATTGTAACCCCAGTGTCGGGTGTAAGTCACCAAGTCTCCTGGCAACAGGTCCCTCCCCGGGTGTCCTTCTGGGAGGTGAGCCTCCACGTCCCGCCGGGTTACAAAAACTTCTAAATAAAGTCCAGGCTCCTGGATGAAGCCCCAACCACCTTTTAACTTAAAGTTCCGTACTGCACCCTTACGCCGCGGCTCCCTCAGCGTACTTTTATCCTTTCTCATACGTGCCTTCTCTGCCAGGTCCTTGTCCAGGTGACGTTGCCGAAGCTTTTGGGATTCTCGCTGCTCCCTTTGTCGCTCTGCTTCCCGCTCCCGACGTCTCCACTCTTCCTCCTGACGCCGGTTGTAATTCTCCTCCACCAGCAGCTCCATGTCTCCACAATCAAACGCCAGCTTACGATGTACGGTTTGCGGCAGCTCTCCTGGAGCCCGCCAGTCCTGGCGGCGCTCACCTGTGGCGGAAGCAGCCGGCTCTGGAACAGATGACGGTCGGGGCTCCGGTACAGGCAGGTAGAGCTCTGGTGCCTGCGCGGCCTCCTCCATGAGGACGGGTGTCGCTTCTTCTGCCTCAGCGACGGGGGCAGACAGCGGGATCTGGGGTGCTGGTGCGGCGTTTTCTGCAGGAACGGGTGCCTCCACTGTGATACTGGCAACCGGTTCAGATTGCAAGGGCTGGGATGCCCGCACGGCCTCCTCTACTGGAACGGGTGCCTCCACTGAGATACTGTCAACCGGTTCAGATTGCAAGGGCTGGGATGCCCGCACGGCCTCCTGTACTGGAACGGGTGCCTCCACTGAGATACTGGCAACCGGTTCAGATTGCAAGGGCTGGGATGCCCGCACGGCCTCCTCTACTGGAACGGGTGCCTCACCTTCCGGTACAGACACTTCAGGGGGTAAGAGGGATTGGCGCCGCTCCAATTGTAGTTTTAGGGCCCGCCAGCTCGCTTCCATCCTGGCGACCTCCTCCCGGTGCCAGGCCAGGTCTGTCAGGGTATCCTCCGCTTCTTCCAGCGTAGGAGGGTTTCCAGGCCGGGTGCCAAACGGTGGCTCCGTGGCGATCGGGTCACTTCCGTGGGGGGAGAGCTCTGACTCCTCCATCCCTTCCCACTTCTGCTCATGTCCGTTGCCATCTCTGCCAAGTCACATGTGTCATTAGCATCAGGAGAGGCGCCATCTTTTGTAGGGAGGCGGGACCTTCGCGTTCGTTTCCGCCCACTGAGGAGGATGAGGAGGCGGAACTCCAGAGCTGTGGGGCACGATCTTACATTGCAGTAACATTTAGAGTGTGCGGACATCGTTTTCGCGCCACGGAGTGAGTGTACGCCCACGAGAGCACGCCCTTATTCTTCACCTGTGCCTCGTGGCGCAGATATGACGGAAAAATGGCAAATACAGTCTATGATGATTTTTGCAATTCTCAAGCAAAAAAACAGTTCAATTAAGACACACAGGACTCGCTTATAGCGAGCTTCTGAATCCTGTTCGTGACGCCAAAGTTGAGTCACACAGAGCCACAGGTTTTGGGGGTACTCGGCACCAAGCCCGTCGACTTCTATGGGGGATGTGACGGGTAGCACAGCTATGTCCGTGCCCTGGTCGCTCACTGGAATGTGGGATATTTCCAGGGGATGATAGAATTTTGTGTAGTTTGTCGTGAAGCTACCTGTAGTACCTGGTCAGGGTGACCAGCGCTGCTGTGCAGGTCCTCTGGCAGGGATGGTGTAGTGCAGCTAGGTGATAAGTCTTGTACAGGTAAGACGGTATCCTTCCAGGGCAGATAGATGTGAGATAGAGCAATGGTGCAGAGTGATGTAGCAGAGTGGAGTATGCGACGTAGTAAGAAAGCAGGAAAGGAAACAATTCTTACTACAAAGACATGCAGCATAAGGCTGCCTCAACCCCTCCCATCCAACTAGCTACACCCTGTTCTAACCAGCCTGAGCTAGACCATCCCATTGGGTCCGCCTACACTCAGCTGGCATAGTGTACTGTTGAATGCAGTGGTTGGAGTCAATGGGGTGTTTCCTCCTTACCTGAGAGTAAGTTGTCACACACGCTGGGTGCGATGCAACATCTCTGTGGCGACTGGACCCTCGGGTGCTTCTGTCTTTTCACAAATGCCGGCTTTACCCGGCAATTGAATCAGAGGCTATTTTACTATGTAGAAGTGAATAAACTATAAATATATGTTATATATATATGTCACAATGACATGTATATATATATATATATATATATATGTATTCTAAGTGTGTATATTTTGTGTTTACAAGGAAAGAAAGTGTTTTTTTAGTTGCGATATTTTGTTCCCATAGACTTACATGGGACTTCCGGTATCGGAATCGGATATCGCCGATATTTAGTGATATCGGCGATACCATTCCGATCCGATATTTTTAGATATCGAGCAGTATCGTCAACACTAATCAGGGATATGAGTGAACAGTGACATACAATGGAGAGGCTGGAAAGCTGAGCGGTAAAATAAGTTTAAGGATTTTTTAATTATTTTAATCTTTTAATGGCCGTTTATGGTTCAGATTTAGGTGTGGGTTCAAAACATCTGCATTTTGGTGAACGTGGATTTTTTTAAATTTAGGCAGAATTGAGTTCCACTTGAATCCCTTTGAGAAACCTGTACAATAATTTTGTAGAAAAGGCAAACCAGCTCACCGACAACCACCACAGGTGCACGGAACTACGTCTGTTGAAACGTCCATGAATATCTAACAAAGGAAACTGTTCCAGCTCCTTAAAAACTTGAAAATTTATTGTTCCATTAAAACAATATTGCATGTTTTCAGATTTGTGGCATTGAGAGTGTAAACAGACACTCACGTGGGGGAGACGCTGGTAGGCGTCTCCTCACTAGGGAAGCATTTTGGATCTTTAATCTTAATACGAGATATCCTAATGGATTAAATAAAATAAATGAATTGATGTACCATTATAATTATTAATTCATGGATATGCATATTTTATTATGTTTTCTTTCAAATATTTGTTTTCTTTGTATGTTGGTTGTATTGTGTATCTACCAGGACCTTTGACATTGATCATGTGATTGTTATCTCAAGTTGCATTGGTTAGGCTGTACCATAAAGCTTTGTCAGTTGTCATACCTGCAGCAGCCTTGATGAAGATCTTTTGATCAAAACGCGTCGCTGTATGTGGCAATCCTTCATGGAGAATTTACCACCAATGTTATTTTTGTTTTAATGGATCAATAAATTTTCAAGTTTTTAAGGAGCTGGAACAGTTTTCTTTGTTGTACAATAATGATGTGTTTCTGACTATAATTGTTGGTGTGTCCCAGGACCAGGGGGTCCTTCTAAGACTCTAGCGCTAGGGGCACCCTAGCTAGCCCTGTTCCCCAGGTTACATCTGATGTTGAAGACGCCGGGGCCACATGCCTTCCCTTAGCTTCTGAATCCGCACTCAGTCTATGCCCTTCCTCCACGCAGGGAAGAGGGGAGTAGTAGTATACCATAATACACCAGACAAGACTAATAAGGTAATAGGAACAGGGAAAAAGGAAAAAACAATCATACAAATATACACACATAAATAACAAAGGTAAACACCAGGGAGTGAAGGATGGGGTTAAATCAAAGCAGGAAAAGAAAAGGAATTATCACACATTCAAAACCTAGCAACAGTCACAGATAAATCCACCAAAAGTCTTCTCCAATAACAACCACCAACAACCTCCAGCCATGTAGCACAAGCAACCTCTGACAATGAGTGCTAGCCAGGGCCCAGATTATATAGGAGATGGGAGTGGCTAACAGTGCACAGCTGAGAGCCTTAACCAAGGAAAACTTCCAGAAGCACTCAACTGAGCCGATTAACCCCTGCACTGCTTAAAGAAATTCACAGTGTTTAATATGAAGGTGAAGTGCTTCTAATCAGTGCAGGAGTAGGAGAAATCAGATGCTGTGTTCTTCTGGATCCTCTCTATCAGGGTAAACCCGTGACAGTGTGCATGAGATCTGTTCTTAGCTTATTCATTTTTAAGTTATTATATTCCTCTGCAAAATTTCCATCCTAAGATCAGGACAGAAAATTTGCAGTATTTCTGAAATAATATGTGTGACCAGAACATCATAGGTTAAGAATATAACATTGTAATTCATAATTTTAAGAATGAATGTAAAACATATATTACATTATAAATAAACTAATAAAAGATGTAACTACAAGTAGGACCATAGCAGCAGGCATAAAGCATTTTTCGACTTTTTCTTTTTTAAAAAAATGGCTATATTGGTCCTCAAAAATATAAGAAATGGCAAAGCTAAATGAAGGATCTCATGGTTAATATTTGATAAAGATGTTCAGCTGCACATATTTCTGATACATAACTGACCTTTCCTTTCATTGTGGCCTTGGTGATGATGTAAAGGAAAAGAACAGGCTTTATGGTTCATGTTATTTTTTAACAAATCCAGACTTGAATTGCTGACTGTGTATGGCAGGACCAGAATAGATTGCTCCAGCTCGTCCGCATTATAGCAACACGTGATATAGTGAAAGTGTTACTGCATTTACTTACAGAATAAAACCTAAAAAGAAATCTTCAAAATGGTCAAATACAATGAATTTATGTTTCTGTTATATGCACAGAAGGAAAGTGTTCATAATAAAATATAAACGCCATCTAGAACTCAAGCTGTTACTTATGGATAATTTGCTTAAAGGATGTTGAGTGGACACTTTGAACAGTGATCAAATGACAAGAAAAAGCTTGTTTTTCAACAAATTCTTATTTCATGTGTCTGCAAAAATGTTTTTAATTATTTCACACATCTCATATAAACTGGGCATGAGTTGCCAAAATAATGTAAGTTAGAAGAAAGAATGATCTGACAATCTTCTTCTCGATCATTATGAAAATGTCGATCACTTCCTGTATCATTGATAGACGTTCGATACAGACAGGCAGTCATTTTCGTGAGCTTTAAGCTTTAGGTGCGCCACAGTTCTCAATAGCGATTAGGTCAGATGACGAAGGGGCCTTATCCATATTCTTTCATCTGTAAAGAGGCTGTCCACTAGTTTAACATTGATGACATCATTAGGATAGGTTACCGCGATTCCCAATGTCAGCGACGGCTGGAACTGTTCAGTTACGGAAATGCACAGAACAGCTCCGTCAACTCTATTGTGGCCACATGTGAGTACTACACATCCACTTCTTATTCAAATCACCTCTTAGTCTTAATGGGCAGCACCTGGCCATGGCCATTATCAACGGAGCTGTGCTATGTAGCTCGGTAACTGACCAGTTCCAGCCTCCATTGACACCTCGGGAACAGCTGATCGTCAGAGGAGTCGGGTGTGCAACTCCCAGGGATCAGACATTGATGACCTATCCTAAAGATAAGTCATTATTATTAAAGTAGTGGACAACCTCTTCAAGGCCTTTACTGGCAGCCAAGCAGTGAAGTACTACAATGCAGGCGACGTATTGTTCTGCATAAAAATCATAGTTTTCTTGAAAGATGCAAGGTTTATTATCTTGTTCCACTGCTTGAAATAATTATCATCTAAATACTGGCATTAGGTAAAGGGACAAGGAGTTTAAATTGTCCTTATTTTGCGGATGATGTTTTACTGACAGTATCACAATTACATACTACCCTCCCCAATATACACACTCTCTGGGACAGTTTGGTCAACACTCGGGCTACAAAGTTAATAATAGCAAAACAAAATCCCTTCGTCTCAATATCTTGAGTAGGTTGTTAGGCCCGTTAAAAGAAAATTATAACTAGAGATGGAAAAATACCTCTTTAACATACTTGGCGTGACAGTTGACATACAGCTATAAAACAATATATCAACATAATTATCCCCATTTATTCATTGAGCTTAAATGTTTCCTTGCTACATGTAATGGTCTCCCATTATCACTGTTTGGAAGAATCTTAGTTGTGAAAATGACCATACTCTTTAAGCTTTTCTACCTGTTTGAAACCTTTCCTGTACGTGACCCTTGTAGTTACATAATTTTCAATCAATCATCCTTCAGTTTATTTTGGTCCACGAAAAGCAATGGATTTAAAATCAAATTCTACTTGTTAGCAAATTGAGAGGTGGACTGGGGGTCCCTGATGTTAAGTACTGCTGAGCAGCTCACTTACATCATATCCCAGCATGGTCTAACCTTAGAGCATTTTCTAGGTGGATGGAAGTTAAGAAACTTTGGCTAGCCCCACTACACCCTGTCTCTTTCCTATGGGGTAACTCTTCCAATAAAGTACACTACTCAAAATAAAGGGAACACTTAAACAGCATGATATAACTCAAAGTCAATTACACTTCTGCGAAATCAACCTGTCCTGTTATGAAGTAACACCGATTGTAAATCAATTTTTCCTGCTGTTGTGCAAATGGAACAGGCAACAGGTAGAAATGATCGGCAATTAGGAAAACACCCCTATAAAGGAGTGGTTCTGCAGGTGGGCACCACAGACCATTTCTGTTTTCTCATCCTTTTTGGCTGTTGCTTTGGTCACTTTTGCATTTTGTCATTGCTCTCATCCTTAGAGGTACTGTACAGTAGCATGCAGTGTCTACAACCCACAGAAGTTGCTCAGGTAGTGTAGCTTATCCAGGATGGCACATTAATGCAAGTTGTGGCAAGAAGGATAACTGTGTCTGTCAGCGTAGTGTCCAGAGGATGGAGGCGCTACCAGGAGACTGGCCAGTACACCAGGAGGTGTGGAGGGGGCCGTAGGAGTGCAACAACCCAGCATCAGGACTGTTGCCTCCGCCTTTGCACAAGGAGAAACAGGAGGAGCACTGCCAGAGCCCTGCAAAATGACCTCCAGCAGACCACAAATGTGCATGTGTCTGCACAAAGTTAGAAACCGACTCCATGAGGATGGCCTGAGCACCCGACGTCCACAGATGGGGGTTGTGCTCACAGCCCAACACCATGCAGGACACTTGGCATTTGCCAGAGAACACCAGGATTGGCAAATTCGCCACTTGTGCCCTGTGCTCTTCACAGATGAGAGTAGGTTCACACTCAGCACATGTGACAGATATGACAGAGTCTGAGACTCTGTGGAGAGTAATCTACTGCCTGCAACATCCTTCAGCATGACCAGTTTGGCGGTGGGTCAGTAATGGTGTGGGGTGGGCATTTCTTTTGGAGGGCCGCACAGCCCTCAATGTGATCCTCAGACCCCTTGTGAGACCATATGCTGGTGCGGTTGGACCTGGGTTCCTCTTACTGCAGGACAATGCCAGACCTCATGTGGCTGAAGTGTTGCAGCAGTTCCTGCAAGATGAAGGCAATGAAGCTATGGACTGGCCTGTCCGTTCCCCAGACCTGAATCCGACTGAGCACATCTGGGACAGCATGTGTTAGGCATCGGGCGACGGCGGGATCCGAACCTGGATCCGAGGAGTCTGTGGTCTCCCATCCAGACCCAGCAGAGGCAGATGCTGCTCAGCTTCACCGTCGATCCCAATGCCTAGCCAGTACCCGAGAGGCACAAGTAGTTACTCGGGTCTTTCTTCATAGTAGCCTTAAACCTAGGTTACGGAACAAGAAAAGGCTGTTGTAAGCCTAAGTCCAGAAATGCCTGCACTGAGCATGTCTGTGACATGGCGAGCCATGATTGGTGGTTAATGTCAGCTGATCCTCTGACATGGCATTGCCTGATTGGTCGCGGATGACGTCATCGGTGATGCGATTGATGAGATGGCTGGGGGCAGAGCTTAGCCCTTAAATAGCTTGTCTGTTCGCGGCGCGGTCAGATCATATTACAATAGGCAGTGCTCATGTGTGGACATACCAAAATCTGGGCTCCACGTGCTCTCTAGCTTTGCTCTCTGGGACCTGCCGATGCCAGAGTTCGCTCGGCTAATTAGCACAGGTCCTTCAGGCAGGATTAGCTTATGCCAAGCAGGTAGCCAATGTGGTGCAGTCTTGCTACGAATAGAGGGTAGCTATACACCCTGAGCAGACTGTGGGGCGCATAGCCTGTAGCTAACGTGGTGCAGTATTGCTACAAATATAGGGTAGCTATACACCCTGAGCAGACTGTGGGGTGCGTAACCTGTAGCTAATGTGGTGCAGTCTTGCTACGAATATAGGGTAGCTATACACCCTGAGCAGGCTGCAGGGCGCGCAACCTGTAGCTAACGTAGCACAGTCTTGCTACAAATATAGGGTAGCTATTCACCCTGAGCAGACTGCGGGGCGCGTAACCTGGGCATCGCCTGCCAAACTGAACAGAGAGTGGCTCAGTCCGGTCTCACGCTGGCTGGTAGCACGTACGCCTGGCATTAGTCTCACGCACTTCCTAGCGGCTGGCACGTAGCTTCTGTGCAGCCTGTGCAGGGCTACGTCTATACCAGCTTGCAGCACATAGTGCAAACCTAATATCTGGCAAGTGGCTTCTGTGCCATTAACAGGGCTACATCTACGCCAGTCGAGAGCACATCTCCCGTGATGTTAACGGAGATAGTGCCAATTCTACATCTCCCCTAGTGTGATGTAACACAGGCGCGATCTAATGTTGATTTCCGTTGTCAGTTTGACCCTCATACTATAGGGGTGTTCAGCAGCAGTGACTATAAACTGCATCGCGGACCCCCTGTTCGGTTGCAATCCATTATATATTAAAGTTGTTGCAACCGAGGGCATAACAGCATGTCTCGCTCCATCCACCAATGTCACGTTGCACCACAGACTGTCCAGAAGTTGACGGATGCTTTAGTCCAGGTCTAGGAGGAGATCCCTCAGGAGAACATCATCAGGAGCATGCCCAGGCATTGTAGGGAGATCATGCAGGCACGTGGAGGACACACACAATACTGAGCATCATTTTGACTTGTTTCCACTTTAATTTTGTCTTGTTTTGATTTTCATTTTGACTTTTTTCCACTTTCATTTTGGGGGTCTCTCCAAATCCAGGCCTCCATTGGTTCAAAAATTTGAATTCCATTGATGATTTTTGTGTGATTATGTTGACAGCACATTCAACTTTGTACAGAACAAAGTATTCAATGAGAATATTTCATTCATTTAGATCTAGGATGTGTTATTTTTGGGTTCCCTTTAACTTTTTGAGCAGTGTATATTCACATCTGCTAGGTCCAATAACGTTTACCAAAGCGATTTGGGACTTATGATCTAAAATCTTCCGACTTACTTCTGAACATCCTCCTCTGACCTCTCTCCTATTTAACCCTGAGTTGCCCATTAGTCTGAATAATAGTCAACCCAAGCCACGGTTTAATAAACAACTTTTTTCCTTAGCAGATATAGTGGATACACATTCTAGGATTTTATTACCTTTTAATATTTTATATGCTAATTACATATACTCACACCAACTCTCACTACCAATGCTTGCAAATCAGACACTTTATGTATTCTCTTTTCTTTACCTTCAAAATCTCTCTCCCCACTCGTTTTGAAAAAATTGCGGAGCAGGTGTTTCAACCAAGGGTCTTATATTGGACATCTATCAGATATGACTTAATCTCTGTCTAGATGATAACCTGAACTATTCCTACATGAGTAAATGGGAAAGCTTTCTGGGGGAATCTTTTCCCTCTTGTGTCTGGCAACAGATATGGAGCAGTGCAACCAAAACATTTACATTTTATATCTACTTTAAAAAGTTACTGGCCTTCAGATTTCCTTGCATCCAATATCTTATCTACTTAATATTTTGCCATTTCAACTTGCTAGTAAAATTAAAAAACTTATATTGCAAATGATAATGACTGCTAGATAGTCTGATAGCCTTTAATAGAAGTCCCAGAAATTTCGATCTCCCCCCTGAAGTCCCGAAAGACCCTAAACTGTCCAAACTGACAACTAAACTAAATGGCTAAACTCAATGTAAAACAACAACCTCCTGTGGTGCAACAGTAATGGCCTTAATTACAGAACAAAAGACGGTGATTATAGGATTATAGGATGTTAGATAAAATCCTTCAGATCATTCGACCCGTCTCTGGGTTCCAAAGGTACCAAATGTAATCTTGCCTGAAGAAGGAGCCTTTGAGCTCTGAAAGCTTGCGAACATATAATTTTCTGGTTAGCCAATAAAGGTATCACTTTAAGAATGCTCTTGTCATAATTTGACGGAAAAGTATTCACATGGGTTCCAAAGGTAGAAATGTTAAATGACCCCTCTTGGGGACTTCTAGTGTTAAGGGGAAGTTGGCTCAACCCCATCTAAGAATGAACTTCAGCTATCAGTGTTAAAAGTATGGAATACCTTACAGCTTTACTAAATACAATTTAATGCTTTGAAGTAACATGGGCTTTATGCGACACATTCTGGGTTCAAAGAAATCCTTAAGAAATGTAGTTGGAAAAAGGTGATACAAGTCAGATTAATGGAGTAAGTTTGTTTTTTTCCACTTTGTCCCCAACATCCTTATGTGTCAATGTCTTGTCATGTCAATGTACCTGTTTAAGTAATATGTTAAGATAAAGACTCAGTGTGTTGAGTCTATTTCTTTTGATTGATATAGAAAGTATACATTGCAAATGCAGTAATCTATATATGCTCTTGGATTGTTTTTTCTTGTTTCTTGTATGTAACACTTTATGAAAACTCAATAAAATTCAGTTAAACAAAATATAAACTGGCAGTAGGTTAAGGAGTTGATTTTGCATCCATATTCATTCCAAAAAGGTCCAACTAGCTCTTCTCATATCACCAGCCGAAAGCAATACCCCTCCTCCACCTTGATAGCGTCTGAGTCAAAGTGGAGGTATGTGCCTATTACTGATCTACTCCCAGGCTGATTCCTCTGATCTGTCAAAAGTCACTCATCTCATCAGTAGTGTTGAGCGATACGATACTGCAAATATCGGGTATCGGCCGATATTAGCTGTATCGGGCTTTCGATTCTGAGTACCGATATTTTCGTCATATCGGATACCGGAATCGGTTTGTCACTGTCACTGTGAGTGTCCGTCGGTCGGGTCTGTCAGGAGTCAGCGGCACTTACCTGGCAGAAGATCTCCGGCGGTCACGTCCTGGACTGCTTGATGGCCGCCATTATCTTCTCCCTGGCGGTCACATGCAGTTTTTTCGCGATAACTGCAGTGACTGCTGGGTAATCCCGGCCGTAAAGCAGTCAGTCCGATGACGTCACCGCCGGGGAAGCAGGTAATCAGCTGTGCTGCGCCGGGATGACAGGCTCTGCCTGCCTGCCTGCCTCTGATGTCATTCTGATGTAGCAGAGCTGGATCGTCGTGGGACACTCGTTACTATGGACTTCGTCGGACAGGTGGTATACTGCTGTTTTTTTTTTTTCATTTTTTTACAGGAGATCGATGGCGTCGCAGGATGAGACTGTAATAAAAGTAATGAAAACTGTGTTGTTTTTTTTATTAAATTAAAAAACTTTTTTATGAACATTCACCCGTCCGGGTACATCAACAATTTAACTATTTACATACAGGGACCCTGTCCGGGTTATTTATAATTCTTTGGCAGGGGTGTTCCAGGTACCACCTGGTACTCTTCTGATGCTTGCCAAACATCCGAGACACCAAGGACCACCAGGACCTGATGACGTCGTGTGGCCTGTACAGTCAAGTCGTGACCGCTATCTGTGTCTGTGTGGCCACCTCTTTCATCTCCCTCCGGGTCTGGAGCCCTATGTCCCGGACTGAACGAACCCCAGGGGGCCTAACAGGCGCCGGGTACGGGCCAGATATCATTATCATGTCCATAGCTGGGGCTGCTGAGGAGACCACTGAGGGAGGCTGGGGAGATTTACGGCGTGGGGTGGGCACTTGTGCAGAGGCCTGGATGTGGGAGGCTGAAGGCTCCGAGGGTCTCACAGGTTCCTGACACTCTGGGGACCAGGGGTCGCACCTGGTGACATTTAGGGCATACCATCCATTGTAACCCCAGTGTCGGGTGTAAGTTACCAAGTCTCCTGGCAACAGGTCCCACCCCGGGTGTCCTTCTGGGAGGTGAGTCTCCACGTCCCGCCGGGTCACAAACACTTCTAAATAAAGTCCAGGCTCCTGGATGAAGCCCCAACCAGCTTTCAATTTAAAGCTCCGTACTGCACCCTTACGCCGCGGCTCCATCAGGGTTCCTTTATCTTTTCTCATCCGGTCCTTATCTGCCCGGTCCTTCTCGATGTGACGTTGGCGAAGCTTCTGGGATTCGCGCTGCTCCCTTTGTCGCTCGGCTTCTCTCTCCCGACGTCTCCACTCTTCCTCCTGAGCCGGTTGTAATTCTCCTCCACCAGCATCTCCATGTCTCCACCATCAAACTGCAGCTTACGATGTCCGGTTTGCGGCAGCTCTCCTGGCGCCCGACAGTCCTGGCGGCGCTCACCTGTGGAGGAAGCAGCCGGCTCTGGAACAGATGACAGTCGGGGCTCCGGTACAGACAGGTAGACCTCTGGTGCCTGCGCGGCCTCCTCCATGAGGACGGGTGTCGCTTCTTCTGTCTCAGCGACGGGCGCAGACAGCGGGATCTGGGTTGCTGCCGATGCAGCATTTTTTGCAGGAACGGGTGCCTCCACTGCGACAAACTCAACCGGATCACATTGCAAGGGCTGGGATGCCCGCACGGACTCCTCTACTAGAACGGGTGCCTCACCATCCGGTACAGACACTTCAGGTAAGAGGGATTGGCGCCGCTCCAAGTTTAGTTTTAGGGCACGCCAGCTGGCTTCCATCCTGGCGACCTCCTCCCGGTGCCGGGCCAGGCCTCTTAGGGTATCCTCCGCTTCTTGCAGCGTAGGAGGGTTTCCAGGCCGGGTGCCCAACGGTGGTTCCGTGGCGATCGGGTCGCTTCCGTGGGGGGAGAGCTCTGACTGCTCCATCCCTTCACACTTCTGCTCGTGTCCATTAGCCATCTCTGCCAAGTCACATGTGTCATTAGCATCTGGAAAGGGCCCCTCTTTTGTAGTGAGGCGGGACCTTCGTGTTAGTTTCCGCACACTGAGGAGGATAGGAGGCGGAACTCAAGAGCTGTGGGGCACGATCTTACATTGCAGTACCATTTAGAGTGGTCGGCCATCGTTTTCGCGCCACTGAGTGAGTGTACACCCACGAAAGCACGCCCTTCTTCTTCACCAGTGCCTCGTCGTGACGCAGATATGGCTGAAAAATGGTAAATACATTCTCTGATGATTTTAGCAATTCTCAAGCACAAAACCAGTTCAATTCAGGCACACAGGACTCGCTTATAGCGAGCTACAGAATCCTGTTGTGACGCCCAAGTTGAGTCGCACAAGCCAGAGGTTTTGGGGAGTACTCGGCACCGAGCCCGTCGACTTCTATGGGGTATGTCACGGCTTTACCCGGCAATTGAATCAGAGTCTATTTTACTATGTAGAAGTGTATAAACTATAAATATATGTATATATATATGTCACAATGACATGTATATATATATATATATAAATATATATTATATGTATTCTATGTGTGTATATTTTGTGTTTACAACGAAAGAAAGTGTTTTCTGCTCGTGCCATTACCTCTCTGCCAATCACAGGGGTTCATTAGCATCGGGAAGGGGCCCCTCTTTTGTAGTGGGGCGGACCTTCGGTTAGTTTCCGCACACTGAGGGGGATAGGGGCAACTCAAACTGGGGGCAGATCTTACATTCAGTACCATTTAAGGGGTCCCCATCTTTTTCCCCCCCCCCCACGAGTGATTTACACCCACAAAGCCCCCCCCTTCTTCTTCACCAGTCCTCGCTGACCAATATGGCTGAAAAATCAAATACATTCTCTGATGTTTTTTACAATTCTCAAGCACAAAAACCCTTCAATTCAGGGACACGGACTCGCTTTTACGAGCTACAGAATCCGTTGGACGCCCAATTTGA
>JARQOD010000005.1:59126801-59234698 GCA_033576555.1 Oophaga sylvatica
GACGGGCCTGATGTTTCCCCGTTTGTTGAAATTTGGCATAATTACTACCTCCCCCCCTCATGGGGTTTGTGTATCCCCCCAAAAAGAGCCCCTTTTGGTAGCCCATTTAAGAATATGAAGCCCAAAAATTCTACATACATTCAGGAGTTTTTACCATTTTTGTTGATGTACGTCATAGCTGTTCTCTCTGGTGTACGAGTCTTGCCGTCATTCTTGTCCAAAATTAGGTTCCCATCCGTGGTCAGGAAGTGTTTTCCCCTGTTTTTGCGTTGAGGCCCCCAAAGTTGAAAAATTTTGCCCAGGGCCTGATAGGGGGGCTTTCTTTGAGATCCGAAGCTCTCGGGTTTGAAGTGGGGGCCGGGCGGTGGTATAAGGGGGCCGGGTGGAATCAGACTAAAGGGGTGAGGGGAGGCGCCCCTACCTAGGGGGTGCCCCTCTTTCCCCCTTTTGGTATGTTTTGGGTGGGGAGCCGTTTTTAACCAGTAGTATTCCTCCTGAGCTTCGGCCCGTTGATGTTTTATTTTTGAGCAGGGACAGAGATTTCCCTGTATCGGGGGCGCCAGGGTTTCGTTTTCGGTCTGGCCCATTTTCCCAGGGGTTTGGTTTCAATTTTTCGCTTTGTATAAAGCCCGGGTCTTTTGTTTTACACCCCAAAGCGAGGTGTTGACCCCCTAATATTCCCGCGCTGATTGTAAGTGAAGTCTTTTTTTTTTTTTTCTTATATTTGTGTGTATATACCTTGTAATGATAGGCGTTGGGAAAAAACTGGATTTTGATGTTTGTAGGTGGTTTGGGTTTTCCCCCAAAATTTAGTTTCCTGAATGCGTGGCAGGGTCTTTACCTCTCCATATCTTGCTCTGGTTTCTGTGGGGTCGGTGGCCCCCCTCCCATGGGGTCCCCCCTCTGATGGCTGTTTTGGGTGAAGAGCTTTGTTTCCAGCTTCTGGAATTGGATTGGGGTTTTCTGTATTTTTTTGTTAGGGGGGCTTTGGGGTGAGTTGGGCACTGTTTAATCCAGGCCTGGGGGCCCCCTGGTTAGTACGATTCTTTCACTCTTTGGCCAGGAGGTGCCCCCTTTTTTGTTGAGGTGCTTATTTCTAAGGGGATGGGGGTTTATGGAAAAGGGGTTGTCCCGGGTCCGTTTGGGCAGTCTTTTACCTTTTTTGTCAGTTCCATATTGATGCTTTGGGTTTTTGCCCGGATATGCCTTTGTTGGGAGAAAAAGGACAGAATGATTTTGCGTTGGGAATTTTGTTTTGCCGTTTTTGCTATTTGGGGCCCAGTTTTGCGATCGCTTGGTGGTCTGAAATTTGTTGTACCTTTGTAAAAATTGGGGTTTTGGGGTTGGAAACGTGGATTTTGATGCCTCTGCGCCTGTTAAAGTTCACGGTTTTTTTTTGACCCGTTTTCCGGGAAAATACCCTTGGCATTTGGGTATTTCCCCCATTTGAGTCCATTATTAGGACGATATCAAGGCTTTGTGGTGTCTGGGATGGGTTAAGTGGCTGATGGTGGGGGTCTGTGATGCTGGCTTTGCTGGTGGTTGGTTGGCTTCTTGCTGGCTCACTTTTCTTGGTTTCAGTATTATTCATATTATAGGTTATTGCTGTGTTGTTATTTGGGGTCTCCACATTCTGGTCAGTGGAGGCCATGTTTTCTGCACTCTGGTTTGTTTCCATTGCCCCCTGCTGGGTCAGACATTGAGGACTCTGTGTTTTGAGTTCTGCTATCTCCTTTCTGAGCCTTTCATTGTCATTTTGTAATTCGCTCATTTCCTCTCTTATTTTCTGGAGAGCTGAGTTGAACTCACATTTCAGCTTATTGATCTCATTTGTTGCTTGGTCATTTGCATTTCTATGTGAGTTTCTTTGAAGTTCTTCCTTAATTTGAGCCAAGTCTCCTTCTAATTGAGATAGACAGTCTCTGATGTTCTCAGGGGAGAGGTGTGAAGTGTTGGGGGTAGGGGCCCTGGAGGTCTTCTCTGTAGATATGTGAGCATTAGAAATGGCCTCTGCAAGTGTCTTTCTAAGGATTTTTGCCTGTTCACTGATTTCAATAAAAAGGTCATCGAACTGCTGCAGATTGTCCTTATTCCCTTGCACATGATGGTGCCAGTATTGTACAAAGTTATAGTGAGTGAGTGTGTGTCATCTTCTGCGTTGTTTTTAATTTTAATCTGCCGGCCAGTATTGGTGTTGCACTGAGATATATGTTTATAATGCTTGCACAGGGCGGTGTGCCAGGCTGAGAGATGGTCTGTGCGGAATACCACGTTGGTTCTCCTTTCATCTTTAGTGTAATCAGAATATAGGGTTTCTGGATTCTCCCTCATTGCTTTTCCTTTGCTGACTTTACTGCTCTTCTGCCCCTGTGGTGTCTCCATATCTGACCCCTGGTGTGCTGTGTCTCCAGCCATGTGCTTTGCCCATTTACTTCTAAATTTGTGCTTTCCATTTTTGTGGTTATATAGTAATTATAATCCTTATTTCTAAGAAGATAGATTTGTAGGAAGTCTATAGATTGTTTTGGGGTTGCAGGATGGTCCTACCTTTGGATGCTCAGGTCTCTGGATGTCAGATGAATGCTGCTTGTGTGCAGTCTGTCCTCCAAGAGATTCTTGCTTTGTCCTTTAAATCCTCTATTTCTTCCTCTTTCATAAAAATCCAAAGTCCAGCTCAGTCCAGGTCCCTTTTCTGTCCCGCGGAGTTGATTTTTTCCAGGTTTTGTCTTACAGTTGGCTCATTACAAGGTATAGGCTAAGTGCACACGTTTGCAGAATGTTTGCAGAATATTCCTGAGCAAAACCGGACTTTTTTGCGCGGCAAAAACGCGCGTTTTTTTGCGCGGATTTTGCGCGTTTTTGGTGCGTTTTTTGCACGGTTTTGACGCGTTTTTACCGCGATTTTTTCCTGAACTTTCTAGGTCAATAATAAAGAGGGAAAAACGCTAGAAATCCGCAAAATTAATGGACAAACTGCTAGATTTTCCACGATGCGTTTTTTTTGCGGAAAAAAACGCACCATGTGCACAAAATTTGCGGAATTCATTCTAAATGATAGGATGCTTAATACATGCGTTTTTGACGCGTTTTTTCCCGCGAAAAAACGCGAAAAAAACGCAAATATTCCTGAACGTGTGCACTTAGCCATAAAGTGATGGAAATTCAGGAGCTCATCTTCATTGCTTCTTACTCCTAGGAATGGTGGGCGGGATCCATTCCAGCCCTGATTAACTGCCATGAATAACTCCCGTTTACTGAATGCTTGTCTTCTATGATGCTTTGCTTTCTGTGATGCGTGCACCCACACATGCACCACACAACGCTTAGCTGTTGCGACCGATATGAGCACTGCCGTGGGCAAACGTCAACAGGTCGTCCTGAAATTAATTTCCATGGGGAATCAAAGCCACACAGCGCAGGAGCTCTGGAATGCCATGAAGCAGGAGAGCGACGTGTGGTTTTTGACAGCGAATCTCCAGCTAGGCTTGGTAGTGTGTGACAATGGCCGAAATCTGGTGGCAGCTCTGGGCCTTGTCAACCTCACTCACATACCATGTCTGGCACATGTGCTCAACTTGGTCGTGCAGAGTTTTTTGAGGGACTATACGGATATTGATGCACTGCTGCACAAGGTCCGCCTACAGTGCGCTCACTTGCGACGTTCCAGCATGGTCAGATCGCGCATTGCAGCTCTGCAACGCAGATTTCGCCTTCCTGAACATCGCATCATATGTGACGTACCCACCAGGTGGAATTCCACGTTACATATGTTGGAGCGGTTGTGTGAGCAGCAGCCAGCAGTAATGGAGTATCAGCTGCAACTCGCAATTTGCGCCGTTCACACTTCACCACTACTGAGTGGGCCTCTATAATAATAATAATAATTTTATTTATATAGCGCCAACAGATTCCGCAGCGCTTTACAGTTTAACAGTTTCAGAACAAAAGTCATAAGTAACAACGTTAACAATACAATAATTAAAGCAATATAAGCCGGCCCTGCTCGTGAGAGCTTACAATCTACAATGAGGAGGGGGAGCTACAAAGTACAGGTGTTTATATTACAATGGTGTATTTACAATGATGGTCCAGCCATTTTGAGGGAGTGAGGGATGGATGGATGGAGATAGTGAATGGGCTACACACACACACACACCACACACACACACATAGAATGACTTTGATTAGTGAATGTGATAGGCGCTCTGAACAAATGTGTTTAGAGGGAGCGCCTGAAACCATGCAAATTGCGGATAGTCCTAATTTCTTGGGGTACAGCATTTCAGAGGATTGGCGCAGCGCGGGAGAAGTCTTGGAGTCGGGAGTGGGAGGTACGGATTAGTGCAGAGGTTAGTCCAAGGTCGTTTGCAGAGCGCAGCAGTCGGTTAGGCCGATAGATAGAAATGAGGGAGGAGATGTAGGGGGGTGCTGCACTGTGGAGAGCTTTGTCGGTGAGAACAAGTACTTTGAATTGGATCCTATAATGGATGGACAGCCAGTGTAAGGACTGGCGAAGGACTCTATGAAGGACATCTGCCACGTTTTGCGTGCGTTTGATGAGTCAACGCGGATGGCGAGTGCAGATGATGCACTAGTCAGCCTGACTGTCCCCCTTATCTGCCTGCTTGAAAAAACACTGCAAGCACTAAGGGATGAGGTTTTGGAAGAGGTGGAGGATGAGGAGTCACAAATTCCATCACCTTATGTACAGTCAGCGCAACGTGGTTCCTCACAAAGGGCTGGGCAGGGCTCACTTTGTGAGGAGGATGAGGAGGAGTCAATGGAGGAGGAAAACATCGCTCCAGAGGGAGGTACACAACGCTCTAGTCAGTATGTAGAGCGAGGGTGGGGTGATGCAGAGCAGGCAGAGATGACGCCTCTTGCAGGGGACAGCGTTTCTTGGCCAGTTGGAAGTCTGCAGCACATGGTTGATTTCATGCTGCAGTGCCTGAGAAACGACCGCCACATCACCCACATTCTCACCACGTCTGTGTCATGTATAGTGTACAGTTCCTATAGCGTCTTGTGCTTGGGTGCGAGGAAAACACATGAGACATAGGTTTATATGAAATGACTTGTATTACTTCATACAAGCATGCAGAAAAGGTCACACAGTTTGCAGGAACAGAGGCAGGAGAACACAGCAGGCCAGAGTAACTTCAAGCTCTACAATAACTCTCCAAGCAGGTTCAGGATCTCTTCTCTGTACCGTAATTCCTCTGCAAACATGGATTCACCAGACAGCAGGTTTCCAAAGTCCAAAAGTGTTCCAAAGTTCCTCAGTAGGAAATAGCTGGAGTCCAAAATCCTAGGTTTCCAGGAGTCAGGTCACAGGCTGACTGAGGCTTGATTCAGGAGCACTGATTGTTCAGCTGAGGCTGCTTAAGAAGCAAGAGGGAGAGAATCAGGGCGGGAACATGAAAACTGGAAACCCCATATTAACTGAGGGCAAGAGCTGCAGAAAGACAGAAAGCAAAATGGCCGACGGAAAACTGAGTTTCAAGGAACATGTCAAAAGAGACAAAGCACCTTACATTACTCCCCCTTAAGGACAACCTCCGGTTGACCTCAGACCAGGCTTGTCAGGGTACCTCTGATGAAACTGGCGGAGCAGGCGAGGAGCATTTACATTATTGACTGGTTCCCATGAGTTGTCCTCCACTGGGTAGCCCTGCCATTTAATCAAATATTGCAACTGATTTCTGTACAACATGGAATCTAGAATCCTTTCCACCATAAATTCTTCCTGACCATCGACCAGCACTGGGTCAGGGCAAGGAGAAGAGCGTCCAGGAAACGTATTGGGTGTTGCAGCCTTCAGTAGGGATACATGAAAGACAGGGTGGATTCTCATAGTTCTGGGCAGTTGAAGACGACTAGCAATAGCACTTATAATCTTACTGATCTTATAAGGTCCAATGTACTTATGTCCCAATTTAGACGATGGAATCTTTATTTTAAGATTTCTGGTTGACAGCCAGACCAAATCTCCTACCTTGAAAGCTGGTGCAGGTTTACGAAATTTATCTGCTGCTTTCTTGTACCTTTCCTGAGCCAATTCTAGATTTTCCTTTAGAAGATCCATATTCTTTTGTAAAGAAGTGATTCTTTCAGCCACTGCCGGCAAGGGCGTATCTATGGGAAATCGAGGAAGAATGTTAGGATGATAACCTAGATTGGAGTAAAAAGGAGACTGCTTAGTGGAGGCGCTCTGAGAGTTATTATAAGAGAACTCAGCCAGTGGAAGTAGATCCACCCAATCATCTTGTAGGTGGCAGATAAAGCAGCGGAGATACTGCTCCAGGGTCTGATTGGTTCGTTCTGTCTGTCCATTAGTCTGGGGATGAAAAGCAGAAGAAAGGTTTACTTTAATGTCCAATGCGGCACAGAAATTTTGCCAAAACCTTGAAGTGAATTGCACCCCTCGATCCGAAATGACCTCATCCGGTACTCCATGTAAGCGAAACACATTCTTAATCATCAAGTCTGATGTCTGTTTTGCAGTGGGTAAGCCGACACAAGGGATAAAATGAGCTGCCTTTGTTAGACGATCAACCACCACTAGAATGGTGTTCTTCCCTTGAGAGGTTGGTAACTCCACAATGAAGTCCATAGAAATGGATCCCCACGGGCGGGACGGGGTGGGAAGAGGTTGTAACAGACCAGTTGGTGAGGAGCGAGGTGTTTTGCATCTTGCACAGACTTCACATGAAGTGACATAGTTTAAAACATCTTTCCTGTAAGTGGGCCACCAAAAGAAACGAGAAAGAAATTCTTGTGTCTTTAGAATTCCCCTATGCCCGGCTATCTTGGAATCGTGGATGAGTTGCAATACTCTCAATCTGACTGTTTCAGGTATATACAGACGTTGTCCCTGAATCCACACACCATTCTTAAAGACAAGACTTACGTCCCTTGGGGGTTGTGTTATGTTTCGGTAGCTGAGGAGAGCAGGCAAAAAGGCAATACACCAGAGAAGTTGGAATCTATGAGATTGCAGTACCCTGACTAACCACCACAACTAGAGGCAGCCGTGGAGCGTTCCTACGTTGGTCCTAGACGCCTCGTCACAGCCTGAGAAACTAACTACACCTAAAGACAGAAACAGGAAAGCTATCTGCCCGGAGCAGAACCCCAAAGATAATAGAAAGCCCCCAAACATGTAATGGCGGTTAGACAAGAGGAAATACTGACACAGAAAGAAAATAGTATGAGCAAACGCTGGGGCCCAAACTATCTAAATAGAAAAGGATAGGAAGGGTACTTACTGCAATCCCAGAAAACCCTGAAAAACACCAACTCTACTAATTTCAAAATCACCTGAGATCACACGACCTCTACCACCTAAATTAGTTCTCTGGTGTAACAAAATCAAAACAGCAGCCACTGAAAAAACTGGAAAAAGCAAAAGAACAAAACTCAGTGGCTGAACTAAACTGAGAGGGCAGAAGCCCCCAGAGGGGACCCTGAAGACCCCCACAGAAGTGCAGGACAAAATGCAAAAATATAGCACAAACACAAAAGAAGACAAAAGTCTTATTTGTAAGCAGGAGATGCAGACACGACACAGCAGGCTACAAGGGAAACTGGAATGAAGGATTCAGACCAGAACAATTGATCACCGGCAACCCTGATGGGAAAATGACTCCCTTATATAAGACCAGTCAGTAACACCTGATTCCCAGTCCTCACAATCTTCACTAGCACCGCTTGTAACCACCAGAGGGAGCCTCTGCTCAGAACTCATCTCAAACCCATTCACAACAGTATCCCTCCCTTGAGGAGGGGTCACTGAACCCTCATTTGAGCAACCAGGTCGGTCAGGATGAGTTCTATGATACGCACGATAAGTCTCCTAGCATGGATGTCCGAAGCAAACACCCAAGAATTGTCTTCCTGACCATAACCTCTCCATTTAACCAAATACTGGAGTTTCCGTCTAGAAAAACGAGAATCCAATATTTTCTCAACCACATACTCCAGATTGCCCTCAACCAAAACAGGGTCAGGAGGCACAGCAGCAGGAACCACTGGCTCAACAAACCTCTTCAACAAGGACTTGTGGAACACGTTATGGATCTTAAATGTCCCTGGAAGAAGCAAACAAAAAGAAACAGGATTAATAATCTCCATGATCTTATAAGGTCCAATGAACCTAGGCTTAAATTTAGGAGATGCTACTCTCATAGGAATATTCTTTGAGGACAACCAGACCAAGTCCCCCACTTTAAACCGAGGACCATCAGTCCTATGCCGGTTAGCAAACCGCTGGGCCTTCTCCTGAGAGAGGGACAACCTCTCCACTACCTGGTCCCAAATCTGTTGCATACGCTCCACAACAGAGTCAACACCTGGACAGACAGAAGCCTCCGTCTGTCCTGAAGAAAATCGAGGGTGAAACCCAGAATTACAGAAAAACGGAGACATCAAAGTGGCAGAGCTAGCCCTATTATTAAGAGCAAACTCAGCCAAAGGCAAAAAAGAGACCCAGTCATCCTGATCAGCAGACACAAAGCATCTTAGATAAGTCTCCAATGTCTGGTTTGTTCTCTCAGTTTGACCATTGGTCTGAGGATGAAATGCCGAGGAGAAAGACAATTGAACACCCAGTTTAGAACAAAAAGTCCTCCAAAATCTGGAAACAAACTGGACTCCTCTGTCAGACACAATGTTCTCAGGAATGCCGTGTAAACGAACCACGTGCTGAAGGAACAACGGCACCAATTCAGAGGAGGAAGGCAACTTAGGTAATGGCACAAGATGTATCATTTTGGAAAACCTATCACAAATTACCCAGATGGTGGTCATTCTCTGAGAAACAGGAAGATCGGAAATGAAATCCATAGAGATATGGGTCCATGGTCTCTTGGGCACAGGCAATGGCATCAACAAACCACTAGAGCGAGAGCAAGGCTTGGAGCGAGAGCAAGTCCCGCAGGACTGCACAAATTCCCTGACATCACGAGACAAGGTAGGCCACCAAAAGGACCGACTAACCAAGTCTCTGGTACCAAAAATTCCGGGATGCCCAGCCAATGCGGAACAATGAATCTCAGACATCACACCTCTCCACTGGTCCGGGACAAACAATTTTCCAACAGGGCAGCGCTCGGGCCTATCCTCCTGACACCCCTCCAGAGCAAGTTCAAATTGGGCGAGATGGCGGAAAGAACTACACCCTCTTTCAAAATAACAGAAGGATCAGATAACTCAGGAGAGTCCGCAAGGAAACTCCTCGAGAGGGCATCCGCCTTAACATTCTTAGTGCCAGGAAGAAAGGAAACCACAAAATTAAAACGTGTGAAAAACAAGGCCCACCTGGCCTGTCTAGGATTGAGTCGCTTGGCAGATTCCAGATAGACCAGATTCTTATGGTCCGTAAGGACCACCACCTGATGTTTGGCTCCCTCCAGCCAATGTCTCCACTCTTCAAAAGCCCACTTCATGGCCAACAACTCCCGATTACCCAGTCATAATTACGTTCAGTAGGAGAAAATTTTCGAGAGAAAAAGGCACAAGGGTTACTTTTAGAGGTCTCTGGATCTTTTTGGGACAAAACGGCACCTGCCCCAATTTCAGAGCATCAACCTCCACCTGAAATGGCAGAGAAACATCAGGCTGCCGTAGAACAGGAGCAGAAGTGAATCTCTGCTTAAGTTCCTGAAATGCAGAGACTGCCTCAGGAGGCCAATTCACCACATCAGAACCCTTTCTGGTCAAATCAGTTAATGGTTTAACAATAACCGAGAAATTACCAATAAATTTACGATAAAAATTGGCAAAACCCAAAAATCTCTGAAGAGCCTTTAATGAAGTAGGTTGGACCCAATCACAGATGGCCTGAACCTTGACCGGGTCCATTTCAATAACAGATGGGGACAAAATGAATCCCAGAAATGAGATCCTCTGTACGCCAAAAAGACACTTTGATCCCTTCACATACAGAGCATTCTCTCTCAAAATCTGGAATACAGTTCGAACATGTTTCACATGAGAGTCCCAGTCATTAGAAAAAATCAAGATATCATCCAAATAAACAATCAGAAATTTATCCACAAAATCCCTGAAAATGTCATTCATGAAGGACTGGAAGACGGAAGGAGCATTAGTGAGCCCAAAGGGCATCACTAGGTACTCAAAATGCCCTTCAGGGGTATTGAATGCCGTCTTCCATTCATCCCCGTGCTTAATGCGAATAAGGTTATACGCCCCCCTGAGGTCAAGCTTGGTAAACCAAGTAGCGTTTTTCACCCTGGAAAACAGGTCAGAAATCAAGGGTAACGGGTATTGATATTTCACAGTAATATTGTTCAAGAGACGATAATCAATACACGGCCTTAATGAACCATCTTTTTTGGCCACAAAGAAAAAACCGGCACCTAAGGGTGAAGAGGATGGTCTGATATGACCCTTCTCCAATGATTCCTTGATATAAGACCGCATAGCGTCATGTTCAGGTACAGACAAGTTAAAAGCGACTTAGGAATTACTACGCACTAATCATAGCGCAGTCATAGCTCCTATGGGGAGGCAAGGATGCAGATTTACTTTCGCTAAACACATCAGAAAAATCAAACAAAAAGTCAGGAACATCCTGAGCCTGGGGGGAGGCAGAAAAAACAGGAGTGTTGGTATTAACACATTGGCAGCCCCAACTGGTTACAGACACAGATTTCCAATCCAAAACAGGATTATGAGACTGTAACCAAGGGAAACCCAGCACGATAATGTCATGCAGATTATATAGAACCAAAAATTTGCAGCACTCCTGGTGATCAGGTTCAACCCTCATTATCACCTGAGTAGAAAACTGGGGTTTATTCTCAGCCAAAGGGGTAGAATCGATCCCCAGTAGGGGAATAGACTTCTGTAGGGGTATCAAGGGAAACCCACAACGTTTAGCAAAATCATAATCCATCAGGTTAATAGCTGCTCCAGAATCAACGAAAGCCTGAGCAGAAAATGAGGACAGAGAGCATATCAGAGTGACAGTTAATAAAAACTTAGTCTGAACACTACCCAAGACAACTGAGCGTGCAAAACGTCTTCCCGCTTAGGGCAGACTGAAATAGCATGAGAGGCATCACCACAGTAGAAACATAACCCATTGCGCTTTCGAAACTCATGACGCTGTGCCCCAGACACCACTCTATCACACTGCATGGGTTCAGAAGCTGGTTCACAAGGCAACACCATTCCACGCATACTTCTCCGCTCACGCAAACGTCTGTCAATTTGAATCGCTAATGACATAGAATCATTGAGACCAGAGGGGACAGGGAATCCCACCATAACATCCTTTACATTATCTGACAGACCCTTCCGGAAAAGGGCCGCCAAAGCGTCGTCATTCCATTTGGTCAGGACTGCCCACCTACGGAATCTCTGACAGTATAACTCAGCGTCATCAAGCCCTGATTTAATGCCAACAAGGTTTTTCAGCTTGATCAGTGACATTAGGCTCATCGTACAATAACCCCAAAGCCTGAAAAAACGCATCAACATCACTCAAAACAGGATCCCCAGGTATCAGGGAAAAAGCCCAATCCTGAGGATCGCCGCGCAGGAGAGAGATAATTTGAACCTGCTGCGCTGCGTTTCCTGAGGACTTAGATTTTAAGGCAAAAAACAATTTACAATTATTTTTGAAATTCTGAAACTTAGCTCGATCCCCAAAAACAAATCTGGCATGGGGATCCTAGGTTCCACAACAGGCAACCTAGCAAGATATGCAGCAATACTCTGAACCTCAGTGGCAAGCTGATCCACACGCCAGACAACTGTGCAAACTCCATTGGGAGAAAAGATCCTCCCCAGCACCCAGAGATACAGAGGGAAAAAAAAAAAATGCAACAAACAAAAAAATATCTCTGACAACTCTGACAACCTTTTTTCTTTCACAATATTTTTCCCTTCTGTGAGTACCATACAATTTTCAATTTTTTAGGCCGGTGATACTGTTATGTTTCGGTAGCTGAGGAGAGCAGGCAAAAAGGCAATACACCAGAGAAGTTGGAATCTATGAGATTGCAGTACCCTGACTAACCACCACAACTAGAGGCAGCCGTGGAGCGTTCCTACGTTGGTCCTAGACGCCTCGTCACAGCCTGAGAAACTAACTACACCTAAAGACAGAAACAGGAAAGCTATCTGCCCCGGAGCAGAACCCCAAAGATAATAGAAAGCCCCCAAACATGTAATGGCGGTTAGACAAGAGGAAATACTGACACAGAAAGAAAATAGTATGAGCAAACGCTGGGGCCCAAACTATCTAAATAGAAAAGGATAGGAAGGGTACTTACTGCAATCCCAGAAAACCCTGAAAAGCACCAACTCTACTAATTTCAAAATCACCTGAGATCACACGACCTCTACCACCTAAATTAGTTCTCTGGTGTAACAAAATCAAAACAGCAGCCACTGAAAAAACTGGTAAAAGCAAAAGAACAAAACTCAGTGGCTGAACTAAACTGAGAGGGCAGAAGCCCCCAGAGGGGACCCTGAAGACCCCCACAGAAGTGCAGGACAAAATGCAAAAATATAGCACAAACACAAAAGAAGCAAAAGTCTTATCTGTAAGCAGGAGATGCAGACACGACACAGCAGGCTACAAGGGAAACTGGAATGAAGGATTCAGACCAGAACAATTGATCACCGGCAACCCTGATGGGAAAATGACTCCCTTATATAAGACCAGTCAGTAACACCTGATTCCCAGTCCTCACAATCTCACTAGCACCGCTTGTAACCACCAGAGGGAGCCTCTGCTCAGAACTCATCTCAAACTCATTCACAACAGGGTTAAGCCAACAAAGAATCCGCATGGTATGCTTCCTTGATGTCCTTAAGTAGGTCTTGATTATGAATCACTCCCAGGAATCTAGAGTCAGGAAGAATAGTCTTAGGAGGAGTAAGTGGACGTGTTTCTGCTGAATGAATCCTAGAGAGTGCATCAGCCTTTCCATTGCGCGATCCTGGTCTATAAGAAATTACAAAATTAAATTGGTTTAGGAAAAGATTCCAGCGAGCCTGGCGAGGAGTCAGGCACTTAGCCGACCTGATAAATTCAAGGTTACGATGGATCTGTCAGGACGACTATTTGCTGTGCAGCTCCCTGAAGAAGGTGTCTCCATTCCTTGAAGGGGCAATAATGGCCAACAATTCTCTATTGCCCACATCGTAGTTCCTCTCAGCCGAAGACAACTGCTGGGAAAAGAAGGCACAGGGATGCAAGACATTCTTCTCACCTGTTCTCTGAGAGAGTATAGCTCCAACGGCACAGTCTGAAGCATCCACCTCTATTATGAAGGCAAGCTCGGGGTTGGGATGTACTAAGATAGGTGCGGTGGTAAATTTATCCTTTAAACAGGAAAATGCTTCCTGAGCTTGCGGGGTCCAGGAGAACCTAGACTGTTTCCGGGTAAGTTGGGTGATAGGTGACACTACCTCAGAGAAATTCCTAATGAAACGTCTATAGAAGTTGGCAAACCCGATGAAGCGCTGCACCTCCTTCACATTTCTAGGAATTGGCCAATCCTTGATGGCTTGGGTCTTGCTTCCATCCATACTAATCCCTTGCGTAGATAGTACATACCCCAGAAATTGAATTTGGTCCTATGGAATTCACACTTTTCAAGTTTGATGTAGAGATGGTTTTGTCTTAGGCGTTCTAAGACCATTCTCACATGTCCATAATGTTCCTCTGTGGAGTTAGAAAAAATTAGAATATCATCCAGATAAATCACCACAAATGTATCTAGGAGATCCCTGAAGATGTCATTCACCAAGTGTTCGAAAGTGGCTGGGACGGTACTCAGACCAAAAGGCATAACTAGATATTCGAAGTGTCCATAGCGTGACCTGAATGCAGTCTTCCATTCATCCCCAGGTCTAATACGGACCAAGTTATAGGCCCCACGGAGATCCAGTTTAGAGAAAATTTTGGCGTGCCGCACTCTCTCCAACAACCCATGGATTAAAGGCAATGGATAACGGTTTCTAATAGTAACCTTATTGAGTTCCCTATAGTCTATGCAGGGTCTCAGAGATCCATCTTTCTTCTTCACAAAGAAGATGGGTGCACCTGCGGGAGATGAAGAGGGGCGTATGAAGCCTTTGGCTAGATTTTCATCTATGTAGTCCTTCAAAGCTTTTAGCTCGGGCCCCGCTAGGGGGTAGATCTTACCAAAAGGTATCTCGGCTCCAGGCAATAATTCGATTGGACAATCATATGGACGGTGAGGAGGAAGCTGATCAGCGTTCTTCTTGTCACATAAATCCACATAGTCCTGGTATACAGCTGGTAGTTCAGGGACTGACATGGTTCCTTTAGGAACAGAGCAAGCTGAAACTCCTTGACTCATCTGTTTCTCCGGAAAGTGTAATTCCTTGGTCTCCCAGTTAATCGTAGGATTCTGCGCCTGCAGCCATGGTAGCCCTAGAATAATGGGAAAGTGGGGAGAAGAGATAAGCATAAAAGACATTTTCTCCTGATGATCTTTACCCATAAGGACCCTCAAAGGCTCTGTTTCCTGATCCACTGGTCCAGAGGTCAGCAGGGAGCCATCCACAGTCTCCATCTGTACTGGAGTAGCCTTCTTCACTGAACGTATCCCCTGTTTCAGAGCAAAGGAGATATCCATAAAATTTCCACTTGCTCCTGAGTCGATCATAGCAGAGCTAGACACCCAGACTGAGTCCACCCAGAGTTTGATGGAAAGGAAGCAATGAGAATTATTTCTTTTACAACTCAGCTGGGACACCGCTGAGGAAACTTGAAAAATTGCAGCGTTTATACCGTCATTGTCCCCAGAACTAACAGAGTTTAAGTCCGAAAAATCAAGATCTCTTGCAGCAGATCTCTCTGGAGTCTGAGGCTCGGACATGACAGAGCTCCTCTCGCAACACTCACAGTGAATGACTGCTGCAGTAGTCTTACGAGAACGGCTGGGGCAGTTTATAATGAAGTGCCCTGACTTACCACAGTAAAAACATAGATTTTCCTTTATACGATGTTCTTTGCGTGCATCACCAACCCATCTTTGTAAAGAGTCCACCTGCATGGGTTCAGGTTCTGGTTCCCTTGTGATCCTACTCAAAGGTTCCTTAGCTGAGGAGGGAGGTAGGAAAAGGTTAGTGCTATTATTTTCGAACCATCTCTCTTGTCTGCGTTTAGTCAGACGAGCATCAATACGGATACAATAGTTAATAAAGTCACCTAACGCAGTGGGAGGGTCGGCACGAGCAAGTTCATCCTTAATCAGTGGAGACAACCCTTTCCGAAAAATAGATTTTTTGGCGGAAGTGTCCCAAGTGGTATCAAGAGCCCATCTCCTGAAATCCAAGGCATATTCGGCTACTGAACGCTTACCTTGGCGCAAAGTTAACATGGCTGCTTCAGCTGTTGCACCTCGATTGGGGTCATCAAACACCTGCCCCATGGCTGAAATAAAAGCATCAAGGTGATTCAAACAATCATCCTCAGTCTCAATCAGAGGGTTTGCCCACATCAAAGCCTTATTGGTAAGCAACATGATTATAGTAAGCACTTTGGATCGTTCAGTGGGAAATTGTGAAGCATGTGCAGAGAAAAATAGATTGCATTGGTTAATAAATCCCCTGAATTTCTCACGTTCACCGCCAAAACGAAAAGGAGGTAACTTGGGGATCCCAGAACTCGGGGTTATGGCAGGAGCTGGACTCGTTCCTCTAGAGCCTCAATCCTGGCTGTAATTCCTGAGTAGTTTGTCCAAACACTTGCAAATTATGATTAGTGAGGTCCTGTAGGCTTGCAAAACGGGTCTTTATAGTCTGTATATCTGCAAGGATTGTATCAGTCACTCCGCAAAGCTCCTTTATGCGGGCCTCCATCTTCCAGATCTTTTAAGGCAGAAGTGCTGGAAGGAGAAGAGGAAAGGAAAAAAAAAAAACAATACTGTTTACCTGTGGTAACACTCAGAGTAACATTTAAGGGAATGCGCTCACCTGGAATGGTTGTGAGAAGTCACAACCACTGTCATCACAGAAGGTATTAAACGGACATCTGATATCCACAGTCACAGCAGACACGGCTTTCCCAGACCCAGCAGACACTAAACATTGGCTCCTGAATCTTGTCATGTATAGTGTACAGTTCCTATAGCGTCTTGTGCTTGGGTGCGAGGAAAACACATGAGACATAGGTTTATATGAAATGACTTGTATTACTTCATACAAGCATGCAGAAAAGGTCACACAGTTTTGCAGGAACAGAGGCAGGAGAACACAGCAGGCCAGAGTAACTTCAAGCTCTACAATAACTCTCCAAGCAGGTTCAGGATCTCTTCTCTGTACCGTAATTCCTCTGCAAACATGGATTCACCAGACAGCAGGTTTCCAAAGTCCAAAAGTGTTCCAAAGTTCCTCAGTAGGAAATAACTGGAGTCCAAAATCCTAGGTTTCCAGGAGTCAGGTCACAGGCTGACTGAGGCTTGATTCAGGAGCACTGATTGTTCAGCTGAGGCTGCTTAAGAAGCAAGAGGGAGAGAATCAGGGCGGGAACATGAAAACTGGAAACTCCATATTAACTGAGGGCAAGAGCTGCAGAAAGACAGAAAGCAAAATGGCCGACGGAAAACTGAGTTTCAAGGAACATGTCAAAAGAGACAAAGCACCTTACATTCTGATTATTGGGTGTACACCCTCCTAGACCCTCGCTACCGGGACAACTTTCAAAGCCTCATCAGACCGTTGAACCGGGAGCGTAAAATGCGGGAGTAACAAGACACACTGCTGCAATTATTATTATTATTATACATTTATATAGCGCCATTTATTCCATGGCGCTTTACATATGACAAGGGAAAAATATAGACAGGTACAATAAAGATGTGCTGGACAAGGGACACACAAGTACAGAAGGAGAGAGGACCCTGCCCGCGAGGGCTCACAGTCTGCAGGGATGGGTGAGAATGCAATAGGAAAGGGTACAGCTGGTCGTACGATGGTTGAGTACACTGAGGATCATTGCAGGTTGTAAGCTTGTCGGAATCCATAATGTTCTCCATTCCAGCCGAGAGCACTGCTGCTGCTACTACTTTACAAAGCAGCTCTGTGCGTCGAGGCAGTGGAAACAGCTCTGCAACAAGAGGGAGCACAAGCAGCGCCTCTGCACAGGGCAAGACCAGTATGTTCCAAATGTGGCGAAGTTTTGTGGCAGCGCCACCAATGTCTACACCATCCGAGACGGCTCCAGTCAGCAGGAGGCAACGTTTCCGTAAGATGGTGACATGTTATGTTTCGGTAGCTGAGGAGTGCAGGTAAAAAATGCAAAAATATAGCACAAACACAAAAGAAGAAAATGTCTTATCTGATAGCAGGAGATGCAGACACGACACAGCAGGCTACAAGGGAAACTGGAAAGAAGGATTCAGACCAGAACAATTGATCACCGGCAACCCTGATGGGAAAATGACTCCCTTATATAAGACCAGTCAGTAACACCTGATTCCCAGTCCTCACAATCTTCACTAGTACCGCTTGTAACCACCAGAGGGAGCCTCTGCTCAGAACTCATCTCAAACCCATTCACAACAGTACCCCCCCCTTGAGGAGGGGTCACCGAACCCCATTTGAGCAACCAGGTCGGTCAGGATGAGCTCTATGATACGCACGGATAAGTCTCCTAGCATGGATGTCCGAAGCAAATACCCAAGAATTGTCTTCCTGACCATAACCTCTCCATTTAACCAAATACTGGAGTCTCCGTCTAGAAAAACGAGAATCCAATATTTTCTCAACCACATACTCCAGATTGCCCTCAACCAAAACAGGGTCAGGAGGCACAGCAGCAGGAACCACTGGCTCAACAAACCTCTTCAACAAGGACTTGTGGAACACGTTATGGATCTTAAATGTCCCTGGAAGAAGAAAACGAAAAGAAACAGGATTAATAATCTCCATGATCTTATAAGGTCCAATGAACCTAGGCTTAAATTTAGGAGATGCTACTCTCATAGGAATATTCTTTGAGGACAACCAGACCAAGTCCCCCACTTTAAACCGAGGACCATCAGTCCTATGCCGGTTAGCAAACCGCTGAGCCTTCTCATGAGAGAGGGACAACCTCTCCACTACCTGGTCCCAAATCTGTTGCATACGCTCCACAACAGAGTCAACACCTGGACAGACAGAAGCCTCCGTCTGTCCTGAAGAAAATCGAGGGTGAAACCCAGAATTACAGAAAAACGGAGACATCAAAGTGGCAGAGCTAGCCCTATTATTAAGAGCAAACTCAGCCAAAGGCAAAAAAGAGACCCAGTCATCCTGATCAGCAGACACAAAGCATCTTAGATAAGTCTCCAATGTCTGGTTTGTTCTCTCAGTTTGACCATTGGTCTGAGGATGAAATGCGAGGAGAAAGACAATTGAACACCCAGTTTAGAACAAAAAGTCCTCCAAAATCTGGAAACAAACTGGACTCCTCTGTCAGACACAATGTTCTCAGGAATGCCGTGTAAACGAACCACGTGCTGAAGGAACAACGGCACCAATTCAGAGGAGGAAGGCAACTTAGGTAATGGCACAAGATGTATCATTTTGGAAAACCTATCACAAATTACCCAGATGGTGGTCATTCTCTGAGAAACAGGAAGATCGGAAATGAAATCCATAGAGATATGGGTCCATGGTCTCTTGGGCACAGGCAATGGCATCAACAAACCACTAGAGCGAGAGCAAGGCTTGGAGCGAGAGCAAGTCCCGCAGGACTGCACAAATTCCCTGACATCACGAGACAAGGTAGGCCACCAAAAGGACCGACTAACCAAGTCTCTGGTACCAAAAATTCCGGGATGCCCAGCCAATGCGGAACAATGAATCTCAGACATCACACTCTTTTTCCATTGGTCCGGGACAAACAATTTTCCAACAGGGCAGCGCTCGGGCCTATCCTCCTGACACCCCTCCAGAGCAAGTCTCAAATTGGGCGAGATGGCGGAAAGAACTACACCCTCTTTCAAAATAACAGAAGGATCAGATAACTCAGGAGAGTCCGCAAGGAAACTCCTCGAGAGGGCATCCGCCTTAACATTCTTAGTGCCAGGAAGAAAGGAAACCACAAAATTAAAACGTGTGAAAAACAAGGCCCACCTGGCCTGTCTAGGATTGAGTCGCTTGGCCGATTCCAGATAGACCAGATTCTTATGGTCCGTAAGGACCACCACCTGATGTTTGGCTCCCTCCAGCCAATGTCTCCACTCTTCAAAAGCCCACTTCATGGCCAATAACTCCCGATTACCCACGTCATAATTACGTTCAGTAGGAGAAAATTTTCGAGAGAAAAAGGCACAAGGGTTACTTTTAGAGGTCTCTGGATCTTTTTGGGACAAAACGGCACCTGCCCCAATTTCAGAGGCATCAACCTCCACCTGAAATGGCAGAGAAACATCAGGCTGCCGTAGAACAGGAGCAGAAGTGAATCTCTGCTTAAGTTCCTGAAATGCAGAGACTGCCTCAGGAGGCCAATTCACCACATCAGAACCCTTTCTGGTCAAATCAGTTAATGGTTTAACAATAACCGAGAAATTACCAATAAATTTACGATAAAAATTGGCAAAACCCAAAAATCTCTGAAGAGCCTTTAATGAAGTAGGTTGGACCCAATCACAGATGGCCTGAACCTTGACCGGGTCCATTTCAATAACAGATGGGGACAAAATGAATCCCAGAAATGAGATCCTCTGTACGCCAAAAAGACACTTTGATCCCTTCACATACAGAGCATTCTCTCTCAAAATCTGGAACACAGTTCGAACATGTTTCACATGAGAGTCCCAGTCATTAGAAAAAATCAAGATATCATCAAAATAAACAATCAGAAATTTGTCCACAAAATCCCTGAAAATGTCATTCATGAAGGACTGGAAGACGGAAGGAGCATTAGTGAGCCCAAAGGGCATCACCAGGTACTCAAAATGCCCTTCAGGGGTATTGAATGCCGTCTTCCATTCATCCCCGTGCTTAATGCGAATAAGGTTATACGCCCCCCTGAGGTCAAGCTTTGTAAACCAAGTAGCGTTTTTCACCCTGGAAAACAGGTCAGAAATCAAGGGTAACGGGTATTGATATTTCACAGTAATATTGTTCAAGAGACGATAATCAATACACGGCCTTAATGAACCATCTTTTTTGGCCACAAAGAAAAAACCGGCACCTAAGGGTGAAGAGGATGGTCTGATATGACCCTTCTCTAATGATTCCTTGATATAAGACCGCATAGCGTCATGTTCAGGTATAGACAAGTTAAAAAGGCGACCTTTAGGGAATTTACTACCCGGCACTAATTCAATAGCGCAGTCATAGCTCCTATGGGGAGGCAAGGATGCAGATTTACTTTCGCTAAACACATCAGAAAAATCAAACAAAAAGTCAGGAACATCCTGAGCCTGGGGGAGGCAGAAAAAACAGGAGTGTTGGTATTAACACATTGGCAGCCCCAACTGGTTACAGACACAGATTTCCAATCCAAAACAGGATTATGAGACTGTAACCAAGGGAAACCCAGCACGATAATGTCATGCAGATTATATAGAACCAAAAATTTGCAGCACTCCTGGTGATCAGGTTCAACCCTCATTATCACCTGAGTAGAAAACTGGGGTTTATTCTCAGCCAAAGGGGTAGAATCGATCCCCAGTAGGGGAATAGACTTCTGTAGGGGTATCAAGGGAAACCCACAACGTTTAGCAAAATCATAATCCATCAGGTTAATAGCTGCTCCAGAATCAACGAAAGCCTGAGCAGAAAATGAGGACAGAGAGCATATCAGAGTGACAGTTAATAAAAACTTAGTCTGAACACTACCAAGACAACTGAGCGTGCAAACGTCTTCCCCGCTTAGGGCAGACTGAAATAGCATGAGAGGCATCACCACAGTAGAAACATAACCCATTGCGCTTTCGAAACTCATGACGATGTGCCCCAGACACCACTCTATCACACTGCATGGGTTCAGAAGCTGGCTCACAAGGCAACACCACTCCACGCATACTTCTCCGCTCACGCAAACGTCTGTCAATCTGAATCGCCAATGACATAGAATCATTGAGACCAGAGGGGACAGGGAATCCCACCATAACATCCTTTACATTATCCGACAGACCCTTCCGGAAAAGGGCCGCCAAAGCGTCGTCATTCCATTTGGTCAGGACTGCCCACCTACGGAATCTCTGACAGTATAACTCAGCGTCATCAAGCCCCTGATTTAATGCCAACAAGGCTTTTTCAGCTTGATCAGTGACATTAGGCTCATCGTACAATAACCCCAAAGCCTGAAAAAATGCATCAACATCACGCAAAACAGGATCCCCAGGTATCAGGGAAAAAGCCCAATCCTGAGGATCGCCGCGCAGGAGAGAGATGATAATTTGAACCTGCTGCGCTGCGTTTCCTGAGGACTTAGATTTTAAGGCAAAAAACAATTTACAATTATTTTTGAAATTCTGAAACTTAGCTCGATCCCCTAAAAACAAATCTGGCATGGGGATCCTAGGTTCCACAACAGGCAACCTAGCAAGATATGCAGCAATACTCTGAACCTCAGTGGCAAGCTGATCCACACGGCCAGACAACTGTGCAAACTCCATTGGGAGAAAAGATCCTCCCCAGCACCCAGAGATACAGAGGGAAAAAAAAAAAAAAATGCAACAAACAGAAAAATATCTCTGACAACTCTGACAACCTTTTTCTTTCACAATATTTTTTCCCTTCTGTGAGTACCATACAATTTTCAATTTTTTAGGCCGGTGATATTGTTATGTTTCGGTAGCTGAGGAGTGCAGGTAAAAAATGCAAAAATATAGCACAAACACAAAAGAAGAAAATGTCTTATGTGATAGCAGGAGATGCAGACACGACACAGCAGGCTACAAGGGAAACTGGAAAGAAGGATTCAGACCAGAACAATTGATCACCGGCAACCCTGATGGGAAAATGACTCCCTTATATAAGACCAGTCAGTAACACCTGATTCCCAGTCCTCACAATCTTCACTAGTACCGCTTGTAACCACCAGAGGGAGCCTCTGCTCAGAACTCATCTCAAACCCATTCACAACAGTGACAAACGACATGTCTTGCCCTCTCAGTGTACTCCCAGATGGCTCTTCTCCATTCAAGTTTTGAGTCTCTAAGCTGGATACATGGCCAGAGCTTAGCCAGTATGCATTGGAGGTGCTGGCTTGCCCTGCTGGCAGTGTATTATCGGAGCGCGTCTTTTGTGCTTCAGGTGGTGTACTAACAGACCGTCGCATGCGACTATCCTCCGATAATGTAGACCGGCTTACTTTGCTGAAAATGAACAAGGCATGGATCACGCATGAATTTGCCTGTCCTGTTTCCGATTAAATAACTGGTTGGCAACGTTATACATGTATCCTGTTATGTTCATCTTTCTACCACCTGAACTGTACAGTCATGGCCAAAAGTTTTGATAATGACTAGTGTTGAGCGATACGATACCGCAAGTATCGGGTATCGGCCGATATTAGCTGTATCGGCCTTTCGATACTTTGTTTCGATATTTTCCATATATCGTATACCGGAATCGGAAGTTCCCATAATTCTTTGAGAGGCAATGTGATTTTAGTCAGCCAATGAGGAATCCTAAGAAGTGTGGGCACATCCTGTACTGCTGCGGTCATGTTAACTAATGGCATGGCTGTGATTGGATGCTGAAATGATGTCAGAATGCACTATAAAAGGCGCCGCCGCCATTTTAGCGTCACTGTGCTGTGAATTCAGTTAGGGACAGAACGCTGCTGTGCTGACTCTGAGGACAGTTAGAGATTGCGATTTAGTGTAGTGTGCTTTAGGCAGGCTAGCACCAACCGCTGTGTAAAGCTTCCTTTTGCCTGCAGTGTTGTTTTAACAGCTCTGCAAGGTGTGTGTGAGTGCAGGTGACGCTGCAGTTTGCTCTGCATGCAACGCTGTCTGTAGGCATCTGCACGTGTCACTCACAGACTCTTTTTTTTTTTTCTTCAGTGTAATTCTTACTGCTCCATGCAATTTAAATTTAATGTGACGCGCTTCCATCCGTATCCAATACATTGGTTGCAAACACTATAGAAGTAGACAAAGGAGTAGCCTTTCACAGATTGTGAACAGTTGTGTTTCAGTGTTCACTTCAGTCTGTGTTTTTTATTTTTTGAGTGCACATCACGCTCCAGTTACTTGTTCAAGCACTGCTGCTTGTACTCTGCTGAGCGTGTCTCAGTGCCTCATCCTTTTCATTTCTCTCCAATTGGTTCTGCTCCATTCCATTTAAAATAAATATAATCTATTAGTGTGACGCGCTTCCATCCGTATCCAATACATTGGTTGCAAACACTATAGAAGTAGACAAAGGAGTAGCCTTTCACAGATTGTGAACAGTTGTGTTTCAGTGTTCACTTCAGTCTGTGTTTTTTATTTTTTGAGTGCACATCACGCTCCAGTTACTTGTTCAAGCACTGCTGCTTGTACTCTGCTGAGCGTGTCTCAGTGCCTCATCCTTTTCATTTCTCTCCAATTGGTTCTGCTCCATTCCATTTAAAATAAATATAATCTATTAGTGTGACGCGCTTCCATCCGTATCCAATACATTGGTTGCAAACACTATAGAAGTAGACAAAGGAGTAGCCTTTCACAGATTGTGAACAGTTGTGTTTCAGTGTTCACTTCAGTCTGTGTTTTTTATTTTTTGAGTGCACATCACGCTCCAGTTACTTGTTCAAGCACTGCTGCTTGTACTCTGCTGAGCGTGTCTCAGTGCCTCATCCTTTTCATTTCTCTCCAATTGGTTCTGCTCCATTCCATTTAAAATAAATATAATCTATTAGTGTGACGCGCTTCCATCTGTATCCGATACATTGGTTGCAAACACTATAGAAGTAGACAAAGGAGTAGCCTTTCACAGATTGTGAACAGTTGTGTTTCAGTGTTCACTTCAGTCTCTGCGTAATAACCACACTTAGGCCTTATAACTTTTCTGACTTTCTTTATCAATCTACCAAGATGAAGAAGTCAGTGAGTAAGGCACGTGGTCGTGGCCGTGGAGTTTCAGCAGGGAGAGGACGTGGGGATTCTGTGGCTGCTGCCGCCCTCAGTGACACAGCATCCACCATTTATCCCCGTGAGCGTTCCTTTATGCGCACTTTGGTAGGATTTCGGCGTGCCCCCCTGCTGCGGGAAGAACAAATTGAAGCCGTTGTTGGTTGGATGGCAGCCAATGCATCGACTTCAATTCCTTCCACCTCCTCTCAGGAACACAACACTGTTGAGCAACCATCTGTCTGTTCACCGCCTGTCAAATTGGCCAGGCAGTCAGAGAGTTCTGTACAGGAGCCAGCTGAGTCTCTGCTTCTGTTCTCAGAATCTGTTGGCTCGCAAACACGGGCACAGGCAAGCAGCATTCTGCAATTTGAAGAAGAGGGAGTATGCAGTGATGTGCAACAGCTGTGTCTCTCTCAATCTGAAGAGGCGGGTGAGCCAGTGCCGATGGACAGCACACCGCAGAACGCATCTCATGATGATGATGAGACTCAGGTGCCAGGTTTTGTGGAGCATGGTGCTGCCCAGACCATCCAACAGCAGCAGGTGTTGGAAGAGGGTAGTGGAGATGATGAAGTCCGAGACCCAACATGGCGTGAGCAGCAGGAAGGTGGTGGGAGCAGCTCTGAGGAAGAGATTGGCCCAACGGTACAAAGAGAAGGGAGAGGTAGGCTGCAGACTCGCTTGCCTGTAGCCTCCAGTTTGGCACGTGTTGGGAGCAGTTCTCTTACAAATGTCAAAATTGGCGCTCCCATGACTTGCACTGTGTGGTCCTTTTTTGACAGACTTGTAGATGATATTTGCTATGTTCAATGCAAGCTGTGTAAGCAAAAAGTTAAAAGAGGTAAAAATATCAGTAACCTGAATACCACAAATATGTGGAAACATGTACGGACAAAGCACGTAGCTGAGTTACAAAGACACACTGGAGATGTAGGCCAACCAACAGCAGCACCTACATCTTCAGGTCGTGTTGGAGCCTCTACCTCCAGCTCACACACACCTGGTTCGGCTTCCTCACAGGATCTCCATGGAAGAACCTCGGTCACTGTTGTCCATAGACAAACTGTTATTCCACCCACAGCAGCAAGTTCATAGTCATCGTCACACTCCCAGACCACAAAACAGCCATCGGTACCACAGGCATGGGATAAAAGACGGCCATACTCGGCAAACCATCCACGAGCACAGGCTCTGAATGCTGGCATTGCAAAACTCCTGTCCCTTGAAATGCTGTCATTCAGGCTGGTGGAGACTGACAGTTTCAGGAACTTAATGGCATTGGCAGTCCCACAATATAATGTGCCAAGCCGATTTTATTTCAGCAGGCAAGCCGTCCCTGCTCTGCAAAAACATGTCGAGGGAAACATTAAACATGCGCTACTAAACGCCGTCAGTAGCAGGGTCCACCTGACCACCGATGCGTGGACCAGTACCCATGGCCAGGGTCGATACCTTTCCCTCACTGCCCATTGGGTCAATGTTGTGGAGCCGGGTACAGATCTTGCCAGTGGCGCTGTACGGTGTCTGCCAACTCCAAGGATTGCAGGAATCCAGTCTGTACACATTGATTCCTCCTCCTACTCCAGTTCCTCAGAATCATCGCTGCACGAGCCGTCACGGTATATCTCCACATGGACCCGTGAACGCTTACCTGTTGCGACCGATATGAGCACAGCCGTGGCCAAACGTCAACAGGCCATCCTGAAATTAATTTCCATTGGGAATCGAAGCCACACAGCGCAGGAGCTCTGGGATGCCATCAAGCAGGAGAGCGACGTGTGGTTTTTGTCAGCTAATCTCCAGCCAGGCTTGGTAGTGTGTGACAATGGCCGAAATCTGGTGGCAGCTCTGGGCCTTGGCAACCTCACTCACATACCATGTCTGGCACATGTGCTCAACTTGGTCGTGCAGAGTTTTTTGAGGGACTATCCGGATCTTGATGCACTGCTGCACAAGGTCCGCCTAGAGTGCGCTCACTTGCGACGTTGCAGCATGGCCAGATCGCGCATTGCAGCTCTGCAAGTCAGATTTCGCCTTCCTGAACATCGCATCATATGTGACGTACCCACCAGGTGGAATTCCACGTTACATATGTTGGAGCGGTTGTGTGAGCAGCAGCCAGCAGTAATGGAGTATCAGCTGCAACAGGCGCAATCAACTCGCAATTTGCGCCGTTTACACTTCACCACTACTGAGTGGGCCTCTATGAAGGACATCTGCGACGTTTTGCGTGCATTTGATGTCTCAACGCGGATGGCGAGTGCAGATGATGCACTAGTCAGCATGACTGTCCCCCTTATCTGCCTGCTTCAGAAATCACTGAAAGCACTAAAGGAAGAGGTTTTGGAAGAGGTGGAGGATGAGGAGTCACAAATTCAATTACCTTCAGGACAGTCAGCGCAACGTGGTTCCTCACAAAGGGCTGGGCAGGGCTCACTTTGTGAGGAGGATGAGGAGGAGGAGGAGTCAATGGAGGAGGAAGAAATCCCTACAGAGGGAGGTACACAACGCTCTAGTCAGTATGTAGAGCGAGGGTGGGGTGATGCAGAGGAGGCAGAGATGACGCCTCTTCCAGAGGACAGCCTTTGTTGGCCAGTTGGGAGTCTGCAGCACATGGTTGATTTCATGCTTCAGTGCCTGAGAAACGACCGCCGCATCGCCCACATTCTCACCACGTCAGATTATTGGGTGTACACCCTCCTAGACCCTCGCTACCGGGACAACTTACAAACCCTCATCACACCGGTGAATGTAAAATGCAGGAGTACCAAGACACACTGGTGCAATCCATACTGTTGTACATTCCAGCCGAGAGAGCTGCTGCTGCTACTGCTTTACAAATCAGCTCTGTGCGTTGAGGCAGTGTAGACACCTCTACAACAAGAGGGAGCACAAGCAGTGCCTCTGCACAGGGCAAGAGCTGTATGTTACAAATGTGGCAAGTTTTGTGACAGCGCCAGCAAGGTCTACACCATCCGAGACGGCTCCAGTCACCAGGAAGAAACGTTTCCGTAAGATGGTGACAGACTACTTGGCTTTCCCTCTAAGTGTACTCCCAGATGCCTCTTCCCCTTTCAAATTTTGGGTCTCTAAGTTGGATACATGGCCAGAGCTTAGCCAGTATGCATTGGAGGTGCTGGCTTGCCCTGCTGCCAGTGTATTATCTGAGCGCGTCTTTAGTGCTGCAGGTGGTGTAGTAACAGACCGTCGCATGCGACTATCCTCAGAGAATGTAGACCGGCTTACTTTTCTGAAAATGAACAAGGCATGGATCTCACCTGAATTTGCCTGTCCGTTTTCAGATTAAATAACTGTTTGGCAACGTTTTCCATGTCTCCTGTTATGTTCATCTTTCTACCACCTGAACTCTACTCCCTGGGCTACAACACCGCCATTTGTTGCTCGTAAGTAATTGCCAGGGTACTGACTCCTGGCCAGCCTGGTTACTGCACGACAGCTGTTTCCTGGCAGTGTGAACGTCAATTATCCTCCAATAAGTTGTGCTGTCGTGTTGCATTCGGGTTAGCCGACTCTATGGTGCCTGCAGTTTAGGTGATTCCTATGTGTGCTGTGGGATATGTAAATAAAGGCTGTTTCCATTGTGACAATAGGACAAGCACCCACTGTAGGACTGTGTGATTCGGTAACTGCGGACGGCTTGCGTCCTGTCAACTTACATTTTCATGGGTGCGTTCTGCTACCCGTCCGGGGTCCAGTACCGTCAACTGGTTCTCCCCAGTGCCTTTGGCCTAGGTGCCTCCATCTCCGTATCCGAGTTCCACCAACGTCTGCTGGTCCTTGGTAGTGCTTTGGAGCACAGGTACCTCCTGCTTAGTAACCGTGTCACAGTAACGTCAGCTGGTACTCGGTTGTGACATTGCCTCTTTTCCTTCTGCTACCCGTCCGGGGTCCAGTACCGTCAACTGGTTCTCCCAGTGCCTTTGGCCTAGGTGCCTCCATCTCCGTATTCGAGTTCCACCAACGTCTGCTGGTCCTTGGTAGTGCTTTGGAGCACAGGTACCTCCTGCTTAGTAACCGTGTCACAGTAACGTCAGCTGGTACTCGGTTGTGACATTGCCTCTTTTCCTTCTGCTACCCGTCCGGGGTCCAGTACCGTCAATTGGTTCTCCCCAGTGCCTTTGGCCTAGGTGCCTCCATCTCCGTATCCGAGTTCCACCAACGTCTGCTGGTCCTTGGTAGTGCTTTGGAGCACAGGTAACTCCTGCTTAGTAACCGTGTCACAGTAACGTCAGCTGGTACTCGGTTGTGACATTGCCTCTTTTCCTTCTGCTACCCGTCCGGGGTCCAGTACCATCAACTGGTTCTCCCCAGTGCCTTTGGCCTAGGTGCCTCCATCTCCGTATCCGAGTTCCACCAACGTCTGCTGGTCCTTGGTAGTGCTTTGGAGCACAGGTACCTCCTGCTTAGTAACCGTGTCACAGTAACGTCAGCTGGTACTCGGTTGTGACATTGCCTCTTTTCCTTCTGCTACCCGTCCAGGGTCCAGTACCGTCAACTGGTTCTCCCCAGTGCCTTTGGCCTAGGTGCCTCCATCTCCGTATCCGAGTTCCACCAACGTCTTCTGGTCCTTGGTAGTGCTTTGGAGCACAGGTACCTCCTGCTTAGTAACCGTGTCACAGTAACGTCAGCTGGTACTCGGTTGTGACATTGCCTCTTTTCCTTCTGCTACCCGTCCGGGGTCCAGTACCGTCAACTGGTTCTCCCCAGTGCCTTTGGCCTAGGTGCCTACATCTCCGTATCCGAGTTCCACCAACGTCTGCTGGTCCTTGGTAGTGCTTTGGAGCACAGGTACCTCCTGCTTAGTAACCGTGTCACAGTAACGTCAGCTGGTACTCGGTTGTGACATTGCCTCTTTTCCTTCTGCTGCCCCTCCGGGTTCCAGCACAGTCAGCTGGTCCTCGTTACTTCCATTGTCTCTTGCTCCCTCTGATACCCGTCCGGGTTCCAGTAACGTCAGCTGGTTCTCGGAAATTAGACGACCTTAAAGACCACCCAGAAGAAGATGACGACAACAAGGATGACGAGCATGAAGCCAACCAGCCTGAACACCATCACAAAGAAAAAATAAAAGATTACCCTGAAGAAGATCACCAACAGGACAAAGAAGGTTAAGACAAACTACAAGATACAGAACAACAGACATAAGAACAATAAGCAGAAGATCAAAAAGCAGAAGAACATGAAGTATAAGACCAAAATGAAGAGCAAAATATATGCTCTAAATTCTAAGCAGAAGAAGACTAAGCAGTGTATGGGGGTGAGTCCGTTCCTCCTCGTGGTGCCCCTGGAAAATGCCTGCTGCTGCAGGCTAAACTGAACACGGACAAATACTGTTGTAATTTAAATCTTTTGTGACAGCAAGAACGGAAGAATGAAAAATTCATACTTTTACAGATTACAAGTACAGGAATCTCTGTCACAAATAAGAATATGATGAAGAAGATGAAGAGGAAGAAGATGAAGAATTTGAATATGAAGAAGATTAATAGTTTAATAATAACAATATGAGTAATGTAAACAAAAACATGAATAGCAAGAAGTTTAAGAAGAAGATTAAGAAGGTGAAGATGAAGAATAATTTGATGAGAAAGATGATGCTGCTGAAGATCATGAAGGAGAAAGTGTGGCACTGGCAAACGTTAAAAAGGTGAAGAGCATGGAAGTTGTGAAACATACATATTTGCCAAAATAGAAAAAAGGTTAACAACATTGTCAATTTGTTCGTCAATCCAAACGTATTTCCAAAAAAAATATATTAATGCTATTCCAATGCATTGGTTAAACATGTATGCCTTTATTGTCTCCTCAACCTCCCCCAATACATTCTACATTACTCTTTGTTGTTTTCCTTCATGTACAATTAACCAACAAGGCAAGAATGTTTTTTTTTTAATGTCGATATTTGGTTCCCATAGACTTACATGGGACTTCCGGTATCGGGTATCGCCGATATTTTAGTGATATCGGCGATACCATTCCGATCCGATATTTTTAGATATCGAGCAGTATCGCTCAACACTAATAATGACACAAATATGATATTTTCACATGATCTGCTGCCCTCTGATTTTTATGTGTGTTTGACAGATATTTTTATCACAGACAGAAATATAATTGCAAACATATGAGTAACAAAAGCTTATATTGACAGTTAGAATGAGTTAATGCAGCAAGTCTAATTTTGCAGTGTTGACCCTTCTTCTTCAGGACCTCTGCAATTCTCCCTGGCATGTTCTCAATCAACTTCTGGACCAAATCCTGGCTGATAGCAGTCCATTCTTGCACAATCAATGCTTTCATTTTGTCAGAATTTTTAATTTTTTGTTTGTCCACCCGTCTCTTGATGATTGACCACAAGTTCTCAATGGGATTAAGATCTGGGGAGTTTCCAGCCCATGGACCCAAAATCTCTATGTTTTGTTCCCTGAGCCATTTTGTCACTCCATAACTTAGGCAAATCAAACTCACATCATGCCTCAAAAGCTGCAATGTTGGAAGTGCATAATGTGGGTTGAACTTTGACAACAGCTGCAGTGCGAATGTTTGCCTTCATTGTTCTTGGCTTTTAAATAAAAGCATACAAGTAAATATAATAATACCTGAAAACCTCAGACTACAGTGAACACTTCACACAACTGTTCAATTCCTGTGAAAGCCCTCTTTGTGTAATTCTATATTCTTTGCAACCAATGTATTGGATACGGATGGAAGCATGTCACACTAATAGATTTGAATTATTTGAAATTGAATGTAGCAGCACCAATTTTAGAAAAATGACAAGGATGAGCCAGTGACAGACACTCAGCAGAGTACACGCAGCGGTGGTTGAAGTAAGTGGAGCGGGATCTACACTCCTACCAAAAATTTAAACCTCAGACTAGAGTGAACACTGAACACAACTGTTCACTTGGTGTGAAAGGCCTTTTTGTGGACTTCTATTATGTTTGCAAGCAATGTATTGTATTTTGATGGAAGAGCGTCACACTAATAGATTTTAGTAAATTTAAAATAGAATAAAGCAGCACCAATTTTAGAAATATGACAAGGATGAGCCAGTGACAGACACTCAGCAGAGTACACGCAGCGGTGGTTGAAGTAAGTGGAGCGGGATCTACACTCCTACCAAAAATTTAAACCTCAGACTAGAGTGAACACTGAACACAACTGTTCACTTAGTGTGAAATGCCTTTTTGTGGACTTCTATTATGTTTGCAAGCAATGTATTGTATTTTGATGGAAGAGCATCACACTAATAGATTTTAGTAAATTTAAAATAGAATAAAGCAGCACCAATTTTAGAAAAATGACAAGGATGAGCCAGTGACAGACACTCAGCAGAGTACACGCAGGGGTGGTTGAAGTAAGTGGAGCGGGATCTACACTCCTACCAAAAATTTAAACCTCAGACTAGAGTGAACACTGAACACAACTGTTCACTTGCTGTGAAAGGCCTTTTTGTGGACTTCTATTATGTTTGCAAGCAATGTATTGTATTTTGATGGAAGAGCGTCACACTAATAGATTTTAGTAAATTTAAAATAGAATAAAGCAGCACCAATTTTAGAAAAATGACAAGGATGAGCCAGTGACAGACACTCAGCAGAGTACACGCAGCGGTGGTTGAAGTAAGTGAAGCGGGATCTACACTCCTACCAAAAATTTAAACCTCAGACTAGAGTGAACACTGAATCACAAACTGTTCACTTGGTGTGAAAGGCCTTTTTGTGGACTTCTATTATGTTTGCAAGCAATGTATTGTATTTTGATGGAAGAGCATCACACTAATAGATTTTAGTAAATTTAAAATGAATAAAGCAGCACCAATTTTAGAAAAATGACAAGGATGAGCCAGTGACAGACACTCAGCAGAGTACACGCAGGGGTGGTTGAAGTAAGTGGAGCGGGATCTACACTCCTACCAAAAATTTAAACCTCAGACTAAGTGAACACTGACACAACTGTTAAATTGCTGTGAAAGGCCTTTTTGTGACTTCTATATTTTTGCAAGCAATGTTTTGGGATTTTGATGGAAGCGTCACACTAATAGATTTTAGTAATTTAAAATAGAATTAAAGCAGCACCAATTTTAGAAAAATGACAAGGATGAGCCAGTGACAGACACTCAGCAGAGTACACGCAGCGGTGGTTGAAGTAAGTGAAGCGGGATCTACACTCCTACCAAAAATTTAAACCTCAGACTAGAGTGAACACTGAACACAACTGTTCACTTGGTGTGAAAGGCCTTTTTGTGGACTTCTATTATGTTTGCAAGCAATGTATTGTATTTTGATGGAAGAGCGTCACACTAATAGATTTTAGTAAATTTAAAATAGAATAAAGCAGCACCAATTTTAGAAAAATGACAAGGATGAGCCAGTGACAGACACTCAGCAGAGTACACGCAGCGGTGGTTGAAGTAAGTGGAGCGGGATCTAACTCCTACCAAAAATTTAAACCTCAGACTAGAGTGAACACTGAACACAACTGTTCACTTGTGTGAAAGGCCTTTTTGTGGACTTCTATTATGTTTGCAAGCAATGTATTGTATTTTGATGGAAGAGCGTCACACTAATAGATTTTAGTAAATTTAAAATAGAATAAAGCAGCACCAATTTTAGAAAAATGACAAGGATGAGCCAGTGACAGACACTCAGCAGAGTACACGCAGCGGTGGTTGAAGTAAGTGGAGCGGGATCTACACTCCTACCAAAAATTGAAACCTCAGACTAGAGTGAACACTGAACACAACTGTTCACTTGCTGTGAAAGGCCTTTTTGTGGACTTCTATTATGTTTGCAAGCAATGTATTGTATTTTGATGGAAGAGCGTCACACTAATAGATTTTAGTAAATTTAAAATAGAATAAAGCAGCACCAATTTTAGAAAAATGACAAGGATGAGCCAGTGACAGACACTCAGCAGAGTACACGCAGCGGTGGTTGAAGTAAGTGGAGCGGGATCTACACTCCTACCAAAAATTGAAACCTCAGACTAGAGTGAACACTGAACACAACTGTTCACTTGCTGTGAAAGGCCTTTTTGTGGACTTCTATTATGTTTGCAAGCAATGTATTGTATTTTGATGGAAGAGCGTCACACTAATAGATTTTAGTAAATTTAAAATAGAATAAAGCAGCACCAATTTTAGAAAAATGACAAGGATGAGCCAGTGACAGACACTCAGCAGAGTACACGCAGCGGTGGTTGAAGTAAGTGGAGCGGGATCTACACTCCTACCAAAAATTTAAACCTCAGACTAGAGTGAACACTGAACACAACTGTTCACTTGCTGTGAAAGGCCTTTTTGTGGACTTCTATTATGTTTGCAAGCAATGTATTGTATTTTGATGGAAGAGCGTCACACTAATAGATTTTAGTAAATTTAAAATAGAATAAAGCAGCACCAATTTTAGAAAAATGACAAGGATGAGCCAGTGACAGACACTCAGCAGAGTACACGCAGCGGTGGTTGAAGTAAGTGGAGCGGGATCTATACTCCTACCAAAAATTTAAACCTCAGACTAGAGTGAACACTGAACACAACTGTTCACTTGCTGTGAAAGGCCTTTTTGTGGACTTCTATTATGTTTGCAAGCAATGTATTGTATTTTGATGGAAGAGCGTCACACTAATAGATTTTAGTAAATTTAAAATAGAATAAAGCAGCACCAATTTTAGAAAAATGACAAGGATGAGCCAGTGACAGACGATCAGCAGAGTACACGCAGCATTAGTTGAAGAAGTAACTGGAGCGTGATCTGCACTCAAAAAAAAAAACTCACAGACTAGAGTGAACACTGAAACACAACTGTTCACTATCTGTGAAAGGCTCCTTTGTGTACTTCTATAGTGTTTGCAAGCAATGTACTGTATCAGGATGGAAGCACGTCACACTCATAGATTTTAGTTTTTTTCAATAGAATGGAGCAGCACCAATTTTAGAAAAATGACAAGGATGAGCCAGTGACACATGCTCAGCAGAGTACACGCAGCATTAGTTGAAGAAGTAACTGGAGCGTGATCTGTATTTAAAAAAAAAAAAAAATACCTCACAGACTGCAGTGAACACTGAAACACAACTGTTCACTATCTGTGAAAGGCTCCTTTGTGTACTTCTATAGTGTTTGCAACCAATGTATTGCATACAGATGGAAGCACTTCACACTATAATTTCAATTGAATGGAGCAGCAAGAATTACACTAAAGAAAAAAATAAGTCTGTGAGTGACACGTGCAGATGCCTACAAACAGCGTTGGATGCAGAGCAAACTGCAGCGTCACCTGCACGCACACACACACCTTGCAGAGCTGTGAAAACAACACTGCAAGGCAAAAGGAAGCTTTACACAGCGGTTGTTAAACTAGCCTGCCTAAAGCACAGTACACAAAATCGCAATCTCTAACTGTCCCTCAGAGTCAGCAGAGCAACGTTCTGTCCCTATCTGAATTCACAGCACAGTGACGCTAAAATGGCGGCGGCGCCTTTTATAGTGCATTCTGACATCATTTCAGCATCCAATCACAGCCATGCCATTAGTTAACATGACCGCAGCAGTACAGGATGTGCCCACACTTCTTAGAATTCCTCATTGGCTGACTAAAATCACATTGCCTCTCAAAGAATTATGGGAACTTCCGATTCCGGTATACGATATATGGAAAATATCGGAACTAAGTATCTAAAGTCCGATACAGCGAATATCGGCCGATACCCGATACTTGCGGTATCGGAATGCTCAACTCTAATCAGTGCCAATGAGTACATCAGGAAGCGAAATATGTAAGATTGTTCTAAAAACATTCTGTGACCTAAGCATTGATATCTCTAAAGTTGTGTCAGATGGGTCAACCAACATGGTGGGATTTGTAGAATTGTTTTTGGAAGCTATTGGACATCTGCTTGTGCCTTTTCAAGGCAGTATTCACCGAATTAAATGACTTAATGTCAGTTGGAACAATAATACTCAATTTAACAGCTGCTCGACCCATTCACAAGTGAGAATTTTCTGCACTTTTACAGGAAGTAGATTCATTCTACAGTCGACTGCTGATGTTCATTCAATAATGTGAGATGACTGAGCCAAGGAAAAGTTCTTGAGCATTTGTGGAGCGCTTTGTAGAAATTAAGGTGTTTCTTGAGGATAAGGATCTGGCAAACTTTCCTCAGCTCAGTGATCATCATCATTGATGTTTTTTACAGATCTCTCTGCTCATATGAATGAACTAAACTTAAAGTTACAAGGTTTTGGCAAAAGTATTTGACGTTCTGATCGGATACATAAAAGATTTTGAGAGTAAATTTTTAAGCGAGCAGTAGAAACTAAAACTTAGAAGCATTTTTCTCGAGTAACAAAGTATTTTGAGAAGGCCAGCTCAACAGTACAAAATGAAATGGAAACCTTGCATATAAAGTACCGGCATATTTTAAACTTGTTACTTGACCAAGTCAGTGAAAGATTTAATCAATTTAGAAGCCTGGAACAGACAATGAAAATAATGAAGTATCCTAATGTAGTAGTCTACAGTAATTTGGAATTAAATGGTTTCCAATTGATGCAAATTGATGATTTGGAGATGCAATGTGCAGAATTTCAAGACAGCATCTGGACTCAAAGCTTGAGAATCTGGAAAGGAATCGCTTGGAGAGTGAAGACAAGTGCCACTACGAACAAGAAATTTGGAGTGCTTGGAACCGATTACCGGACACTTTAAGCACTCTGAAAAATCTAACGATGGCTTTAGTCACAATTTTTCTCTCTAGGTACTTTTGTGAAACCTTATTCTCAGCTTTAAATAATCTTAAAACCAATAAAATAAACCAATTGACAGATGAAGTTGGCAGCGCTTGCTTGGGCTTGAAGTGTAAAAAATACCAACCTTCAATTGAAGATTTAGAAAACGAAATTCTGCAGCAAAAAAAGTCAGTAAGGTAAAGAATTATTTGTTTTTGATTTATTAATAAATACAGTACATATAATAGCAATATAACTTTTTGCTATTAGAGTCACAAATATCACAAAATTATGGAATTTTCTAGAAGTGACACACCACCCGAGTTATGTTAGTTTTTACGAATTTTGCCACACAGAGCTAAAAAGGTTGGCCATCACTGGTCTATGTGCTAGTGCTCATTGGATACAGTATATATTATTATTATTATTATTTATTATTATAGCGCCATTTATTCCATATCAGAAAGATCATAGGTCTGTGTTGAAACAGTTGCAGCATGCCCCAGTTTGTTCTGATTTATGGACCAGAGTAGTGCATGTAAATAGCATGCAACTCCTGTGCTCGCCCGTTGTGTGGACAGGCAGACAGCTGGACTCAAATTATTTTTACAGACAGTCTCATCCATAACTTGCAAACTGGACTGGCCTGAATTTATCAACTTCAGTAAGAGCCATACAGATGGATCTCATTTTAACTTTTATCTTGGCTAAACATACCCCAAGATTCATAGTGCGTGATGTCCACTAAAGTCACGAATTCAATACATTTTCACAATACATTTGCAAAAAAGCTCCAAATCTCATCACAGCAACTGAGTGTCCAGATACAGAACACCTGACCACCACAATTTAGAAACTACACTGACAATCTTTCACAAATCCACCAATTTGGACATGACTTACAGATAGTAGGAACTACAGGCTGCGGGAGAGTAAGGAATTGTAACTTTTCTATAAAAAAGTAAATCACAAAGTTTATTTTTGAATACAGTTTGCTACTGATTTTCACAATATACTGTAAACTGCATTAAGTATTACATAATTATTTTACACCCGATGAGGTTGGTGTAGATCCTTTATAAAGTCAAATCAGAATGGCTGCTTCATCCATTTAGAACTGGACACAGAAAATTATTTTATTGTAAACCAGTAAAAGTTAACCCCTCACTGACATATGCCAGCTTCCTGACTTTGATGCAGGCTCAGAAACTGAGTCCGCATCTCTGCCTGCAGATGATGACTGAGATATTCAGCCATCATCTGTCTCTAAGAGCCACAAGTGTAATGAAGCTCTGCCTGTGGTTGTTAACCTGTTAAATACTGCTGTCAATCTGTGACAGTGGCATTTACAGTGGCTGCCCCGGGGGCACACAGTTCCAACTACCCATCGATATCCAGGTGCTGTGATGGCGAGACTGCAATGGTTCACTGTGTCAGCTAAGGATCTGCTGAAGATCCCTGTGCCAGTCATGACCGTACACCTGTGAAAGCTAATCTGCGGCTTGTGTTCATAAGAGACAATGAGATTTTCTATAAACAACAGTACTGTGGTATTGCTGTATACAGCACAATGTATGATCACAGGTTCAAGTATGAAAAAAAATTAAAAGTTAAAATGTCACCCGTTTTTCAACAAATAAGTTGTTACTCATTGATACTTTAGTGAATCTTTACTAGTCATTATTATTGGTATTATTTATTATTGGTATTATTATAGCACCATTTATTCCATGTCGCTTTACATGTGAAAAGGGATATACATAATAAAAGACAAGTACAATTATCTTAAACAATACAAGTCATTGACTGGTACAGGAGAAGAGGACCCTCCCTGCGAGGGCTCACAGTCTACAGTACAAGAGATGGATGAGGATATAGAAGGTGAGGGTAGAGCTGGTCGTGCAGTGGTATGGTGGAATGAAGGTTACTGCAGGTTGCAGGCTGGGTGGAAGAGGTGGGTCTTCAGGTTCCTTTTGCAGGTTTTCATGGTAGGCGAAAGTCTAATATGTTGGGGTCGAGCGTTGCAGAGTATGAGTGTATGCGATTATGGGAAGAGCAGAAAAGAGGGGAGTAGAGAAGGAGATCTTGTGAGAATAGGAGGTTGCATTCCGGGATACTAGGTCACAGATGTATGAAGGAGATAGGTTTTCTATGGTTTTGTATGACATGATTAAGGTTTTGAACTGGAGTCTTTTGGCAGTGGGGAGCCAGAAGGGATTGACAGAGAGGAGAAGTCAGGGAATAGTTAGAGGACATGAGGATTAGTCAGGCAGCAAAGTTTAGGATAGGTTAGAGGGATGTGAGAATGTTAGAAGGGAAGCCACAGAGCAGGAAGTTGCAGTAGTCGAGACAGGAGATGATAAGGGCATGCACTAGAGTTTTTACAGATTTTTGATTAAGGAATGTACGGATCCGATAAATATTTTTTAGTTGGAGTCGGCAGGAAGAAGAAAGGGCTTGGATATGAGGTTTGAAGGAGAGATTAGAGTCCAGCCATTTACTTTAATGGATAGGTCTGTTGGGGGGTTGAGTGAATTGGGGAAAATGTTAAGTTTTAGAAATCTAGCAGAGAAAAAGGATGAAATAGCAGACAGACAATGTGGGATTTGGGTTAGCAAGGAGGTGATATTGGGTTCAGAGAGGTAAATCTGTGTGTTATCAGCATATAGATGATTTTGAAAGCCATGGGACTTTAGGCCGAAGGTGTAGATGAATAAGAGGAGGGGTTCTAGAACTGAACCTTGGGGGACATTGACAGATGGGGGTATGAAGAGATCCAAGATAGGGCCAAGTGTGTTTTGCAAATAGATGAGAGAATCTGCAGTAAGAAGGAATGGTCCACTGTGTCAAAAGAAGAAAACAGATCCAGGAGGAAGAGAACAGAGTAGTGTCACTTGGATTTGGAGGTTAGTAGGTCATTGTTGAGTTTAGTCAGGGCAGTTTCAGTGGAATGATGCTGTCGGAAGTCAGATTGTAAGCAGTCAAAAAGGGAGCAAGAGGAGAGGTGGGAGGACAGTTCAAGATGGATGTGTTGTTCCAGTAGTTTTCAGGCATAGAGCAAAAGTGACATAGGGAGATAGCTAGACACAGAGGATGGGTGAAGGAAGTGCTCTTTGAAGATGGGTGTGATTGTGGTATATTTGAAGCATAAGGTGAAAACACCAGTTGTTGGTAATATGTTGAAGAGATGAGTTAGGGTTGGGTCATAATGATTCTCTATTTCTGGTACTTGTGTTCTATTGGTGATTCTGATCACTGGCCCATCTCCTGACTTCTCCCCACCCTCCTCATGTCATTGGGCTGATCATATTGCAGATCACTATCCTGGTGACATCTGTGTGGCAGACTGCAACTTAGGAATCAGGTAGGAGAAAACCAGGCACTGCTAATCACCTGTCCAATACAATCCCGACAGTGAAACATGGTGGTGGCAGCATCATGCTATGGAGGTGTTTTTCACCTGCAGGGACAGGACTACTGGTTGCAATTGAAGGAAACATGAATGTGGCCAAGTACAGAGATATCCTCAATGAAAACCTCTTCCAGAGTGCTCTGGACCTCAAACTTGGCCGAAGGTTCACCTTCCAACAAGAAAATGACTCTAAGCGCACAGCTAAAATAACAAAGGAGTGGCTTCAGAACAACTATGTAAACATTCTTGATTGGCCCAGCTAGAGCCCTGACCTAAACCCAATTGAGCATCTCTAAAGAGACCTGAAAATGGCTGTCCACCAATGTTCACCATCCAACCTGAAGGAACTGGAGAGGATAAGCAAGGAAGAATGGCAGAGGATCCCCAAATCCAGGTGTGAAAAACTTGTTCCATCATTCCCAAGAAAACTCATGGCTTTACTAGCTCAAAAGGATGCTTCTACTCAATACTGAGCAAAGGGTCTGAATACTTCAGACCATGTGATTTTTCAGTTTTCTTTTTTAATAAATTTGCAAAAATTTCTATATTTCTGTTTGCTTTTTTTTTAGTGAAGTTGGGGTGCAGAGTGTACATTAATGAGAAAAAAATGAACTTTTTTTGAATTTAACAAATGGCTGCAATAAAACAAAGAGTGAAAAATTTAAAGGGGTCTGAATACTTTCCATAACCACTGTATAGCGCAAAAACAATTGGATCCTACAAAATCATCAATATAGCATCTGATGTTTGTGGATAGATTGCAATTATTAACATAGGATTTTTGGTTTTGCAAATTTTGTTCACTGTTGATGTACAAAAACAGATGCAATATGGATATAAAACATGGACATATGGATGACAATATAGGTGAAATCCGTTTTTTCTGGATGAAAATACAATGATTTTTTTATGCCCTTATGTGAACTTAGCCTGAGAGTATTGAGATTTCTTACACACTCCAGTTCAGCCAACAACAACCTGATTGTGGCAAAAGGTTTCCACATTTTTGTTACAAAGTGTAAAAGAAGTAGGTGATTACATTGATCAGATTATGTGTGCTTTGCATTATAAATGTATTTCTGAAATATACAAAATGATAACCTCAGCTCTGCCACATGATAACATTTCAGCTCTGCCACATAAGTACAGTAATGTATGTAAGTTGCTCTTTATTCTTTACAATTTTACGTTTAGTTCGAAATGGAAGATTTTTCCACAGACTCATCCAATGTGCTTAATCCCAGCTTTCTCCAGGCAATGACTATTTTGGGCACGCTTTTATGAGAGATAAGTTTCTCCCTTGTTAATAGAACAAAGTGGAATCCCTTGTTATAGACACAGTGCAGGATACAAATCAACAATGTCCAGCACTTCCAACAGCAACGCTGAGAAGCCAGGAGCTACAGCAGCGGGCATAAAGTGTTCTTCTGAAGGGAAGCTTGACCTATCTCACATCATGGCTGTCACGCTGTTATATTGCTGTAGACAGCGGTTCAGACACAATTGATGGAGATTTATAGCAGTGTGTTTAAATTTGCTGCAGTTGTCAAAATCGACATTTTTAGCACAAAAAGTAGTCCATAAATAGTGGTTTCGTGCCACACTTATTGTTTAGTCAAAGAAATTGTCAAAATTGATTGGATGATGTGATAACTAGGGTTGAGCATTCCGATACTGCAAATATCGGGTATCGGCCGATATTGGCTGTATCGGAATTCCGATTCCGAGTACCGATATTTTCGTCATATCGGATACCGAAATCGGAATTGTCACTGTCACTGTCAGTGTCCGTCGGTCGGGTCTGTCAGGAGTCAGCGGCACTTACCTGGCAGAAGATCTCCGGCGGTCACATCCTGGACTGCTTGATGGCCGCCATCCTCTTCTCCCTGGCGGTCACATGCAGTTTCTCGCGATAACTGCAGTGACTGCTGGGTAATCGCGGCCGTAAAGCAGTCCGATGACGTCACCGCCGGAGAAGCAGGTAATCAGCTGTGCTGCGCCGGGATGTCAGGCTCTGCCTGGCATTGCGATGTAGCAGAACTGGATCGTCGTGGGACCCTCGTTACTATGGACTGCGTCGGACAGGTGGTATACTGTTGGTTTTTTTTTTTATTTTTTTACAGGAGATCGATGGCGTCGCAGGAATGAGAGAGTAATAAAAGAAATGAAAACTGTGTTGTCTCTTTTATTTCATTAAAATACTTTTTTCTTGCTGTGTCTTTTTTTTTATACATTTAAAAACTTTGGGATTAATAATGGATCGGTGTCTTATTGACACCTCTCCATTATTAACCGGGCTTATTCTCACCGTGCAATCAACGGTGACATTAACCCCTTATTACCCCGCTTGCCACCGCTACAGGGCAAGTGGGAAGAGCCGGGTAAAGTGCCACAATTGGCACATCTTTTGATGCGCCAAAAGTGGGGCTGCTGTAGCCTGGTATTATCAGGCTGTTGAGGGCCAAAATCCATGGGCCTTGACAGTCTTTTAATACCAGGCCGCAGCAGTCTGCATTTTACTTGGCTGGTTAACAAAAATAGGGGGACCCCTACGCCGTTTTTTTTTCGAGGGGATCCCTATTTTTGTTAACCAGCCAAGCTAAGCAGACTGCTGTGGCCTGGTATTATCAGGCTGGCAAGGTCCATGGATATTGGATCCTTACCAGCCTGAAAAACCACGCCTCAGCGGTCTGCTTCATCTGGCTGGTTAACAAAATAGGGGGGACCCACGCCAATTTTTTTCGAGGGGATCCCTATTTTTGTTAATCAGCCAAGATATGCAGACTGCTGTGGCCTGGTATTATCAGGCTGGCAAGGTCCATGGATCTTGGCTCCTTAACAGCCTGAAAATCCAGGCCTCAGCGGTCTGCTTCATCTGGCTGGTTAACAAAAATAGGGGGGACCCCACGCCAATTTTTTTCGAGGGGATCCCTATTTTTGTTAATCAGCCAAGATATGCAGACTGCTGTGGCCTGGTATTATCAGGCTGGAAAGGTCCATGGATCTTGGCTCCTTAACAGCCTGAAAATCCAGGCCTCAGCGGTCTGCTTCATCTGGCTGGTTAACAAAATAGGGGGGACCCCACGCCAATTTTTTTCGAGGGGATCCCCTATTTTTGTTAATCAGCCAAGATATGCAGACTGCTGTGGCCTGGTATTATCAGGCTGGCAAGGTCCATGGATCTTGGCTCCTTAACAGCCTGAAAATCCAGGCCTCAGCGATCTGCTTCATCTGGCTGGTTAACAAAAATAGGGGGGACCCCACACCAATTTTTTTCGAGGGGATCCCCTATTTTTGTTAACCAGCAAAGATAAGCAGACTGCTGTGGCCTGGTATTATCAGGCTGGCAAGCAGGGTCGGACTGAGCCACCGGGACACCGGAGAAACCTCCGGTGGGCCCCAGCTCCTGCGTGGTGGGCCCTAATTTGAAAGGATAGGTCGCGGGGCAGAGGGGGCGGTGGCCCCGGGCCCCGCGCTCTGAGGGGGCCCCACCGGAGCTACGCTACAATAACTGTATCGGCGTGCACAGCACGCCGATACAGTTACATTCTGCGGCAGAGCAGGGAGAATCGCTCTCCCTGCTCTGCCGCCCGGAAGCTATGTGCCAGCAGTGGGCCCCCCACCCGTCATAGGAGGGTCAGCTGTATCGGCATCCAGCCGATACAGCTGACCGCATAGAGAGAGAAGGAGCGAGCGCTCCTTCTCTCCCATAATCCCCCTCTCAGCGTCTGACAGCGGGCGCGATGACATCACCTGCCGGCGCCCGCTGTCAGACGCAGAGAGGGAGAACAGTGAGCAGCACAGGAGCCGGGAGGTGAGTATTGTTTTTTTTTTTTTTTTTAATGGGGGTGCATTATACTACAGAGGCTGTATATGGGGGTGCATTATACTACAGAGGCTGTATATGGGGGCTGCATTATACTACAGAGGCTCCATATTGGGGTGCATTATACTACAGAGACTCCCTATGGGGATGCATTATACTACAGAGGCTGCCTATGGGGGTGCATTATAATATAGTGGCTGCCTATGGTGGTGCATTATATTATAGACTCTGCCTATGGGGGTTTATTATAATATAGAGGCTGCCTATGGGGGTGCATTATACTATATTGAGGACTATCTGGTGTATTATGCTGTATGGATGCTATCTAGGGGCCATCATACAGTGTTGGACCCATTAAATAGTTTGGGGACATTAAGGGGTCAGTATATATCCAGTGAGGGGCATTATTCTGTGTATAGGGGAAATGTACAGGGGGAGACTTGGGACATTATTAAATGTAAAGTGGACACTTATTGTTATAGGGGAACTCGGGTTACTGTGACTGTCAAAGGGGCACACAGGGCATTATTACAGTCTAGGGGACAAAATGTGGGCACTGTTTTCTAGGGCACTTGCACCCGGCATTACTATATTCTAGAGGGGTGCTTTAAAATTTAGAGGTCACACAGAACCACACAGCAGGTGCAGTAATAGGGACACATACGGCAGCAGCAGCTCAGTATTGGGGTATCAGGCGCAGTAATAGGGACACATACGGCAGCAGCGGCTCAGTATTGGGGTATCAGGTGCAGAAATAGGGACACATATGGCAGCAGCGGCTCATTATTGGGGTATCAGGTGCAGTAATAGGGACACATACGGCAGCAGCGGCTCAGTATTGGGGTATGAGGTGCAGAAATAGGGACACATATGGCAGCAGCGGCTCAGTATTGGGGTATCAGCAGGATGAGGAGTTTGTGCAAGGTTGAGAATAGTCCAATTGGTGACCGTGACAGTGCTAAAAATATGAGAAGTGAAATGTGTCTTTGTTGTAATCTCTGCAGTCGAGTCCTGGCTGGAGAAGTCGTCATGTCGGTCTGGGCCAGATGGAAAAGACATGAAAAGTGAACAATTCCATTAGAAAGAACATCAGCGGTAAGTCATTATCTGTACCTGTGCTGTAATCTATTATATGTTCTGTAGGACTGGTATTATTTACCACAGGCCATATGGCGGTAATATCAATATTGGTCTTTTTATATATAGATTATTTTTGGCAACAGCGCGGTCATTTGTTGAGGTTCTCTGATTAGGGGCCCACTCAGAAGTTTTGCCCCCACTAAACCAAAACCCTAGCTACGCCTCTGGCTCTCTCTCTAGTCTTTCTTTCTCTCTCTAGTCTTTCTCGCTCTCTGTTCTTTCCTTCTCGCTCTCTGTTCTTTTTTCTCTCTGTTCTTTCTTTCTCTCTCTCTTTTCTTTCTTTCCTCTCTTTCTTTCTCTGCTTGTTCTTTCTCTCTCGCTGCTCTTTCTTTCTTTTCCTCAGTACCAGCCACTGTGCCCTCAATACCAGTCAGTGTGATCAGCAGTGCTAAATGGGTACGCTTGGGGCGAAGATATGGGTGTGATTAGCTGTGAAATGGGTGTGGTCGGGGCGTGGCCTAAAATTTGTAGCGGCGCGCATAGCGCGCCGCAGCCTTTAATCCTCTTTCCTGTCTTCAAAATTTGGGAGGTATGCTATATGACCTCCCTACAACTTCTGAGCATGCTCCTGATGAGCACGACGGATGGTCTCCTGAGGGATCTCCTCCCACACCTGGACTAAAGCATCCACCAACTCCTGGACAGTCTGTGGTGCAACGTGGCATGGCCTAAAATTTGCTGCAGCAGGCACAGCGTGCCACAGCCTTTGTCCCTCTTTCCCTTCTTCAAAGGTTGGGAAGTATGATGGTGGGCCCCAAGAATAATTTTTCTCTGGTGGGCCCAAGGTACTCCAGTCCGACGCTGCTGGCAAGGTCCATGGATATTGGCTCCCTAACAGCCTTAAATACCATGCCTCAGCAGTCTGCTTCATCAGGCTGGTTAACAAAAATAGGGGGGACCCCACACCATTTTTTTTTCGAAGGGAACCCCTATTTTTGTTAATCAGTTCCCTCTGACGTCACTGATTGTGTCCCTGGCTGACCTGAAGTGAAAGTGGGTAGCAATCAATTAAGCTTTCCACTTCCTCTCCTGTGAGCCAGGAGAGGAACTCATTCATTTGGGGGTTTACTGTGAGGCTGCAGCATTAGCTGCGGTCGCTGCAGTAAACATTAACCCTTTCTGAAGGATTACACCGTGGGACCTGACTGTGCATGGGATAGGTAAGAATAATTTTGCTTTTTTATTTTATTTTTATTACAGGAAATGGTTTTTGCAGTAAAATAAAAGATGGTCAAAAACATGTGTCTTTATTTCATTAAAATGATTTTTAATTAAAGTGTGTGTGTTTTATTTTTATTTCATGCAATAGGATTAATAATTGATAGTTGTCTAATTGACAGCTCTCAATTATTAACCTGGCTTAAGGTCACCTTTCAATAGCAAGGTGGCTTTAACCCCATATTAACCCATTCGCCACCACTACAGGGCAATGGGAATAGACGGGCAAAGTGCCAGAAAGGGCGAATCTAATTATAGATTTGTCTTTTCTGGGGTGTCTGGGGGCAGATGTTAGTAGCCAGGGGGGGGCCAAAAATAATGGTCCCTCTCTGGGCTATTATTATCTGCCCCCACTCACTGGCTTTGTCTGTCTGGTTGCGAAAATAGGGCGGGAGCCCACGCATTTTTTTTCAGCAATTTTACACCTCATATATATATATATACATGTCATTGAATTTGTGACACATATATATATATATATATATTTATATTTATAGTTCATACACTTCTACATAGTACAGTCATGGCCAAAAGTTTTGAGAATGACACAAATATTATATTTTCACATGATCTGCTGCCCTCTGGTTTTTATGTGTGTTTGACAGATGTTTTTATCACAGACAGAAATATAATAATTGCAAACATATGAGTAACAAAAGCTTATATTGACAGTTAGAATGAGTTAATGCAGCAAGCCAATATTTGCAGTGTTGACCCTTCTTCTTCAGGACCTCTGCAATTCTCCCTGACATGCTCTCAATCAACTTCTGGACCAAATCCTGACTGATAGCAGTCCATTTCTGCACAATCAATGCTTTCATTTTGTCAGAATTTTTAGGTTTTTGTTTGTCCACCCGTCTCTTGATGATTGACCACAAGTTCTCAATGGGATTAAGATCTGGGTAGTTTCCAGGCCATGGACCCAAAATCTCTATGTTTTGTTCCCTGAGCCATTTAGTTATCACCTTTGCTTTTATGGCAAGGTGCTCCATCATGCTGGAAAAGGCATTGTTGATCGCCAAACTGCTCTTGGAGGGTTGGGAGAAGTTGCTCTTGGAGGACATTCTGGTACCATTCTTTATTCATGGCTGTGTTTTTAGGCAAGACTATGAGAGAGCCGATTCCCTTGGCTGAGAAGCAACCCACACATGAATGGTTTCAGGATGCTTAACAGTTGGCATGAGACAAGACTGGTGGTAGCGCTCACCTTGTCTTCTCCGAATGAGGCGTTTTCCTGATGTCCCAAACAATCGAAAAGGGGATTCATCAGAGAAAATAACTTTACCCCAGTCCTCAGCAGTCCACTGCCTGTACCTTTTGCAGAATATTAGTCTGTCCATGATGTTTTTTCTGGAGAGAAGTGGCTTCTTTGCTGCCCTCCTTGAGACCAGGCCTTGCTCCAAGAGTCTCCGCCTCACAGTGCGTTCAGATGCACTCACACCTGCCTGCTGCCATTCCTGAGCAACCTCTGCACTGCTGGTAGCCCAATCCCACAGCTGAAACACTTTTAAGAGACGGTCCTGGCGCTTGCTGGTCTTTCTTGGGCGCCCTGGAGCCTTTTTGGCAACAATGGAACCTCTCTCCTTGAAGTTCTTGATGATGCGATAGATTGTTGACTGAGGTGCAATCTTTCTAGCTGCGATACTCTTCCCTGTTAGGCCATTTGTGTGCATTGCAATGATGACTGCACGTGTTTCTTTAGAGATAACCATGGTTAACAGAAGAGAAACAATGATGCCAAGCACCAGCCTCCTTTTAAAGTGTCCAGTGGTGTCATTCTTACTTAATCATGACAGATTGATCTCCAGCCATGTCCTCATCAACACCCACACCTGTGTTAATGGAGCAATCACTAAAAAGAGGTTAGCTGGTCCTTTTAAGGCAGGGCTGCAATGATGTTGAAATGTGTTTTGGGGGATAAAGTTCATTTTCTAGCCAAATATTGACTTTGCAAGTAATTGCTGTTAAGCTGATCACTCTTTATAACATTCTGGAGTATATGCAAATTACCATTAGAAAAAGTGAAGCAGTAGACTTTGTAAAAATTAATATTTGTGTCATTCTCAAAACTTTTGGCCATGACTGTATAATAGCCGCTAATTCAATTGCCGGCTTTTGTGAAAATGCAGAACCCGACATGAAATGACACTTGGTTTACATAGAGTTAACCATGTCTTTTCATGTAGTTTGATATCTGATTTGCACAAACAATTACATGAGTGTAAGTGTGCAAATTTCACACCTGTAGGGGTTAATTAAAGGTGTAAATTCGTAGCAAAAAAGTCCGTTTTTTTTACAACGAATTTACACCTTTAATTAACCCCTACAGGTGTGAAATTTTGCACACTTACACTCATGTAATTGTTTGTGCAAATCAGATATCAAACTACATGAAAAGACATGGTTAACTCTATGTAAACCAAGTGTCATTTCATGTCGGGTGCTTCTGTCTTTTCACAAAAGCCGGCTTTACCCGGCAATTGAATCAGAGGCTATTTTACTATGTAGAAGTGTATAAACTATAAATATATGTATATATATATATGTCACAGTGACATGTATATATATATATATATATATATATATATGTATTCTATGTGTGTATATTTAGTGTTTACAAGGAAAGAAAGAGTTTTTTTAGTTACGATATTTTGTTCCCATAGACTTACATTGGATTTCCGGTATCGGTATCGCCGATATTTTAATGGTATCGGCGATACCATTCCGATTCCGATACTTTTGGATATCGGAAAGTATCGCTCAACTCTAGTGATAACTAATAATGAGTGATTGTGCTCTGGTAAGGTGATATCCGAGGATGCTCTAGTGCTAACCAAGTTTCTTCTGCGTGCTCGAAAAATATGTTTGAATCCCTGTGGCTGCAAATCTTGCGGCTGTTCAACAGCCACAACACATTCAGGGATTTCCTGTTTGATAGCCAATACTTGCATGTGCTGCGGCTGTCAAACAGCCATGAGACATGCAGCCGCCGGGACTCAAACATATTTTTCGAGCACGCCGAATCCACTTGATTAGCACTAGAGCATGCTCGGATATCACCTTATCTGATCATGTTCGCTTATCACTAGTGATAACACAGTACAACCAAATACTACGTCACAGCCAAAGACACCGAGACAAGTAAAAACCAGATCTTAAAAATTTGAAGTATATTAATCTTCTCTTTGATATACTAGTATAAAATTGTTTGAAGCTCCCCAATCAGGTGATGAATGCAGTGAAAGCAAGAGGTATTATTATGGTTATTTACTGGAAATTGAAAAATAATATTTACTTCTCATTATTGCTACGTAAATCTGATAATGGGCAAAGGTCCGCTAAACACGTGGTCAAAATTGTTGGTATCTCTTGTTTAATGACAGAAAAACCCACAATGATGACAGAAATAACTTGAATCTGACAAAATTAATAATGAATCAAAAATCTATGAAAATGAGCAAATGAAAGTCAGACATTGTTTTTCAACCATGCTTCCACAGAACTAAAAAAAAAATAAAACTCATGAAAAAGGCCTGGACAGAAATGACGGTACCCCTGAAAATAATGTGACAAAAGGGACATGTTAAATCAAGGTGTGTCCACTAATTAGCATCAGAGGTGTCTACAATCTTGGAATCAGTGACTGAGCCTGTATAGAGAGCTATAGATACTCACTGTGCTGTTTGGTGATATGGTGTGTATCACACTCAACAGGGACCAGAGAAAGTGAAGGAAAGAGTTGTCTCAGGAGATTAGAAAGAAAATTATAGACAAACATGTTAAAGGTAAAAGTTTGGAATTGGCCAAACTACATGTTAACAAGCTACAAAGCTTCTGGGAGAAATGTTGTGAGTATGCTGGAGGCGGCTTCTGAGCTGGGACTCCCTCCGGTGGTTGCTGAGGGTAATGAACTGATTACCGAATGGCCTTTAGCTGGGCTGAATGGTAGGATATAGTGGCCTGAGTTCCCAGCAGCCTTACCGGTTATCAATTGTTCCTGCTGGTCTTGCTTAAAGCACTGCTAGTTTCCTGCTCTCCTTCAGATAAGTGTTTGATGTTTTTTTTTTCCTCTGTTTGATTTTCTCTGCTGGTTTGATGCTTGCGGTGGACTGCAGCCTGTCCCCTTTTGGGGGTCTGGCGCTGCAATTGTGCTGCGTTTGTGTCTGCACTTTTGCTTTACTCCTTTGTTTCTTTTTATTTGCTGAATAGCGTTTTGTTACACCAGAGATCTGATTTAGTTGGATGAGATCGTGTGATCTCAGGTTTTTTGGCAATCAGAAGTGTTGGCATTTTTGCTAGGGTTTTTTTGGATTGCAGTCAGAATTTTTTCCTGTACTTTTCTGTCTAGACAGATTGGGCCCCAGCGTTTGCTCATTCTATTTTCTGTCTGTGTCCGTGCTTTCTTCTTGTCTAACCGCCATTACATGTTTAGGGGCTTCCTATTTTCTTTGGGGATCTGCTCCGGGGCAGATAGCTTTCATCTTTCTGCCTTTAGGTGTAGTTATCTCTCAGGCTGTGACGAGGCGTCTAGGATCACCGTAGGAACGCTCCACGGCTACTTCTAGTTGTGTGGTTAGTTCAGGTTACTGCAATCCAATAGGTTCCAGCCTCTCTGGTGTATTACCGCTTTTGCTATTTTTTGCTATTTCTCCTCAGTTACCGAAACATAACAGAGAAAGTCCTATAGGCAGATGAGACAAAAATTGAAGTTTTTGGCAAGGCACATAAGCTCTATGTTCACAGATGGAAAAATGAAGCATATCAAGAAAAGAACACTGTCTTTACTGTAAAACATGGAGGAAGCTCTGTTATGTTTTGGGGCTGCTTTGCTGCATCTGGCACAGCGTGTCTAGAATCTGTGCAGGGTACAATGAAATCTCAAGACTATCAAGGGATTCTAGAGAGAAATGTGCTGCCCATTGTCAGAAAGCTTGCAGGTCATGGGTCTTGCAACAGGATAATGACCCAAATCACACAGCTAAAAACACCCAATGATGGCTCAGAGGAAAACATTGGACTATTGTGAAGAAGCCTTCTATGAGCCCTGACCTAAATCCTATTGTGCATCTTTGGAAAGAGCTGAAACATGCTGTCTGGAAAAGGCAACCTTCAAGCACGAGACAACTGGAGCAGTTTGCTCTTGAGGAGTGGGCAAAAATACCTGTCGAGAGGTGCAGAAGTCTCCTTGACAGTTACAGGAATCGTTTGATTGCAGTGATTGCCTCAAAAGGTTGTGCAACAGAATATTAAATTAAAGGCACCATCATTTCTGTCCAGGCATTTTTCATGAGTTTTATTGTTTTAAAAATTCTGTGGAAGCATGGCTGAAAAGCAATGTCTGACTTTCATTTGTTCATTTTCATAGATTTTTGATTTATTATTACCGTATATACTCGTGTATAAGCCGAGATTTTCAGTCCATTTTTTAGGGCTGAAAGTCCCCCTCTCGGCTTATACACAGGTCATATACGGGGGTCGACGGGGGAGGGGGATCGGGGTGTGTCGGATCATACTCCCTCCGCTGGCGTCGGTCATCTGCATGCCCCCCCTGCACTTCTCTCCACATATCTCCGGCTCCTTCCTGCAGCGGTCACATGGTAGCTCATTAAAGTCTGAATATGACATTATTCATGACTTTAATGAGCGGTACCATGTGACCGCTGTAGGAAGGAAGCGCTGTGGAGAGCGCCGGGAGAAGAGGAGAGGCTGCAGATAGTGACGCACCGACAGAGGGGTGAGTATAGCGATATTTACCTGTTCCGTTCCACCGCTGCGCTGCGTCCTCGTCTGACTCCTCTGGCTGTGAATGATCAGGAAGAGGGCGCGATGATGTCGTTAGTGCGCGCCGCGCTCCCTGCCAGATCATTCACAGCCAGAGGAGTCAGACGAGGATGCAGCGTGCAGTGGTGGAACGGGACAGGTAAATATCTCAGGTGCCGGGGTCCTGAGCGAGCAGTGACACCAGCACCTGTCCCCCATAGCGCGCCGGTGTCACCGCCTGCTCAGGACACCAACATCTGGCCCCCAGCAATGAGAGGTGAGTATGTAATTTTTTTTTTTGCAGCAGCATATGGGGCATAATTGTGCAGCATATGGGGGCATAATCTGGAGCATATGAGGGCATAATATGGAGCATATGGGGGCATAAACTGTGGAACATATGGGGGCATAATCTGGAGCATATGGGGGCACAATATGGAGCATATGGGGGCATACGCTGTGGAACATATGGGCATAATCTGGAGCATACGGGGGCATAATCTGAAATATGGGCTAATCTTGAAGCTTATGGGGACAAATCTGTGGAACATATGGGGCATAAATGGAGAGCATATGGGAGCATATGGGGCATAACTGTGGAAATATGGGGGCATAATCTGGAACATATGGGGCATAATTGGAGCATATGGGAGCATATGGGGGCATAATCTGGAGCATATGGGGCATAATCTCAAGCATATTGGGCATAATCTGGAGCATATGGTTGCATAATCTTGAGCATATTGGGCATAATCTGTGAGCATGTGGGGGCAACTAATTGGGAGCATATTGGGCATAATCTTGGAACATATGGGGCATAATCTGGAGCATATGGGAGCATATGGGGGCATAATCTGTAGAACATATGGGGGCATAATCTGGAGCATATGGGAGCATATGGGGGCATAATCTGGAGCATATGGGGGCTTAATCTCAAGCATATTGGGCATAATCTGGAGCATATGGTTGCATAATCTCTGAAGCATATTGGGCATAATCTGGAGCATATGGGTCATAATCTGTGGAGCATATTGGGCATAATCTGTGCAGCATATGGGGGCATAATCTGTGGAGCATCATATGGGGGCATAATCATTTTTCACCCTAGGCTTATACATGAATCAATAAGTTTTCCCTGTTTTTTGTGGCAAAATTAGGGGGGTTGGCTTATACATGGGTCGGCTTATACATGAGTATATACGGTACTTTTGTCAGATTCAAGTTATTTCTGTCACCATTGTGGGTTTTTCTGTCATTAAACGAGGGATACCAAAAATTTTGACCACGTGTTATACCTATGCAAATCATAGCCATTTGCTGGCCCTCCAGAAATGCTTATTGGGGGTTGGCTGCTGGACCTCTAAAATTAGAGTGAGGGCTGCCTCATGAGGCTCTGACAATAGTGAGGGCCACCTGCTGGCCCTCTAACAATTGTAAGGGCACCTCATGGCCCTCTTAAAATAGTGATGGCTTTGAGAAAAAAAATTGTGACTTTCAGAGTCCCTCCTTGATAAATTAACCAGGATGTGTCTGATCATGTCCGACACACCACATGGACATATAAGGTATTAAAACAATACAATTACATTTGCTGTAGAATATTTTTTCACCAATGAAAGCAATACAAACATGCAAATACACAGCAAAAACACTGCGTGTGAACAAGGTGTGGAGGGCATTTATTTTTCTCTTATTTATTTTGCCTTATATATCAAGTCATTGTCCTGGAAAGAATGTTTCTTAACTTTTTTTCCAGTCAAAGCTATTTTAATAATGGTTTTGTATGTTTTATTGTCAGTTCGTAAATGTGCCATAATACTTTGACAACATTGTTGCCAGCAGCGACCGGGAATTCAGAGATGCTCACACTGTTCCAATACCATTTTTAGTGCTAATTCCATAATTTTTAGCAATTTTTAGACCCGCTCCAAACCTCTGGGGGTGGGGAGGCGGCTGGAAAAATGCTTGAGTTTTTCTTTGACTACCATTATATGATTTTCTTGATTCGAGTAACATGGGCGTACCCAGGATCAAAACTAGGGGGGGGCAAGCCATGGTCGTTCAGGTTGTAAAATATAAGAACAAAAAATGTACCTTATAGATGACGTCGTCTCTGGAGTCATTCTCCTTTTCTTCATCTTGTCCAGACCCTATGATGAGTTTTCTCATCCACAGTCGTCTCTGCAGACCTCCATTTTCTCCGCTCTTCTGCACCAACTCTCCACATGATGCCCTTAAAGACAGAAGAGTCATTATAATGCTCCTGAATAAAAATATCTGCAATATACTGTCGCCTCACACTATTCCCCTCCCTCCTCACTCTGTCTCCTCATATATTTACCCCCTCACTCTATTCTGCCTGCTCACACATACCCCTGACTCCCCATACTGTGTCTGCACACATCCCATCACCCTCACTCCCCATACTGTGTCCACACACATTCACCCGTTCACTCCCCATACTGTCTGCAACCATCCCCCATACTGTTTCCTCATACATACATGCTCTTCAGTACCATCAAATCCCCCCACACATTAAATCCCCCATCCCCACTTCAAATCCCCCCACACACATTAAGTACCCCTATCTACACTCCAAATCCCCCCACATACATTAAGTACCCCCCCATCCACACTCCAAATCCCCACACTTAAAATAACCCCCCATCCCCACTCCAAATCCCCCCACACATTAAATCCCCCATCCCCACTTCAAATCCCCCCACACACATTAAGTACCCCATCTACACTCCAAATCCCCCCACATACATTAAGTACCCCCATCCACACTCCAAATCCCCCACGCATAAAATAACCCCCCCATCCCCACTCCAAATCCCCCACGCATAAAATAACCCCCCCATCCCCACTCCAATCCCCCACTCATAAAAGAACCCCCCATCGCCACTCCAAATCCCCCCCACACATAAAATAACCCCTATCCCCACTCCAAATCCTCCCACTCATAAAGTAACCCCCCATCCCCACTCTAAAATCCCCCCCCATACACTCACACTCACACATGTCCCCCGTTAATCTTCGGTGGTTCTTCAGCTCCATTACACGTCTGGAGCACTTACCACCAACCGCTGCCTCACTGCCTGTGTCTTCGCCTCTGAAGAGCCAGCGTGTGACGTCAGCAGCGTGATCATGTGACCTGATCACGCTGCTGGTGCTTCATGGATGCGGAAGTGCCTGCGGCGGCGGTCAGGGCACAGAGCACTGCAGAGGAGCAAGATGGGGGTGAGTGTGTGTAGCTTGTCAGTTTGACAGCCGGCGCTCAGAGAACGGGAGAGGGGGCGGCAGAATGCAGCTACAGGCCTCATCTTGGCACGGCGCGCCCCTGCTCCTAGGGGGGGCAACGGCCCCCCCCTGCCCCACGGTGGGTACGCCCATGTCGAGTAACGAATACCCACGCATTTTAGTGCTCGCTCATCATTATTGCTAGCGAAAATTTGAATTCTGCCATTGTATTTCCAAGTACAGTACGTCGTAGTTCCCATACATTGGGGTGTACATACATTGTGCTCAGCTCATTCTTCTGGAGACATACACACTGTAAATTAAGTGAACTCTAATTACTACACCAATGCCAAACATGAGTACACTAATTAAATGTGGTTTAGGCACACTGGATCTCAGAAAGGAGTAGTGGCATTTGGATTTAGGAGCACAGAATTCGCTAGATGTCTATTGGGGAGGAGTCATAGCACTTCCCCAGAGCCTTTGTGCTACCAGTAACGTGGAAGTCCCTTATATTTCCATTGACAAATGACGGACCTGAGTGTGGTCTTAATTTTTTGTGATCTGAGCTTATACTTTTATTGGGAACATTTTACATAACATTTTGAATTACACTTATCCTGTACTCTACACTGAGCACTTACTTCGAGGTTTCCTTCCAAATCTCCAAATGACGTGATTCAGAAGAATCTCCAAAGCAGAGTTACTCTGGGCTCCATCTGGCCTCTGTTCAGAAGTGTCCTTGTTTTCAGAAGTGCACAAAACTGTGGACGACCGCACTTTTATGCACAGTTAAAAAGATGGGCACTGCTGCTTTATAGGCCATGCAGCATCAACAGTGTCTCCATCTGCCTCATTATAGTCAACCTTCCACCGGGAGTTCTGTCTGAATCATGTATTTTAGAGATTTACATGGAAACCCTGATGCAAGCGCTCAGCATAGTGCGCAGGATAATTGTGAGATGAGCATTGCGCTGAGATCTTTGAGAGGCAGATTAAACAAATCAGCAACAGGTCAAGAATTGGTTTTATTTATTTTTTATGCCGCTCCTTGTGCTGTATAAGTGATTAGACAACTTTATTCTTCAGGTCTGTGCGATTACAGAGATAACAGATTTGTGTTGTTTTTTATGTTTGGCTGCTGTCATACACTAAAATATGCTTTTTTTTGCAAGGCTTTGCATCGTCGTGTTTTGATAGCTATAATTTTTCTATATTATACATTTCACAGAGTCATGTGATGGCTAGTCTTTTGCAGGACTAGTTGACATGTTTCTTGGTACCATTTTTGTACACATAACATTTTTTTGATTGCTTTCTATTCTGATTTGTGGGAGGCAAGATGAACAAAAACCAGCAATTCAGAAATTTATTTTATTTTATCTTTTATGCCATTCACTGTATATTAAAAGTGATAAGGCAGATTTATTCTTCGAGTCAGTATGATTACAGCGATACAACATTTGAGTCTTTTTTTAATGTTTTTATGTTTTATTACAACTCCTTTATCTTCCCCCTATCAACAACATACTAACAGAGTTCATTATGAAAAGGAACAAGGCAGGGGATCAAAGCTGACTACAGTAACCAATCACTGCACAGCTTTCATGTTTCAAGGCCACTAAAAGAACTAAAAACTGAACTGTGATTGGTTGATAAGGTCAAGAATGGTAAGTGTTGATAGACAGTTTCATAAATCTCATCAAAGTGTTTATTCCAGAAGAATGTAAGATAAAACCAACTGATACAATTCACACCTCACTTGTAGAAAATGTGCTTTCAGCTCCATATTTATTTTTCACAATGTGATGTCGTCTTAACGCAGGAGAAGTTGTGTTTATGCTGTTGTTGTGGCACTTAACAAGAAGTACGGATGATGCCATTCTCATGTGCTGCAGATACGTCCATCATCATTTTAACTCGGCGACTACATCTTTGCACAGTGGCACTAATGCAATGATAATGAAGATATCATTGACACTATTAAGGCAATTAACATAATGTTATTCATTATTTCCCTCTGCAAAATGGAAATAGTGTGACATAAAATTGATATTAATGAGGACATTATTATTGAAATTGTATTTACGGCAAGGTACAAAAATAAACAGCACAAGAAAGGGCTTCTTCATTGCAATAACATGGCGCTTTAGCTTGTAGGATTGCACGACATGCTGATTATTTTAGATTACTGGAAGAAAATAATTAGATGCATGAGCGGTCATCCCAATAACAAAAAAATGCTAATTTTTTCAGATAAAAGCGTAGGATGTAGAATGGTGGAATTAGAAACTGGTGTTTGTTATACTTTGAGGGAACAAATTTGCTGATAATTGGTATTTTGTTATGTTTCCTAGGAAATTTGATTTTAAATTGTGGCATTAGACAAAATAGAGAAAATTATTTTTCCCCTTATTAGGGGGCATTCATTTTTTTTCTTTTCATTTTTTTCTCTAAAGCGGTACCTATATTTTCAGCCAACTTTATGCTGTTTGCTAGATAATGTGCTAGCTAGATAATCTACAAATTACTTTATCTCCAAATAATTTCATCTTACCCCCAAAATTAGCTCCAAAGTGCCCGCCACTAAGTGTTGCCCTTCTGAATAACTTGCTTTCTAGTTCTTATTGTCAAGTGAATCCATCTTTTGAAGCAAAAATACAGATTGCAGAACGTCAGGTTGGTCTTTGTCTTTTTGTCTGACAAAGGCATACAGAAAAGGTGGATTTTAAGTTCAGGACAGGCAACCATTGGACAATAGAAAGAGCAAAGCATACTGGAAAGTGGAGGGAAAGAATGTTCTAGTACCTATAGTACATGCAGAATTCAGATATAGGGGAATTGTCAATTGAAAAGGAGTGAGTGGTGAGTAAGGCTATGTTTCCATGTTCAGTATTTGCTGTGGATTGGACACTGCATACAGCCGCAGCGTCCAATCCGCAGCAACCAGATGTTACAGCATAGTGGATGGGATTTTATGAAATCCCATATCCATTATGCGTACAAAGATGCAGGTGGCAGACCTGCGTATACGCACATGCGGCGCGTCTTTCTAGACCGCAGCATGTCTATTTATCTTGCAGAGATGCTCAGTCTCTGCAAGATAAATAGCACCGTCCTATGTATAGGATGCGGTGATTCCACACGGTACGAGAGTCGGCAGCGCTTTGGACGGAGCGGGCATGTGCTGCATCCAAAACCCTGCCAGTAATGACCGTGGAAACATACTCTTAGAGAAACATAGAATCAGGACAGTTTATTGGCATACTAGATTGACATGTGTATCAGAAACTATAACTTCTTTGAGCGATTAAGTCAACAAGGCAATGCTTTTGTACAGATTTTATATAGAAGCATATGTACTCTTTAAAATAAAACTTTAAGCCATAAAGTAATATTCAATTTTAATTAGCCCCATGTCACCTTGCTTTAAAGTCCTTGCCATCAATCATGTCAATTTCATCCAATTGGGTGCAAATATTATATTCAGAAATGAGATCTCCATTGTTGAATTAATAAATAGCAGGAAAAAAAAGGTATCCAGACAATTTTTTTTATCTATTTGAAAAAAATTCTTAGTGTGTGGAAAAACTTAACAGTTTATAACAACGTTAAACAAAGAAGTTGCATTGGTTTAACAAAAGTGGGCACATAGCGTACTACCAGTATGGGATAAATCACAATGGCAATTCCACTCAGCCTGTAGGTTTTGTCTTGATCGCCTGGTCAATCATACCCCCTTCAACTAAGTGTAAGTATGATAGTAGACTCCTTTATTGTATACTTTTATGAGTAGAAAATCTGCCCTAGTCAAATAACTACTTTCAATCAGCTCCAATACTAAAACGTTCGTGTCAGCACTCCCAAAATGCCTTGTTAGGTTACCAGAAAATGAGGAGACACCTAAAAGACTCTCTCTTGGAAAACAGCATTTCCTAAAGATCCTTGTGATTGATGCAGGCCTGGTCCTTCATTAGACCGGCAGTCCAAAAGCAGTTCTAGGAAGAGGTTGAAGGACTTTTCTAATCTTCTGTCTTCAGGAGTGCACCACTCCTCTGCCTCCTGACTTCATGGTTGCCGGGGATGGTGCACTTCTGAAGATTGATGGCACAGTCACTATGCTTGTCTGAACTTAACATTACTCCATACTGATAGCAGAGTCAACTTTGCCTCTGCAGCATCAATGAAGTGTAGAGTTTGTAAATGTCAAGAGATGTCTTATTCTAGATAAATCCACAGTTTTTCGCTATATGTACCGTATTTTTCGGACTATAAGACGCACCCCAAATTTTCAGAAGGGAATTTCCGCCGGCATTTCGTCATAGCCAGAAAGCCCCCCGCAGCTCCGTTGCACTTGCTGGCAGGCGGAGGCCTCCGGAACGATGGCCGCGCATGCTCAGAGTCAGATTTCCGCAATGAGATCTTGTCCCGAGATCTCGGGACGAGATCTCGTTGCGGAGATTTGAATTTGAGTATGCGCGGCCATCTTTTTGGAGGCCACCACGTTGCAGCAAGTGCAACAGAGCTGCGGGGGGGATTTCTGGCTATAACAAAATGCCGGCGGAGCCCCTCCATGCAGCACAAAGCCCCGCTGCAGCCACACTGCAGAGCCCCGACACCACCGCACCACAGAACACAGGGAGTCTCATCGGGACCGCCGCCACCGGATTTTTGAGTAAGTTGCGACCATAAGACGCAACCCCATTTTCCCCCAAAATTTTGGGGGAAAAAGTGCGTCTTATGGTCCGAAAAATACGGTAAATGAGTTGATAAGATCTGTGGGTTGGAGATAGATCTCCCTGAGAGTCTTCCTCTAGAGCTTATTTTAAATGCTACCAATGTAAGACTTGTAATGACCCACAGGGTGCTCTCCTGATCTATATGTCTCACACTGATAACGCCCCCCCTTTTTTTCTACAATAAGCTCAGAAGGCAGGTTCTCAGGGAGATCTATGACCGGCCCATAGATCTTAAGAGCTCATTTACATATAAGAAAAAAGCGGATTTCTCTGAATAACACATTGGATCACAGATATCAATTTATTGTTTTATTCAACTTCTTATGACCTCTGTGCCCATATAGACAGCTTAGAAAGGTTGGTCCTACTGTCAGATTCTCTTTACAAATTTTATACAACACATGGCCTAAAGCATGCAAGTCCATACCTAAAACAGGCATGTTACATTGACCTTTTTTCCTGACACCTGGCTCGAAAAGTGGGAAAGTATTGTGTGGTCTATGTACAGATGTGTTTAGTAGAGATGGGCAAACCCGAACAGTAAAGTTCGGCGTCCGTACCAAACACCTACTGTTCGGGCACAGACAACGAACACGGACTTCACCAAAAAGTCTGTGTTACTGTTTGGGTTCGGCTGCCCGAACACCAGGTGATTGTCAAACTGTCATGTGCATGACAGAGTGGCAAACACCGCTTCTGATCGGTGGTGAAATCATCCCTGCCGGTCAGAGCACCGCCATTCCCATGCTGTCACTGGTGTCAGCTGATGGACTACTGATTCCATCATCCAACACCTGCTGCTGCTAATTACAGAGAGAGCAGGAGTGGTGGATGGGAGTATTCATTAGCTGAACTGTAAATAAATAATTAAAAAAAAACTGTGGGTTCCCCTGTATTTTTGCTAACCAGTCAGGCAAAACTCTCAACCCTGCAACCCTCAGCTGTTAGCTTCACCAAGGCTAGTTATCAAGAATAGAGAGGTCCCCATGCTGTTTTTTTAATTATTTTTGACAACCAGCTGGGGGCTGGTATTCTCAGGCTGGTAAGGGGTCATGGATATTGGTCCCCGCAGCATAAATATAGCAGCCCGCAGCTGCCCAGAAAAGGCACATCTATTAGATGCGCCAATTCTGGTGCTTTGCCCGGCTCTTCCTACTTGCCCTGTAGCGGTGGCAAGTTGGGTGATAGTTGGGGGGTTGATTTCAACTTATTGTCAGGTGACATCAAGCCCCAGGTTAGTAATGGAGAGGCATCAATAAAACACCACCATTACTAACCCCATAGTAACATTGAAAGAAAACACAGACCCCTAGAAAAAAAGTCCTTTAATTAAAAGAATGACACAGACTCCTTTAATAATCTTAATTAAACCATACTTATGACCTCGCCTAATTCCACAGAAGCTCTCGATCTCCTGTAATAAAACTAAAATAATAAAACAACAATATACCATGTCTGTCATTCTGTCCCATGTCGTAATCCATGTCTGTGGGATAAACAGTTTTCAACCTGGATGGTGCCAAGATGCAACCGTCCAGGCTGAGAACCACTGGGGAATGAACTACTGCGAACGCAGCGTCAGTGACTAGTGGTGACGTCATTGAGGTGTCGTCAATTCACTGAGGCTCCGTTCCCAGCCGGGTTGAAGTGCAGTGACCTTGGTGAGATCCCTGCTACCACCGTGAGAAAAACTTAGCTTGCGCAAGTGCGTGGCTTCTTTCCGTCACTGCATTGATCCTCTGAAGCCGGGTTTACGTGTGCCAGCTTCAGAGAAGTGCACTGCGCATGATCAGAAGTCTTCTGGTCACAGGGGCATGATAACATGTTAAGTGGACTGACTAGTCTGGGGACACTAACGCCATATTTACAAATCATAGACGGACTTTAGAAATACTATTTCTAAAGATCTGTTTATGCGTGTAATGTAAAACAGGGACTGTTAGGCAGGGAATTTACATATGCAGACGCAACTGCTGGTAGTTCTGGGGGCATGGTGGACCTGACAGGTTACCTTTAAATGGAGTAACTTCTTTTGGTCCTCGGAATGAGAGAAAGATCAGCTTGAAAAACACAAAGCTCTCTATTCTTTCAGGCAACTTCAAATACAGGGAGTAGCAGATAACACATATTTAATTTAACCTTTCTCAGGCAAAGGCATTCTCACAGTGATATGGACACAGATGCAGTTACCACGCTACGGATCAGCGCAGTGTGGCTCAGCCCTAAGGGAAACTCTGCTACCTTTGAAACCCCAACGTAAGGGAGTTGCCGCTTCAACCCTACTGTACCCGCTTTTCTCCAGGATCCACCTTGCAGATATGGCTGTCCCCAGTCCCAGCACATTCAATACTGTATTGCAGCTGATAAGGGGAATGGCCTCTTCAGGAAAACTGTTCAAAATGGTACCGGTTGCTCCTGATCCCAAGTATTTGCCATACACACGCGTATCTTCTTCTTCTTGCCCACTCTTACTTCTTCTCTACATCACTAACTAACATGGATCCCTTTTCACAGGATCTCACAGACTCCTACCAACCTAAGGGCTGGCCTAAATAGTTAACCCTGTATACTGTGCCAAAGGGGGACCAATATATGAAATCACTACCGACATCTAGTAGCCATTAAACATATCACAACCTTACTCATTACATATCTTTGGAGTACATGTATAAAATATATTAAATCATTGAGGGTTGTCAGAGCGGTGGAACATCATTCTCACCACCCTGTGAGATCTTTAGAAGAGAGATTACACAATTGCCATTGCTTGCAGCCCTTTTACTGTTGCTTCTTGTTACATCTGTATGTACACCATTGCTCTCTGTGATCTGGTGGCAAAGAAAAAAAAGGCTAACATAGATTACATTGGTAGTTATCAGACACTCAATATTGACTCCCAAGTATAAATTCATGTTAAGCCCGTGCTCTTTAAGCAACAGCTGCAGTGATTGGTTGCAGTGGTCACATGTTCTTGTGTCACGACTTCAGCAAGGATTACCGGTAGAGGAGCAGACAGTACCTGAATGAAGGGATCAATTATCTGTATATTACTTCCTTGATCTTTAGATATAGCAAAAATTACAGAATTGGGTTCGGCTTCACAAATCCGTCATTCACGGTCTAAGAATAGACAGTATGGTATGGCTTATCCGTGGGCCTTCTGACTTGAATTGAACAGCGCCTCAAAGGCATATAAGAGGCTTTTGAGTTTGGGGTTTAAGACATATGGCCGATTCATACTTCAAGTTCTGTACTCAGACTGTGAAAGTCGGATATGTGACGTCAGTCCAAGACTGCACACAGTTATAGGACACAGATGAATTTTTATTTTGATAAGAGGCTCTTTTTAATAATCCATGATGCATAGTAATACTAGAAATAGTGACAACTGAGTTGCCTGCACCTTGTGAACAATAGATTAGAAGGGCCAAAAAAAAAGCCTTTGAAATTTTTATTTTCTTGCGCTGCTTGTTTTAAAATGTATTCTATGTTGTGTTCGCTAAAGATAAAGCTGAACAAACATTAGTGATATGCATTTAAGAGATACAGTTAGAAAGGAGTTTTTTCTATTCCTTACTGATTACAACCTCCTTTACAGAAATGCACGCTGGGCTGCAAATTGTTTTTGGAGAGACGTAAATTAATCATCTGAGATCAAACAAAGTTTGGATTATGAAGTAATAACTGGATAATTTTTTTCCCAATAAAGTACAAGGAGATTACAATAAAAACAGAATTAAAACCATTGATGTATCAATTCCTCCACACTAAGAAATCGCAAGAATCCATGTTTTCTTAAAGGACTTTATAAAGGACAATCTGTATCATTACAGTGTATGGAAGATGCAAAAGAACAGAGGTCACATGCTTGGCTCTACCTATTGTAGGTAAGCCAGGTAGAACATGGTTAAAACCTAGCACTGGAGGTCCTGACTACAAGCACCTGGCTAGCATTGTCTAGAGCCAGGCCCTGTGTTCATTTTTAGTCAGTCAGCTGGGGAAATCTGGGTAGTCTGTGTGTTGGAGCTGGTGAGTAACCAGCAAATGTGAGCTGTTTGGAAAGTGAACACTTCTCTGTAGTAGTTAAACTTAAGAGAAGTGAGGGCTGATTTACAGACTCTGCCCACGACAACTAATTTATGTGCTGTATGTTATGACTGCTAAAGAACATTCAGACAGGTAGCATACAAACTAGAAAGACAAATACCAGAACATGACATGTCCCAGTTCAGACTAGAAAAAAGCTCTTCTCTGACCCTGGTCTGTCCTTGCCTGACAGTGAAGTTTAGCACCCTAAGATAACATGATGGCAACCCTACTCAAGGGCAGGTTACCCTGAATGTCCGTAGCAGCTCCTAGGATAGCTAGAATAGCAATTCTGCAACACACAAAACAACCGCAACCATGACAAACTACAGCTAAGTGAATGAATCCAACAAAATCTGTCACCAGATGGAATCAGAAGGAATCACTAGTAGCGGAAGTATTTAAAGCTGCACTCAACAGGTGACAGGACAGACAAACAGAGTACATTAAAAACATATATTACCCAAAACTAACCGAGGCAAAGATAACGGAACTAAAACTCCCAAAGAAAAGGTGACTCTGCTGTGGCTTAGCGGGAAGACACGTCGACGTTGATCATACAGCCATAAAGTATTACGAGTCCTTGGGTATATTTCCTTGGTATATAACCCTCAAAAAAACTTGTTTACAAATTTATCGGTATTATATTGCTCATTCATAGGGTATTATGTCTTCTTGGGTGCATTTAGTTGTCATCTAAGCCTCTAAAAACTTTTTTAAAAAATGTATTGCTATTATATTGCCATCCATGTAGTATTATGTGTTCTTGGGTGCATTTTGTTAGTAAAATTTCTCACGACACTCGCGCCGACATCACATAGGTGAAATGAGCTAATTGGCCGTGAACTCACAGGACCTGTCAAACGGCACCGCGAGCAGGAGAACTTTCTCAGGCTCGCTGTGCCCTCAGACAGGGAATAGAAGTTCAGAGGCAGACACCTCAGTGTCTCTGCTGGATGACAGGCTGCATGAACGCATCATGCATCCATGCAGCCTGCCATCTAGATGTAGCAGAGCTAGACCCGTCATGGAACAAATGGATTAAAAGCATCTCTGTGGAAAGGTGAGGAATATTGTTTTTTTTTACCTCTTTTGCAGATGACGAGGGCATCGGGGGAATAGGTGAGGTCGTAAGTATGGTTTAATTAAGAATATTAAAGGAGTCTGTGTCTTTCTTTCAATTAAAGAACTTTTTTCTGGGTGTCTGTGTTTTCTTACAATGTGTCTATGGGGTTAGTAATGGGGGTGTCTTATTGACGCCTCTCCATTACTAACCTCAGGGCTTGATGTCACCTGACATCATCCCCCCCAAACTATCACCCCACTTTCCACCACTACAGGGCAATTGGGAAGAGCGAGACTAAGTGCCAGAATTGGCGCATCTTAGAGATGCTCCTTTTCTGGGGTGGCTCAGAGCTGATGATTTTAACCTTGGGGGGGGACAGCATCCATAGCCCCTTCCTAGGATATTAATATCAGCCCGCAGCTGTCTACATAGCCTTTGCTGGTTATTAATTATAGCAGGACCCCACATCTTCTTTTTTGGGGGGTCCCCCATTTTAATATCCAGTAAAGGCTAATTACACAGCTGTGAGCTGATATTAAGACCCTGGGAAACTCCATGGGTATTATCCCTTTCCTAGACTATAAACATTGGCCCCCAGCTGTCAGCTTTCCTTCTGCTGGTTAAGAAAATTGTGCAGGAGCCCACACCATTTTTTTCCAAGAAATAATCTTTTATTAATTAAATACATGTACAGTAAGCTGCACACACATTGTACTAATTGTATTTGTCACTGACATCTATATATCTATCTACTCTATTTGTATTTACCGCATGTATTCCATCTCTTCTATCCTGTCAGCTCCTGCAGTGATTTTACAGAACACAGCACATCAATTGTCAGCTTTTCTTCTATCTATGAAATATAACGATATATATATATACTGTATATGTGTGTGTGTCACTGTCATCTGTAAATCTATGTATCTTATGTGTATATATCTATTCTATCTATTCTATTCTAACCTGTCACTCTGTGATTTTACAGTACACGGCACATGAATTGCCAGCTGTTCAAAGGACACCGGTGCATAAAAAGCGGACAGCACTCGCATAGTCCGAGTGCTGTGTGATTTTTTTTCTCGCATCCATTGGCTTGCATTGGCAAGTCTCGGCTGAGTCTCAGTGACAATCGTAGCATGCTGCGATTTTACACTCACCATGAATACGCCCAAGAAATTAATATGATATGAAGTGCCCCATAGATTAACACTGGGTCGAGTGGTATGCAATGTTTTCTCGCATAGCACTTGGTCGTATTCTACGGTAGTGTGACACCAGCCTAAATCTGTGCCTGCTGGAAGTCTAAAGCTCTATAAGACAGCAACACAATATTGCTACAGTAAAAAAGTAATTCGCCACTTAATTTTACTTCTAAAAGCAACAAGATGTTAACATTTTAATCAAGTATATTACACCTAGGTTTTTGTATATTGCTTAGAAATTTGCTGTGGAGACATGTTTTTATCGTTTTTAGCATTTTTTTCCCACATCTTCTCCAGCATTTACTCTTTTTACATATTATATGCAGATCTTGGCTGAGAGCACTGCAGGGGTTTGGTTACTTTTCACAGCAGAGACATTAAATGCATCTGGTATCAGACAGAGGCGTCTTTTTTTCTCCGCATTATATTTTGCTTCTCAGATTTATTGTGTCCTTCACTATGATTTAAAATATTTGTACGCATCACTTCAAGGGGAAGGACATTTCAAGTAAAGCTTGGATGGAGGTACAGAGACATAAAACTTCTATGAAGACAGGAAAAAGACCTCACTTTTTAGCGAAAGCTTCATGATGCACTTACTTCAATATGAAGATAGATAAAAGACCATCTTCTGAAGCACTTGAGCAGCCATATGGCAAAACTCTTTATAATTATACAATAACTGAAGCAAAACAATGATGTATAAGAGCAGGGCAGCTAATTAGAAGAGAAGGAAAATTACCTTTTTGCTTTGAAAATATTTTCTTTATGATTTTATGCTACATGATGAGTTCTTCTCCGTTCACACAAAAAGGTAAATTCAGAATTCTGCAGGTTAACAGACAACGGAGCATTGTGGGAGATCAGATGAAAGTTACACAGATGAAGATGAGCTGCTAGGTCACTAGTGTGACAGTGGGATGGGGAAAACCTGCTGTCTGTATCCAAAGACAAGCAGAGTTATGATTTTTTTTTACAGGAAATGTGAAAAACACTAAATGTAGGATAAAATAAATAATAGAGAAAACTACCTTCAGTGATACTTAGAAGGATATCACAAATTCCTCTCAGGCTTATTAAAATTATTTTATAATGAAAAGTATACAATTTGCTAACATACACAATGTGACATAAGTATTGGAACACCAACACCTACTGGAGCTTTTGTGACATCCAATTCTAAGTCCATAGGCATTAATATGGAGTTGGTCCCTTTGTAGATACCGTATAACAGCCACCATTTTTCTGGGAAAGCTTTTTAAGAGATTTTGGAGGGTGTCCGTGAAAAAAATAATTGTGAGATCCAGAAGAACATTTTGTGAGGTCAGGTACAGTTTGTACAAAAATAGTCCTGGCTTCATTCTAATTCATCCTAAAGGTGTTGGATGTGGCTGAGGTCAGGAACTTTGTGCGACCAGTCATTTCTTCCACACCAAACTTCCACTGGTGTTGATGTTGAATGTAAGACTTGCATGCACATAATCTAGAAATGAGCAAAACTGTTTGAGGCAAATTAATTTCTCGAGATTAGAAAAAATGAAACTCTACAAAATCCAATTTTTTGGTGAAATTCATGGGCTTTACAAATAAATTGCAAAATGGCTGGGTTTACTATATATTGCACAACTAGCAGTAGATATTTAGTCCTGGAAGACTACTTCAATAACTTTACAACAGTATATCATAATCTCGTCGTTGGTAATGGTGGGCGAGCACTAAAATGCTTGGGTGCTCGTTACTCAAATTGAACAAATCATAGGCCATAAAATCGCTGAAATGGATGGAAACAGCACTGAAATGGAATGATAACAGCATGGGAAGACACCTGGATGCATCTCTGACTCACAGGTTGCTGCTGGGAACAATGTTGTCAGAGAATTAAGCTACTTTTACAGAATGACACAAAAAATACACAAAACCAAAGATGAAAAGGATTTTATAATAAAAAATGTTAGGAAAAATTATTTCCTGCATAATGCAAACCCATCTGTGCCCCGCAATTACATGACAGGGGCGCCGATGTGCGGGTCTTGTGATGTGCTTCTGCCCGTCGCATCTTAAATGCTGCTATCAGAGATTGACAGTGTCATTGAACTTGTTAACAGCTGCAGGTCGATCTTGGATCCACCCAAGATTGTTGGAAGCACATGACAGCTGATTCCCCCTGACAAAGGAATACTTCCGAAACGCGCGCCGGGGAGCGTACCGCACCATTTATTCTTCTGACCCCATTGATAAGGTAATACCATTTGGTCTGCTTTCCCTCTCTGTTGTTTTACAAACCTTGTGGTTTAATTTGGGCAGCTTATTTGGCCAACGTGATATTTGTGATATATGACAGGCTATGGGGCAGTCTTTATTTAAGGTTCTGTCTCCATATATCCTTTGTCATTAATATATATACACTGCAGGAGATTTCCATGTTAGCCAGGAGCATCTTCCACACTTTGCCCTATATTTTTCAACTTAGACACTATTTATATTACATTTTATTGAGTGTGTTATGTGATATTTTCACTTTTATTGGCACTTTGCATCTCCTTGCACTTTAAGCATTTATATACTATATAATTATATTGTGTTTCACTTTGGTTTACTTCTTGCTCCTTCATGATTTTTTTGATCGTGTTATGCCTGTATACTAATCACAGAGTGGGTAACATATATTTCTATGAATTTTGTATGAAAAGACTGTATATGGATTATGGGTCATATATGAATATTTTATCTTTTATATTTTGGTGTGTGTTTTATGTACTGTGTTATAAAAAGATCTATTATAAATAAAGGTTTTTTATTAATATTATGTCCCTTGCCCCCTTTTTGTACTTCCATTTCTGTGGATTTAACTTTTTTTGTTTTAATCAATTACCGAATGGTCTGCCATTCAAATTTCATGCAGTTAAATATTTCTATGCAGGATTTTCTCTAAAGCAATTTATTTAAAATATATATATTTTTCTGCTGTGTTCTACTTACAGTAACCCGAATAATGACTAAAAAAATCAAATAATTAAACTTTTTTTATTCATTGTAAACACCTTATATTGTACAACCTCATAATAAACATGTACACAAAGACAGACTTAATTAAAAAAAATAGGAGATGCAGGACCAAAACAGAATGTAAAAGTAGAACATAACTACATTTTAATTCTTGAATAATCATTACTCATCAAAATATATGTGTATAATAAAACCAACAATTAATTAATAAATATTTAATTGAGAAAAAATGTTATAGCTCATGTACATCAAGATGCAGTTGCACTAGTGTATAATACACATTCCCAAACTGCAGTAATTAAAGTGGCAGAAGAATTCTGATCTGGGCTATTCCCGTTCATGATGCTGTTATCAACATGAACCCTCCGCTGGGCATCCTCCACTATAAGTACATATATACAGCAAGTCATAAAATAAATGTTTTGGTCAAATTACGCTAACGGCATATTTAGCTTTATAAATATATGCCCTAATAAATATGGGGAGAATCATGAGAGACAATTCATGATAACAAATTTCCTCACAATTCTGGCACATGTAACATGATATTCACCCCAACTGTTTCTATGTTACTCAAATTGTATGCAGGGCTTTGCAATAAAAAGGATGTGTCTTAGCTCCGAAATGGGTGTGACTTAAAGGGAATCTGTCACCACATTTGACCTATGTAAAATGGGCATACAGGTTATAGACTGCTGAAAACAGTTGTATGTGTATGTCTCATATCAGATGTGTTTTGCTGAGAAATCATCTTTTATCACTTTATATAAATGATCTCTTCCAGGCTCTGAGGAGGATGTTGTCTGGAAGATAAATCTGCCTCCAGAGATTATTTTAAATAAAAGGGGGAGTTACCACTGTGATGTGTACTGGTTACCAATATTACTAGTGTGATGTGTAATGGTTACCAGCGTGATGTGTAATGGTTATCAGTGTGATGTGTAATGGTTACCAATGTTACTAGTGTGATGTGTAATGGTTACCAGAGTGATGTATAATGGTTACCAGTGTGATGTGTAATGGCCGCTCTCTGCTCTCCTGATCTCACTGCAGAACTATGTGTGATTATACCTGACACATCTGCAGGTTCCTCTCAGCTTCAGCTTCCAGCTTACAAGCAGTCGGGTTTGTAATATTGTTGCAGTACAACAGAGCTCAGAGAGAAGCAAAAATGTGTTTGCAAGAAGACAAATGTAATTGCTCCTGTTCTGTGTTATTTCCTTGTCTCACACTGGTAACTCCCCCTTATATTAAAATAATCTCTGGAGGCAGAGTTATCTTTCAATTAACATCCACAACATAGCCTGGAAGAGGTCATTTACATAAAATGATAAATTATGATTTATCCACAACACTGTTGATATGAGGCACACAAGTAGGACTCTCCTCAGTAGTCTATAATCTGTATGGCTATATTAATGTTTAGATAGGTCAAGTTCCCTTTAAATATGAGAATGTGTGCCAAACTGTGCCATTATTAAGGTGCAAAAAGCAATGCAATAGGTGGTGTAATATACAAAAGGGTAAAAAAAAGCAACACATTTATAATCCAGCATGAGCAATTGCGATAAATTTGTTGTCTTTTCAGTGTCTAGCCTAAGTTTGAACTTTCCATATAGAGAACAGCTGTAGTAAGTATTTATTGTCTACAAACTATTATTTCATTAATAAACTACACACAGGATACATTCCCTTTAATGAAAATGTCCATTGCTCGTCTGGTTATCCCATTATATTGTAATGCAGATACTGTATTTCCATTACTGTCACTATTGTATTACTATTGTGTGTTGTTTAAATATTATTGGTATAAAACGACATATTTCCATTCATCAATATGACTAAAAACGTACTGTCAACCTGGAAGTGTCATTTAAGAAAACAAAGTCTTCAAGTAGATTCTGGAAACAGACCAATGCTTCCTCCCACTCTTTGGCAAATTGAATACATGGGCAATTTTTCAAACATATTATCTAAAAGTCCTTATTGTCCTTTCCCATAATACTGGATATAAGTAACCAACCCCTAGAAATATTTATGTATGAAATTCTCATTGTGTGCCTACACCATATAATTGCATCTCATAAACAAAATAATACATTCCTGGTGGGTTTTCACCCCTGGACGCTGAAGGACATATTTATAGTTTGCTGCCTTTTTCAGCAATTTATGTATCCATAAACCTAATGTCTAAACTGTGATGAAATAATATCTGAGCCCATTTTATAGACAATATAATATGACATGATTGGGATTAGTGACACTTTCACCTGCTTGTCATAGAAAATTGCTTGGGATGACATGTGTCACACTATATTCAATCCTTGTCAAGTACGGGAACATCTCTAAAATTCATATCCCCCTCGTCTCTACAAGAGGTTAGTTCTTGTATTACAGGAACACAATAACCATGTCTTAGTCCACAGCAAGAAGAATAATTTAGGTCATAATTACTTGGATCTGCGTCGAAGACCAAATACACCGGAGTCATTTTGTGTTGTTAAATCTGTACCATCATCGTGTGTCATCACCTAAAATATATGTAATATTGTGCTGGAATGGAAGGATAAATGTGTCTGAGTGTTGTTTAGACTGCATGATTTTCTGCATGGTTCTGGAATAAAGATTTTTTGCAGAGAAGACATTTCTTCATTTTTAGTTGGCAGATGGCAGACAGTTATGGGTTGGGGCTAGAGATGAGAGGATCATTTGAAATTCTAATTCGTCAAATTTTCCCAAAAGATTCTATTTGCCTCAAATAAATTTCCTACAAATCACAATACTAATAATAATCATTAGTTGCTTGGAAAATGTGTATTACACTCTGAGATCTCCTAGGATTATAATAATAATAATAATAATCTTTATTTTTATATAGCGCTAACAGATTCCGCAGCGCTTTACAGTTTTTGCCACATTATCGTCGCTGTCCCCGATGGGGCTCACAATCTAGATTCCCTATCTGTATGTTTTTGGAGTGTGGGAGGAAACCGGAGTACCCGGAGGAAACCCACGCAAACACGGGGAGAACATACAAACTCTTGCAGATGTTGTCCTAGGTGGGATTCGAACCCAGGACTCCAGCGCTGCAAGGCTGTAGTGCTATCCACTGAGCCACCGTGCTGCCCTATATATTGATCCCATATTGCCAACGCAAGCTTATTAATGTCAAAGTACCTCAACCAGTCTGGCTAGTTGTAGACCGATGGTAAGCAGTGGTGGTGGTGCTGGTGGAGATTTCTCTTTTAGATGTAATAAAAAAAAGTGGAAAAATTTGGACAAATAAACAGGTATTCAAAAACTAAAATTTGCCCTTTCTTAAATCAACTCACACAGCGGCCAATTTCTGTTTTCTTGTTTTTGTTTTTTCCTCTCCTTCTTCCAAGAGCCAACATTTTTTTTCCATTCATGTAAGCAGGGCCGGCTCCAGGTTTTTATGGGCCCCGGGTGAAAGAGTCTCAGTGGGCCCCTTTAACACAGACCACGATTCATGATGTACAGATACTGCAGAGAAATATGGGTATAGTACAATGCCAAACACTTCTCTTCTTCCATTACATGAGTGATATCTATTGTAAATTCTACAATAGCTCAGAAACCGCCAAATCCTCACAGCGCACAGTACAGACTGGACAGTACAGTCCTCCATACAATATTATGGGCCAAATATAATGCTCCATAAAGAATATTGGACCCCAAATAATGCTCCATACAGGATACTGGTCCCCATATAATGCTCCATACAAAATATGGAGCTCTCCTCTGCACTGTGCTGCGTTCTGCGCTATTACGGCTCAGGAAAGGGCGCTGTGGAAAGACTCTCCATTATCATATCATTGTCTCCCCATCATCATCATAATTGCCTCCCCATCATCATCATCATTGCCTCCTCATCATCATTGCCTCCCCATCATCATCGACTCCGCATCATCTATTGCCTCCCCATCATCATCACCTCCCCATCACCATCATCATTGCCTCCCCATCATCATCGCCTCCCCATCATCATCATCATTGCCTCCCCATCATCATCGCCTCCCCATCATCGTCGTCTCTCCATCATCATCATCATTGCCTCCCCATCATCATTGCCTCCCCATCACCATGATCATTGCCTCCCCGTCATCATCCCCTCCCCATCATCATTGCTTCCCCATCATCATCGCCTCCCCATCATCTATTGCCTCCCCATCATCATCGCCTCCCCATTACCATCATCATTTCCTCCCCATCACCATCATCATTGCCTCCCCATCATCATCGTCTCCCCATCATCATCATCATTGCCTCCCCATCATCATCGCCTCCCCATCATCATCATCATTGCCTCCCCATCATCATCATCATTGCCTCTGGCTCCTCACCACCATCACTGCCTCCCCCCACCACCATCACACATACAGCACCACACACAGACAGCACCGCAGCACTCTCTCACTTACACACACACAAAGAACCGCACTACATACACACACACTGATACACACAGACACACACACACAGACACATACATGCACCTCACATCTCACCTGTCCGTAGTCTGTGCTCTCTCTGTCACAGCCGGCTGCTGAATGATGATGTCATTCAGCGGCGCTGCTGTGAGAGGAAGCGCGGGCACCCTGCAGAGGGAGCCCTGGAGCTGCGGATTGCGGAGACAGAGGGAGAGGTAAGTATTGTGCCGGGCCGGCTGCTGGGGCTCTGAGCAAGCGGGGGGGCCCAGTGGTGGTGCTGGCACCGCTCTCCTCCGCTGACGGGCGCCGGGGTGCCCGACTGCGAGTGGGCCCCCCTGCTTGCTCAGGGCCCCGGCACTTGCATGGGTATGCTAGGTGCTGATGCTGGCCCTGCATGTAAGAGAGCTTATTTTTTTGCTGGATGAATTGTACTTCTGAATGATTTTGAATGACACCATTCATTTTATCATATGATGCACTGGAAAGTGGGAAAAAATCCAATGCTTCAAAATTTTAAAAAAGTACAATTCCACAACTTTTTTTTTTTGTATTTTTATTTGCCATATTCACTATGCAGTAAAACTGGCTAGGCAATATGATTCTTCAGGTCAGTACAAATACGTAGATACCAAATATGTATATATTTTTTTTTATTTAAGTGGTGAGAAAAAATTTGTAAATTTGTAAAAAAAAACAACATTTATATACAGTTTCCCCATATGCACTGCATGTCGCCCCCCACAGCCTCCCCATGTGCTGCATGTCACCCCACAGCCTCCGCATGTGCTGCATGTCACCCCCACAACCTCCCCATATACAGCAAACACCCCACACAGCCTCCCCATATGCGCTACATGTTGCCCCCACAGCCTCCCCATATGCGCTGCATGTCGCCCCCCACAGCTTCCCCATGAGCTGCATGTTGCCCCCCAGCCTCCGCATGTGCTGCATGTCGTCCTCACAACCTCCCCATATACAGCAAACACCCCACACAGCCTCCCCTTGTGCACTGCATGTTGCCCCCACAGCCTTCCCATATGTGCTGCATGTTTCCCCCACAGCCTCCCCATATGCGCTGCAGGTTGCCCCCACAGCCTCCCCATATGCGCTGCATGTTGCCACCCAAAGCCTCCCCATGTTCTGCATGTCACCCCCACAGCCTCCCCATGTGCTGCATGTCGCCCCCCACAGCCTCCCCAAGTGCAGCATGTCGCCTCTACAGCCCCCCATGCTCTGCATGTTGCAACCACAACCTTCCTGTGCTCTGCATGTCACTCTCACAGCCTTCCCATGCTCTGCATGTCACCCACACAGCCTCCCCATGCACTGCATGTCGCCCCCACAGCCTCCCCATGCACTGCATGTCACCCACACAGCCTCCCCATGCCCTGCATGTCGCCCCCACAGCCTCCCCATGTGCTGCATGATGCTCACATAGCCTCCCCATGCCCAATCAAACATCCCATACATACAAAAAAGAAAGAACAATACATACTCACCTCGGTTCCGTTCCTCGGCGCTTTGCTTCTGTTCCTGTCTCTGATGCACTGACTCTCTGCAGTACACACCTGACACAATGAAATGGCATCTTCGCATCAGCTGTTTCACATGCTGATTGGTGGAGGAAGTGGCCGGAGGCCCCTCCTCCACCAATGCAGTCAGCACAGATGGAGACAGAGAGCAGGCGGGCACAGTGCAGTCCGCGGACCTATGGTTTCCAGTCCCACGGATGTCTCGGTGCGCGGGCCAGACTGAGACAGCCAATTCCGGAAAAAGAATGAACATGCTGTGTTTTTTTCCGTGATGCGATTTGGCCGTGGAAAAACATGCAGCATGTGTATAGCATTGTGGAATCCCATAGGATAGAATGAGTTGCGTTGGGTAAGCATTTTTGCCGCTTCAAGTGTCGCATTCCTTGTGTCAAGGAACTCATGACTAATAGACAACGCCAGAAGTGTCTTACCTGGGCCAAGGAGTAAAAGAACTGGACTGTTGTCCAGTGGTCCAAGGTGTTGTCTTCAGATGAAAGAAAATTTTGCATTTCATTTGGAAAATCAAGGTCCCAGAGTCTGAAGGAAGAGTGGAGAGGCACAAAATCAAATCCAAGCTGCTTGAGGTCTAGTGTGAAGTTTCCACAATCGGTGACGGTTTGGGGAGCCATGTCATCTGCTGGTGTAGGTCCACTGTGTTTTATCAAGACCAAAGTCAGCTCAGCCGTCTACCAGGAAATTTTAGAGCATTTCATGCTTCCCTCATACGACAAGCTTTTTGTAGATGGAAATATCTAAGAAGAGAACTTGATACTTATAAGCGCTTTGAAGAATATAAGCTCCTCTGAGGTGCAGCAAAAAGATGTATCAGCTCCTGCAAAGAATATAAACAAAAAAAAAAAAAGAAGACAAAAACTACAGCTTATGTGCCATAGAGTCCCATTGGGGCTGTGGGAAAAAAGGGGAGAAGAGGGGGGAGTTCATTGACACCAACCATATCTAGGTTCTCTTTTATCTAAGTGATGAAAAAATAAATCCAAAATTTGCTAACAAAAAAAAAATTGCGCTATTTACAGAGATCCATAGCGTCTCCATTTTTCGTGATCTCGGGTAGGGTGAGGGCTTATTTTTTGAGTGCCGAGCTGACGTTTTTAATGATATCATATTTGTACAGATGAGTTCTTTTGATCGCACGTTATTGCATTTTAATGCAATGTCTCGGCAACCAAAAAAACGTAATTCTGGCGGTTTGAGATTTTTTGTCGTTAAGTGATTAGGTTAATCCTTTTTTATTGATAGATCGGGCAATTTTGAACACGGTGATACCAAATATGTGCATGCTTTATTTTTTTATTGTTTTATTTTGAATGTTTTCCCGAAAACAGACAAATTTCAAAATTTCATTGTCCTGATCACAAAAGCAAGGTTTTTGTGGAACAACTATTTTCTATTTGTTTTAGGCATAACCGGTTAGGAAAACACACTTTGTATGCCGGAGCAAAAAATAAATAAAAATTTGTTACATAGTGTTATCTACAGTGGGGGAAATAAGTATTTGATCCCTTGCTGATTTTGTAAGTTTGCCCACTGACAAAGACATGAACAGTCTATAATCTTAAGAGTAGGTTAATTTTAACATTGAGAGATAGAATATCAAAAATAAAACCCAGATAATCAAGTTGTATAAATTATATAAATGTATTTGCATTTTGCAGTTAGAAATAAGTATTTGATCCCCTTACCAACCATTAAGAGTTCTAGCTCCTACAGACCAGTTAGACGCTCCTAATCAACATGTTGCCTGCATTAAAGACAGCTGTCTTACATAGTGACTAGAGATGAGCGACTTTGCCTCTGGAAGTTAAAAGAGAATCACTGCACACGTAGCAAATGCAAAAAAGTGAACAATTTTATTGAGAGGAAGTGCGACAAATATAGATTTTGACGTTTCGGCCGTACAAGGCCTTTATCAAAAATTGGTCGCTGAAACAGATAATACATAAAAGCCAATCAGAACATAGATCTATACAGAATATCCTAAACAATGTGAGTGTTCATGTATACAACAATTAGTTCCAAGAGCAGAATAGGTAATATATGTCAATCATGAAATCATACCCTTTTCAATATGAAGATTCTAGAGACTGATTAGAATATAGTGCGATTTTCATCATAACCTACAAACGAGGGGGTATAGTTAGGGTATGGTCCCTAGGATATATCAGAAACTGAATACACATATATCAAAAATAAAATATATACATAGGAGAAAAGATGCGAAATATTTACATATGTCTTAGAGGATTCAGGTTTGTCCCAGGTGAGGGAGCAATTATACTTTAGAAGGACCCTATATGCTGTGCAGAGAAGACAAAGAAAAATCAAATCATATTTAAGAAGAAACAAATCATGTTTATACAGGTTTGTAAATAGTTGTTTGTCAGTAGCCTATATGGAGTCATACACCAGCTATATGGCACAGATTTGCAATGCTGTATACCTTGATATCAGGGATTATATGGTGGGATTCAGAGTGAGGAGCGATATGGAAGGAAAAGGTGTATTGTGTTACTGCCATAAGTATCTTGTGAAATATAGTGAGTTTTAGATCAAACATACTCACAATGTAGACATTGGTAGCGCAGGGTCTAGCGCAGACATAAGGTACTGTGGTGTCCTGAAGGAAAAAACGCCGGCACAACAGTGCCGTGGCGATGTGTGAGTGGAGGCTGCATGTTATATATACATGCTGTCATACATATAGCAGTGGTTAAAAAATGAGTTTTAGGTCTAAAGTACTCACAGTTAGGTCATTGATGGCGCAGGGTCTAGTGCAGGCAAAAGGCGCAGCGGTGTCCTGAGAACATAACGCTGGCACAGCAGTGCCGTGGCGGTGTGTCAGCAAGGGCTGCACGCTTTAAATAGTGGTAGCCGGTCACTCCGTGTGACCGGAAATGACGTCGGCAGTTGGCCGCGTCATGTGATAGGGAGCGTCACAGACGTCTCCCTAATGTAAAAAGCTGCACTTGCGCAGTAGGGAGAATATTTTAACAAGTTACTAAGCAACAAAGAAGCAAAGGGGCGCTTGCGCACATGATCCTGCTGGCAGTATCTATGGGGCACATGAGAAGAGGAATCGCTCATTGTAAGGAGAGGGGAAGGATATACATATGGTGGTATAGAGAGTGGTGGTGTATTAGATGTTGAGCACATATGAGCAACATAGATTATACCTGTAATAGGGAGTCATATACAGAAATAAAAAATAATAAAATAAAATAATAACAATGGAAATAAATTAAAATATTGGAAATAAAATAAAATATTGATGCACGGTAGGAGTCCAAACTCAAAAGGGGGGGAAAAAGGAAAGAAAAGTAAAGAATAATAAATAAATAAATAAATAACGAGGGGTTATTTTAATGGGGAAGGGTAGGGTATTTTAACGGGGGAAGGGTATTTTCAACGGGAAGGGGTAAAAAGGGGATAAATTATATGGGAGGGAGTGGATTTTTGGGGTTCTTACCAAGGAGAAGATAAGAAGGGGAATTCAATTTCAATGGGCCTAGAAAAATAAAGATACCATATTAGTCAGTCATTTCTTAAAAAATTTTTTTGCTTAAATCAACCAGTCGATTTCCTTGTTGAGACCTCTCGGATGTAACGTGTCGAGGGTGTATATCCAAAATGTCTCACGTTGTTTCAATAGTTTAATGTGGTTACCCCCTCGGGTGGGTCTGGGTACCTTTTCAATGATTTGAAATCTTAATTGTGCCACATTATGTCTTGCTTCTTGGAAGTGAGCAGGTAAAGGAAGCCATGTTTTGGCGCATCTGATGGTCGATTTGTGGGCTGAGATTCGATCTCTTATGGTTTGTGTTGTCTCACCCACGTACAGGAGTCCACACGGGCATTTAATCAAGTATACCACGAAATTTGTTTCGCAAGTGAAGTAACCTTTGATAGGGTAGGATTTCCCTGTACGTGGGTGGACAATCTCGCTGCCTTTTATGATATTGGAGCAACTCATACAATTTAAGCATGGGAACGTGCCATTCCTTTTAGAACCTGTCAGTGTGCGTGTACTCAAAGCAACGTTAGATTTCAAATCTGCTCGTACCAAATGGTCTTTGATGTTGCGAGGTCTTCTCAGGCACATTAAGGGGGATTACTAAAGCTGGCCTCTGGAAGGGTCGAGTCGGGTTTCGGACCACCCGACTTTCTCAAAAGTCGAGTCGAACAAAATCGGTCAGCTATCGGAAAAAGTCGAAGGTCCGACTGAAACTCGACCGAAACCCAATGCAAGTCAATGGGGAAGAAAAGTCGCCAGTGAGTGGAGGACAGTAAACACACCTACAGTGCCCATTTCAATGCCAACGACATCATTTCTTATTACTTAAGCTTGTCAACCTTAATTAACTTTATAATAATAGTTACGCATTGAAAACTGGGGATTATTTGGCTAAAGTTGTAGGGGGGGCAGGGCTGGCTCCAGGTTTTCGTGGTCCTCAGGCAAAAGAGTCTCAGTGGGCCCCTTTATCACATACCACAATTCATGATGCTCCGATACGGCAGAGAAATATAGGTATAGAACAATGCCAAATACTTCACTTCTTACATTACATGTGTGATATAAATTTTAAATTCTACAATAGCTCAAAAACCGGACAGTATATTCCTCCATACAGTATTATGGCCACCACATAGTGCACCATACTGAATAATGAGCCCCATATATTGCTCCATAAATAATTTGTCTCATATAATGTTCCATACAGTATATGATGAGCTCCACATAATGCTACAGTATATGACGGTCCCCACATAATGTGCATACAGTATAGGACGCTCCCTATAGAGTATAATGAGCCCCACATATTTCTCCATAGTACAATATAATGAGTTGCATATAAAGCTCCATACAGTATATGATTGGCCCCATAAATTGCTCCATACAGAATGTGCTCCATATAATGCTCCATACAGAATAGGCCCCATATGTGCTCCATATGATGCTCCACATATAAAGGGCATTATATGATGCCCCATAATTAATTAACCCCATATGATGCTCCAGTATATGATGGGCCCCATGGATGATGCTCCAGTGTATGATGGGCCTACATAATGCTCCATATATAATGGGCCCCATATGATGCTCCAGTGTATAATGGGCCCCATATAAAATGCTCCAGTGTATGATGGGCCTATATAACGCTCCATATACAGTACAATGGGCCCCACATGATACTCCAGTGTATAATGGGCCCTGTTATGTTACGGTAGCTGAGGAGTGCAGGTAAAAAAGGAAATACACCAGAGCAGTTGGAATCTATGAGATTGCAGTACCCTGACTAACCACCACAACTAGAGGCAGCCGTGGAGCGTTCCTACGATGGTCCTAGACGCCTCGTCACAGCCTGAGAAACTAACTACACCTAAAGATAGAAATAGGAAAGCTATCTGCCCCGGAGCAGAACCCCAAAGATAATAGAAAGCCCCCAAACATGTAATGGCGGTTAGACAAGAGGAAATACTGACACAGAAAGAAAATAGTATGAGCAAACGCTGGGGCCCAAACTATCTAAATAGAAAAGGACAGGAAGGGTACTTACTGCAATCCCAGAAAACCCTGAAAAACACCAACATACTAATTTCAAAATCACCTGAGATCACACGACCTCTACCACCTAAATTAGTTCTCTGGTGTAACAAAAACAGCAGCCACTGAAAAAACTGCAAAAAGCAAAAGTACAAAACACAGTGGCTGGACTAAACTGAGAGGGCAAAAGCCCCCGGAGGGGACCCAGAAGGCCCCCACAGAAGTGCAGGACAAAATGCAAAAATATAGCAAAAACACAAAATAAGAAATTGTCTTATCTGACAGCAGGAGATGCAGACACGACACAGCAGGCTACAAGGGAAACTGGAAAGAAGGATTCAGACCAGAACAATTGATCACCGGCAACCCTGATGGGAAAATGATTCCCTTAAATAAGACCAATCAGTAACACCTGATTCCCAATCCTCACTAGTACCGCTTGTAACCACCAGAGGGAGCCTCTGCTCAGAACTCATCTCAAACCCATTCACAACAGGGCCCCTTATATAATGCTCCAGTGTATGATGGGCCCATGGATGATGCTCCAGTGTTTGATGGGCCTATATTATGCTCCATATTTAATGGGCCCCATATGATGCTCCAGTGTATAATGCTCCCCATATATTACTCCAAACATTAAAAAAAATGAAATACCTCTCCTCGCTGGGCACTGCTATACTCTGGACTCCTCAGTATCACCATCTTCAAGCTCTCTGCACTGTGACTGTTCAGGCAGAGGGCGCACAGACATGATGTCATCGCGCTCTCTGACCTGAATGTCACTGTCAAGAAATGCGGTGGAGCAGGGAGAGGTAAGTAATGCAAGTGCTGGGGCCCTGAGCATGCAGGGGGGCTCACTTGTGGGCGCTGGCACTGGCACAGGGCCCCTCATAGTACGCAGGTGTCTCTGACGGCGAGTGGGCCCCCCCACCTGCTCAGGGCCCCGGCACTTGCCCGGGTGAGCCAGGTGCTGACGCCGGACCTGGGGGGGGACATCCCAGATAGGGAGGTGGAAAAACTGGCATATGTTGAGGTGTAGGCTGGACATTCAGCAGCTGCAAATGGAGGAATTGGAGAAGTCGGAGGAAGAGGAGGCCAAATGAGCCATTTTACTGGCAACCTATGTGTCATCAGGGGAAGGTGGTATAAAATACTAAAAAAAACCCAGGCATGGTTCATTTTAATGAAGGTGAGATCACCAACATTTTGGGTCGACAGCCGGGTCCTACTTTCTGTCAGGATTGATCCAGCAGCGCTGTAGACTCTTTCTGATAGCACACTACCAGCAGGGCAAGCGAGCTCCTGTAAGGCATATTGTGCCAATTCAGTCCAAGGTGTCCAGTTTACAGGTACAGTAGTCAAAGGGGAATGAACTGTGAGGGAGAACATCGATAGGGAAGGAGAGGTAATTTTGAACCATAGTTGACAACTGCTGTCTCCTGTCTGTTGCAATCGATTCAGTATTACCAGTCGTGTGAGCGGTACTCGAGAAATCAGTCCACAACATGGTCATGAAGCCCCTGTCTCCAACGCCACTTTGGCTGTGTGCACCATGAACACCTCTTCCATGTAGCCCAGTGCGGCTCCTGGTAGAGCCTGCACCGCTGCTGTGTGCTGGGAATGCCACTAACAAACGGTTTACCAGAGTTGCTTGTTTGTTCACCAATATAAGCTCTAGGTTCTCCTGTGGCATGATGTTCTGTAATTTACCTTTATAATGTGGATCGAGGATGCTGACCAACCAGTAGTCGTCACCCTTCATAATTTTGGCAAAGTGGGGGTCTCTTTTTAGGATCCGCAAGACATAATCACATATGTGGGCCAATGTTCCAGGTGCCAATGATGCACTGCCAGTGGTGTGTGGAGGAGCACTTTCTGCCAAATCCACATCCCTCCAGTCACGCACTAACCCTGTACCTGACCTTGTCAAGCCGACATTTTCTCTTGCCCCCTGAGAAGCATCCTCCTCCCCAAAATAATCATTCCCCTTATCCTCCTCCTCTTCCTCTTCTTCCTCCACGTCGTCTAGGACAGTTCCCTGAGCAGACAATGGCTGACTGTCATCAAGGCTTCCCTCCTCCTCCTCCGCTGCAGACGCCTGATCCTTAATGTGCGTCAAAGTTTGCATGAGCAGATGCATAAATGGGATGGTCATGCTTATGATGGCGTCGTCTACGCTTACCAGTCGTGTACATTCCTCAAAACACTGGAGGACTTTACAGAGGTCTTTCAGCTTTGACCACTGCACATCCGACAACTCGATGTCTGCCCTCAAACTGCCTGCCCGTGGATTCTCCCACAAATGCATTACAGCCTGCCTCTGTTCGCACAGCCTCTCAACCATGTGCATGGTGGAGTTCCACCTTGTTGCAAAGTCCATGATTAGGCGGAGCATGGGGAGGTGGAGCGATTGCTGCAGCCTCTGCATACGACTGGAGTCTACAGGCGAGCAACGGATGTGCGAGCACAGTCTTCGCACCTTATGGGGTAGGACTGGTAACTCTGGATAATTATTTATGAAGCACTGCACCACCAGGTTCAAGGTGTGAGCCAGGCAAGGTATGTGTCTGAGATTTGCCAGGGCTATGGCCGCCACAAAATTACGTCCGTTATCACTGACTACCTTGCCTGGCTCAAAATGTAGACTGCCCAGCCATGACTCAGTTTCTCGCTGCAAGTAGTCGGCCAGTGCCTACACGGTGTGTCTGTTGTCGCCCAAAGACATCATCTTTAAAACAGCCTGCTGACTCTTACCACTAGCTGTTTGATAGTGGGACACCTCGTGTGCAACACTGGCAGCTGCGGATGGAGTGCTCGTGCGACTGCGCTCTGTCGACGAGCTTTCGCTTCTGGAGGAGGAGGAGGGTCGAAAGCATACAGCCAACTGTTGCCTATACCGTGGGCTAGGCAGCACTGTCCCACTGCAGCTGTCCCCTGTGGACCCTGCATCCACCACAGTAACCCAGTGCACAGTGATGGACACGTAACGGCCATGGCCATGCCTACTGGCTCATGCATCTGTTGTGAGGTGCACCTTTCCACTCACTGATTGTTTGAGTGCATGGACAATGCGGTCTTTCACATGCAGGTAGAGGGCAGGGATGGCTTTTCTAGAAAAGAAGTGCCGACAGGGTAGGTCATAGCGTGGGACAGCGTAGGCCATGAGATCACGGAACGCTGCGCTTTCAACCAAACGGAAGGGAATCATTTCTAATGAGATCAGTTTGGCAATGTAGGCGTTCAAAGCATGCGCGGATGAGAGGATGAGTACTTTCTTGTACTACTCAGAGTCTCGGCTAGGATGAGCTGGACTTGAGAGCTGCATATGGAGGAACTAGCGGTGGACATGGCGGACTGAGAAGGGGTTGGTGATGGTGTTTGGTGGTGGTGGTGATGGTGATGGCCTAGATTCAGTGTTTGGTTGCAAAAACATTGTGATTCCCTGACTGCTTTGGCCTTGCGACGACACCTCAATATTTCTTGCTGGTGGTATGCTAACCGGTGGGCTTACAGTGGGGGAAGCGATGTAGCGTTGCTGGCTACCTTCAGTCGGAGCAGGTGCACATGTGCTACCTGAGGTTTTGTAGTCTGTCCACGCTTGCAAGTGCATGTTGTTTAAATGTCTAAGCATGCAACTGGTATTCAATTTTTGGAGATTTTTCCCTCAGCTAAAGGTCCTTCCACACTTCTTACAGATAACCTTTGCCTCATCAATAGGATTTTGGTCAAAAAGTGCCACACTGCACTGTTCCTACTATGGGATAAATTTTCATGGCTTGCACGCTGTGTTAATTTGACCGTCTGGTCAAGCTGTAGTGCAACTTTTAGTTTTTTAACACGTTTTTGGACTGCTACGTACCTGCCAGATAACCGCAGCTGTTATGTCGATGCCTGCTGTGGATCCGTCTCCTCTTCTGAGCTATGGCAAGCGGCACCCTCTTCCCCCAATGGATGTCAATCCGGGTCAACAACTGGGTTATCCATCACCTCCTCTTCAATTTCATCTGCACCTTCCTCTGTGTCACCGTGTAAGGTGGTATAGTATGCGGGAAAGGGCACCTGAGTTTCATCAGGGTCAGATTCTGGCTCAGTAGACTGCGAGGGCAATGTAGTGCTCTGGGTGAATGTAACAGCAGAATCATATAGCAGTGGCTGTACATCAGTGCACTCCATGTCAGATTCTTCTTGGACTGTGGAATTCAGAATTTGACTTGATAACCCAGGCATAGTATGTGAAAAGAGCTCAATGGAATAATCTGAAGTGTGGTCTGTCGCATCCTTCACTTTTGGTGGGGGTGAAGGACACAATGAAAGGTGTTGTTCCTGACCAGGAGCATGCACTGACCAGTCAGTGCATGCATTTTTTTAAATTCAGAAGAGGAGGCGATAGAGCTGGTGTTAAGGGGACAGTTGCAACAACTGCATTAAATGATAGGCAGCAACTGAACCCTGGGGGCCACGGTGCAACTAGAGATGCTGCGGCCGAACACCCCTCGAGTATGAGGGTGAAAACTGGCAACACAAATATAAAGGTCTTGCCTGTGTTACTTCACATTAAGCAAGATATTGAATTTGCACTATCTCCGTTAACTTCACGGGAGATGTGCTGTAGACTGGCGTAGACGTAGCCCTGTTAACTGCACAGAAGCCACTTGCCAGATATTAGATCTGCACTATGTGCTGCAGACTGGCATAGATGTAGCCCTGTTAACTGCACAGAAGCCACTTGCCAGCAGATTAGGAAGTGCATGCGACTCACGCCAGGTGTACGTGCTGCCAACCGGTGTGCGACCGGACTGAGCAACTCTCTGTTCAGCTGATAGGCGATGCCCAGGTTATGCGCCCCGCAGTCTGCTCAGGGTGTATCACTACCCTCTTGATGGAGCTAGACTGCGCCACATTGGCTGTCTGCCTGGCATAAGCTAACCTGCCTGAAAGACCTGTGCTAAGTAGCCGAGCGAACTCTGGCATAGGCAGGTCCCGGAGAGCAAAGCTAGAGAGCACGTGAAGCCAAGATTCTGGTACGTCCACACATGAGCACTACCTATATAGTATGATCTGACCGCGCCGCACCACAGACAGTCAAGCTATTTAAGGGCTAAGCCCTGCCCCCAGCCATCTCGTTAATCGCATCACTGATGACGTCACTCGTGACCAATCAGGCGGTGCAGGTCACCGTATGAGCTGACATCAAATCACCAATCACGGTCCGCCACGTCACGGGCATGCTCAGTGCAGGAAATCCTGGACTTAGGCTGTAGCAGCCCTGTTCCTTTCTGCAACCTATGCTTAAAGCTACTAGGAACAAAAGCTCTTTCAACAGCTTGCACTTCTCTTGCACTGGCTAGGCATTGGGATTGATGGCAAAGCTAAGCAGCATCTGCCCTGGCTAAAACCTGGATGGAGGACCACTGATGCCTCAGATCCAGCCATTGCACAACACCTAATATTATCCCCCCACTGATGCTCATATTTCACCATGAGCCAAGGGGAATGAACATGGTCCCCTGGTTTCCAAGAACTGTCCTCAGAACCATGATGCCTCCAGTTTACCAGATAAAACTTTTTCCCTGAGCCATCTTGGACCCCACAAACGCCTGTGCCTCGAAATTATTACCCTTGGTGTCAGAAACCAGTTGAGGTTCCGAGAATTTTGTTAGGCGAACGGGTCTCAGGAGTGACACATAGAACGTGTCGTGGATCTTCATGTGCTGGGGCATCTGTAAATGGTACTCTATGGGGTTTACTTGGGACAAAAAATTGAAAGGACCAATAAAACGGGAGGCAAACTCAGCAGATTCCCCGCGTCCTCTAATATTGCGAGTAGCGAGCAAGACCTTGTCGCCCGGGATAATACGGGACCAGGACAGAGAAAAGTGTCAGCCGACTGTCTCTGATGGGACGATTTCTCTCTCGCACAAGAGATGCATGATTGGACATATTTTTTTACATCCTGAGGCAACTGAGGCCACCAATACGACCGTTGGAGAAACTTAGTGGTACGTTTGACTCCAAAATAACCTCCGGTTTTAGAGACATGTGCCCAAGAGAGTACCTTATTTTGAAATTTAGGAAGAACGAACGTCTTCCCGGGAGGAACTTGGTGTCTGCATATCCCCATTAGGAATGACATTTCTGGGCTCGTCACCGTCCTCAATCGTATCCACAGGCAGGGAATAAACCCTACCGCGAAGAGGCTGTGAGCCGGAGACCAAATCAATAGGATGGTCATACGGCTGGTGGGAAGGCAAAGTCTCAACAGCCTTTTTGGAATGCTCAGGACGAGCGGCCAAATCAACAGACGGCTCTGAGACTACCCTCCGGGTCGAGGCAATCATACGCTGAGAAACACCATTCTCACCCCCGAAATTAATTTCCCCCGTGTTCCAGTTAATGTGTGGATTGTGACAACGTAGCCATGGGAGGCCCAATAGCACCTCATTCGATCCACCGGGAATAATGAGAAAAGAGATATCCTCCTGGTGACCCTGAGGAAATTACATGGTGAGGGGAATCGACTGGTAGGTGATTTGCGAGTCTAACAGTGAACCGTTGACTACCTTAATGTTCATTGGTTTGGGCAGTAACTCCATAAGAATGGCATTTCTCTGGGCAAAGGTTAACGACAAAAAATTGCCATCTGCCCCAGAGTCCACCCACGCCTTGGCAGAAACTGCAGTTGCTTCGAAGAGCAACGTCACCTCATATATTAGTTTGGAGGTAGAGGTCCCTAAATCTAACACACCTCCTCCAATGGTGGTTAGACACTCTCGCTCTCCCGCCCGCTTGGAACCCTTATTATTGGGGTACTCCAGTAGATGTGTAGGACGGGAACGAGGGGACCATTTCCTAGTCAGGGATATATCCATAGGCTCAGGTTCCGTGTCTGGAACTGTGGTTTCGGAAATAGGTCTAGAAAATGACGGTGCCAATGGAAACCGAGGTTTAGAGACCTCCAGCTCCAACTTGCTTTCTGCATGATGTAAATCTATTCATTTGGCAAGGGTCATTAACTCTTCCAGAAAGGTTGGAATCTCCCTGATGGCTAGAGCATGTTTTATATGCCGAGCCAGACCATTCCGGAACACCGGAATTAGCGACGGTTCAGACCAATCCAATTCTGCCCCTAATGTAATGAACTGGATGGCATAATGACTGGCGGTGGTCGAACCCTGCTCTAATGTAAGAAGCTTAAGAGCCATATCATGTGTAACCTGAGGACCGAGGAACACACTTTTTAGGGGTCTAAGAAAGAGACCCGAGTTAGCCACTACCGGATCATTCCGTTCCCACAGAGGAGTAGCCTTCTCCAAGGCTTTGCAGGAAAGTAATGATATGACAAAACCCACTTTAGCCCTTTTGGAGGGGAACCGTGCCTCCATAATTTCTAATTGGATGGAGCATAAATTAATAAATCCTCTGCAGGATCTGCTGTCACCAGAACATTTTTCCGGGAGATCAAAACAGGTGCAGCTGCCGCAGCATTTGCCGCAGCAGTGTTTACGAGACTTGCTGCTTGTGCGGCTGCCTGAGTAGCTACTGCATCGAGATCAGCAACCAGAGCGGCCTGCTCCAGAGACCTAAGTCTGGCCTCTAGTTGCTGCGGCGCCGAACACCCTTCGAGTATGAGGGTGAAAACTGGCAACAGAAATATAAAGGTCTTGCCTGTGTTACTTCACATTAAGCAAGATATTGAATATGCACTATCTCTGTTAACTTCACGGAAGATGTGCTGTAGACTGGCGTAGACATAGCCCTGTTAACTGCACAGAAGCCACTTGCCAGATATTAGACCTGCACTATGTGCTGCAGACTGGCGTAGATGTAGCCCTGTTATCTGCACAGAAGCCACTTGCCAGCCGATTAGGAAGTGCATGCGACTCACGCCAGGCGTACGTGCTGCCAACCAGTATGCGACCGGACTGAGCAACTCTCTGTACAGCTGGCAGGCGATGCCCAGGTTATGCGCACAAAGTTTATAAACACTGCACTCATAAGAATAAATTAATGCTTTAAGTGAATATTTATTGAACGTATAGACGAAAGCGATAAGTAATTTTGACGTTTCGGCCTCCACTGGGCCTTGATCACAAAATCGCTGTGAAAGACAGAGAGTGAACATTATAATATATGAAAATAAAAGACAAGAATATACAGGAAATATTTACAAATATTTACATTTTAGGATAATACGTAACCATGTCATAGTATATGGATAGTAAAATAAATAGCATTTGGTTCAGTAGGTGGCAAGACATAGGAGGGGGCTAGGTAAGGAGAAGAATTCTACATTGAGATATCAGAACCCAGGAAAATGCAAGCAAATATTTGTTGAACACCTACCCTTATTGTGTTGATATAAAGGGAAGTATTCTGGACATCCTAGCATAGGATAAGTCCGGAGAAGAGGAGTAAGATCCTTGCAAGAGTTACTGAAATAGATCAGGATAGAGTGAATAATGGAGACCCAGAATAGAATATCTTATACACATGATCTATAATAAATGGTAGTAGTAGTAATGTGATACCTTTAGAACAATAAACGCATGTAACACATGCTTGTAGTGTGATCCTCTAGGGGACGGGATCAGGATCAATTGTATATGGTCTGGGTCTTATAGATAACACCCTTAGGAGAGGTAAAGTAACATAGTTATATTTTGTTCACATGGGTATAAATGTATGTATTTGAATGGTAATTACCAGAAGTAAAATAGTAGACCGCCAGCTGGGGAGTTAGATATAGTCACTGCTAGGCTGTAATGAGAATGTATAGAGTAAATTGGCTCACATTAAAGTATATGTGTATCCACTTGTGGCTAAGAATATTTACCATAATGTGCAGGAAACACTTGCCAGCTATGGTGCTTGTCAGCATAAGGGATAGGCAGTAACTGTAGACACATTAATTCAGGGTAAGTGGTGTGGAAATGCCGGTGGTATAACTTATCTTAGGTTGTGGGAGCTCACATCCGTGTTGGTAGTCGGGAGTCAGGTCCAGAGCGTTGGTGGCTCAATGTAGATCGCTGGCACATCTGTGCCTGAGCATGTGGGGACTGTGGTGGACTCATAGCAGCGCTATAAGAAGCGCTTGCTGATCGCATTGCCGGATGTGACGTCACACGCCGGCGCATGCGCAGAAGGGGTTGATAGTAACGTGAGACGCCCACTGAGCATAGAGTGGGTAGTGGCCAGTCTGCGCTTGCGCGTGAGTGCTAGAGGATGTGCGCTTGCGCGGTGAGTGCTAGAGGATATGGCACTCACTATGGCAAAGGCACTGTAAGGTGGTGAAAGCTCTAGGTGTTCCTGTCAGTGAAAGTATGGCGGTCACAAAGAAAATTGATGCAGCGACAAAATGGGGAATGAATAGAGCGGGGGAAAATAGAGCGGGGGAAAAAGAGAACATAATGGCGGTGTAAACAAGGAACATAAACAATGGATAATCATGATACAATTGAATGATCGGTAAAACAGATAAAATAAAATGCAAGATGCAAATAAATAGGTAATGAGAGAAATCATAAAATTAGCAATAATGGTAAGAGTCCAAACAAAAGATAAATAGAAAAATCATAAACATAAGAATAATGGTAGGAGTCCAAACGAAAATATAATAATAATAATAAATGAGGAGCATGTGACAGGGGTATGGGTCTTACCATCTCAAATGTAGTGTAAGGCCAAACTTATGAGCACCTATGGATTGTTCTAGGGGAAGAGAAGGAAATTAGGTTAGCCAGTCCATCTCCCTGTTTAGACCTTTGGGGTACAGTGTATCTAGGGTGTATATCCAGTATGTCTCACGTTGTTTGAGTAATTTAATGTGGTTACCACCTCGTCTGGGTCTGGGGACGCTTTCTATGACTTGGAACCTAAGTTGGGCTACGTTGTGTTTAGCCTCCTTAAAATGGGCTGGCAAAGGTAGCCAAGTTTTTTCGCACCGGATAGTCGATTTATGACTAGAAATTCGGTCCCTAACGGCCTGAGTGGTCTCACCAATGTATAGCAGGCCGCAGGGACATTTGATAATGTACACAACGAATCGAGATTCACATGTGAAAAAGTCCCTGATGGGGAAGGATTTCCCAGTACGGGGGTGTACCACTTCGTTGCCTCTAATGATGTTCGAACAACTCATGCAGTTCAGGCAGGGGAATGTTCCTGTTCTTTTTTGTCCAGTTAAAGTTTTAGTGGTAGATTGTCTAAAGGATCCCAGGTCAGCTCTAACTACCTTGTCCCGGATATTGTTAGCTCGTCTCGTGCACATGAGTGGTGGGTCACTGAGAGTTTGAATGTCAGGATAAGCCCTGGTGAGGAGTGGCCAGTGCTTCCTAATAAGGTTGTGTATTCTGCGCATGGATGGATGATGGTTATGTACAAATGGGATGCGTGGGTTCTTATGGACACTGATAGCGGTATCAGTGGTACATACTTCATCTATCGCTCTCCTGGATTCTACATTGAGGAGGTCAGTAGGGTAATTGCGCACCTTGAATTTATTGGCCATATCCTGAATTCTGGTTACCTTGAGTTGCGGATCGGATACAATTCTGGTAACCCTTTTGAATTGTGATCTAGGCAAACTATTCTTCATTGGTTTTGAGTGACAGCTATTGTAAAGGAGTAAACTGTTACAGTCAGTGGGTTTGGTGTAGATATCAGTGCTCAAGCAGCCCTCCATATTTTTGATGACACGGGTATCAAGGAATGTGACATTACTGATGTCATGTGTTATGGTAAAGGTAAGTTCTGGTGTGATGCTATTGATGTTGTTGAAAAATTCAAGAAGACTTGATTCACTGCCCGTCCAGATACAGAAGATGTCATCTATGTATCTGACCCACATAGTGGCATGTTGAGTGAATGTGGGATTGGGGTAGATATGTTCTTGTTCGAAACGATCCATGTAGATATTTGCGTAAGCTGGCGCTACGTTCGACCCCATGGCGGTCCCACAGGTCTGTACATAGAATTCGTCGCCAAACAGGAAGTAATTCTCCCTAAGGACCAGGTTGAGTAGGTCTATACACAGTTGGTTGATGTCTCTATCTATATTGGCTTCCTGCAGACTGAGGAGCACCGCTCGAATGCCTTTTTCATGGGTGATGGACGTGTACAAGCTGTTTACGTCCATCGTGCATAAAATGCTGTCGGGAGGGATGTTATTGATGGCACGTATTTTAGTGAGAAAATCACTTGTATCCAAAATAAATGATTTGGTTGCATGGGCATGTGGTGTTAGAAGTTTGTCAAGGAAAATAGATAGAGGATTCAAGATTGAGTCTGTGGATGCTACAATCGGGCGTCCTGGTGGTTTGTGGAGGTTTTTATGTATCTTAGGGAGAATATATAAAATAGGGGTGACAGGATGGTGGTTAGTCAAGAACGTTTTTGTTTTGTTATCAATGGTACCCCGTTCCAGGTAGTTGTCTAGAACTAGGTTGATTTTATGGCGTATGGAGCTGGTTGGGTCCCTGTCGACTTTCTTATAGGTTGTGGTGTCACTGAGTTGTCTCGTGATTTCGGAAATGTAGTAGCTTCTGTTCATGACCACAATGGCCCCACCTTTGTCCGCAGGTTTAATAACAATATTTTATATTGTTTTTAAGTGAGTCTAAGGCCTGTTTCTCAAGGGGGTTAAGGTTGTGGCGGACAGGGAGGAGACCAAGTTGTTGATCATGTATGGTTTGTCTAATGTCCCTGTCTAGTAGTTCGACAAAGGTCTCAACTGCATGGTTAGTTTTAGGCGGCATGAAACTGCTGGGATTACGTAGCCAAAGCTTGTCAATTGAGATATTTGGTCCACTGTTACTGTCAGGTATAGTGCCGGCAGAGTTGAGATTGGTAGTGGTGTTCCCTGCGAAGTGTACTTTGAGTCTGATGTTTCGGTAGAACCGGTGGAGGTCTTTCTCTAGTTGGAAAGAATCCCACTTAGGGGTGGGACAAAATGACAGACCCATATTAAGAACCTTAAATTCGAGAGGGGAGAGGGAATAATCGGAAATGTTAACGACTATGTTTGGACTCCTACCTGGGATCTGAGGATCATCTGGCGGTCCGCTTCTTTTCTTCCTTGACCTCCTTGTTGTCGTGTAGTTTGTCCTAAAAAAGCCGGTCTTGTGCTTGGGGCACCGCCAGTTTCGCTGCCAGAGCCTGCGGAGGAACCCCCTGCAGGTGAGGAGCCCCCGGATTGATAGTAGCCCCCTTGTTGGCGGCGGAATCTTGGGCGTTGTCTCCGAGCTGGTGGGTCCTCCCATCTGTAGACCTTGTTGGATAAATAGTCCTCGGTGTCTCTCTGGAACTTGGCCCGTTTTCTTTCCTCCAATGTTTTTTGATGGGTCACTAGAATGGAATCAACTTTATTTTTGAGGGTTGTGTACTCAGAGGGGCTCAAAGTAGCTGTCAGTTGTGATTCAATAGTTAGAATTTTCTCTTCTGTCTCCTTGATGGCTTCCTGGAGGTGTTCTATGGTGAGTAGAATTAGATCAAGGGAGCACTTGTTGAGAATTTTCTGAAAAGTCTCACAATATTTCTCGTTGTCAGCGAACAGTGTAGGGCGTAGATGGCTGCGTAGGCCCCGAGGGATTTTTCCTTGTCTGTGATATCCCCCAGAGTGGCACAATGTAGGTCATAGGAAATAAGTTTTTTCTTTTCCTTTTCCCAGTCCCGCGTCTTCACGGGACCTGGGATCCTTTAGACAATCTACCACTAAAACTTTAACTGGACAAAAAAGAACAGGAACATTCCCCTGCCTGAACTGCATGAGTTGTTCGAACATCATTAGAGGCAACGAAGTGGTACACCCCCGTACTGGGAAATCCTTCCCCATCAGGGACTTTTTCACATGTGAATCTCGATTCGTTGTGTACATTATCAAATGTCCCTGCGGCCTGCTATACATTGGTGAGACCACTCAGGCCGTTAGGGACCGAATTTCTAGTCATAAATCGACTATCCGGTGCGAAAAAACTTGGCTACCTTTGCCAGCCCATTTTAAGGAGGCTAAACACAACGTAGCCCAACTTAGGTTCCAAGTCATAGAAAGCGTCCCCAGACCCAGACGAGGTGGTAACCACATTAAATTACTCAAACAACGTGAGACATACTGGATATACACCCTAGATACACTGTACCCCAAAGGTCTAAACAGGGAGATGGACTGGCTAACCTAATTTCCTTCTCTTCCCCTAGAACAATCCATAGGTGCTCATAAGTTTGGCCTTACACTACATTTGAGATGGTAAGACCCATACCCCTGTCACATGCTCCTCATTTATTATTATTATTATTTTCGTTTGGACTCCTACCATTATTCTTATGTTTATGATTTTTTCTATTTATCTTTTGTTTGGACTCTTACCATTATTGCTAATTTTATGATTTCTCTCATTACCTATTTATTTGCATCTTGCATTTTATTTTATCTGTTTTACCGATCATTCAATTGTATCATGATTATCCATTGTTTATGTTCCTTGTTTACACCGCCATTATGTTCTCTTTTTCCCCCGCTCTATTTTCCCCCGCTCTATTCATTCCCCATTTTGTCGCTGCATCTATTTTCTTTGTGACCGCCATACTTTCACTGACAGGAACACCTAGAGCTTTCACCACCTTACAGTGCCTTTGCCATAGTGAGTGCCATATCCTCTAGCACTCACCGCGCAAGCGCACATCCTCTAGCACTCACTGCGCAAGCGCAGACTGGCCACTACCCACTCTATGCTCAGTGGGCGTCTCACGTTACTATCAACCCCTTCTGCGCATGCGCCGGCGTGTGACGTCACATCCGGCAATGCGATCAGCAAGCGCTTCTTATAGCGCTGCTATGAGTCCACCACAGTCCCCACATGCTCAGGCACAGATGTGCCAGCGTCTACATTGAGCCACCAACGCTCTGGACCTGACTCCCGACTACCAACACGGATGTGAGCTCCCACAACCTAAGATAAGTTATACCACCGGCATTTCCACACCACTTACCCTGAATTAATGTGTTCTACAGTTACTGCCTATCCCTTATGCTGACAAGCACCATAGCTGGCAAGTGTTTCCTGCACATTATGGTAAATATTCTTAGCCACAAGTGGATACACATATACTTTAATGTGAGCCAATTTACTCTATACATTCTCATTACAGCCTAGCAGTGACTATATCTAACTCCCCAGCTGGCGGTCTACTATTTTACTTCTGGTAATTACCATTCAAATACATACATTTATACCCATGTGAACAAAATATAACTATGTTACTTTTACCTCTCCTAAGCGGTGTTATCTATAAGACCCAGACCATATACAATTGATCCTGATCCCGTCCCCTAGAGGATCACACTACAAGCATGTGTTACATGCGTTTATTGTTCTAAAGGTATCACATTACTACTACTACCATTTATTATAGATCATGTGTATAAGATATTCTATTCTGGGTCTCCATTATTCACTCTATCCTGATCTATTTCAGTAACTCTTGCAAGGATCTTACTCCTCTTCTCCGGACTTATCCTATGCTAGGATGTCCAGAATACTTCCCTTTATATCAACACAATAAGGGTAGGTGTTCAACAAATATTTGCTTGCATTTTCCTGGGTTCTGATATCTCAATGTAGAATTCTTCTCCTTACCTAGCCCCCTCCTATGTCTTGCCACCTACTGAACCAAATGCTATTTATTTTACTATCCATATACTATGACATGGTTACGTATTATCCTAAAATGTAAATATTTGTAAATATTTCCTGTATATTCTTGTCTTTTATTTTCATATATTATAATGTTCACTCTCTGTCTTTCACAGCGATTTTGTGATCAAGGCCCAGTGGAGGCCGAAACGTCAAAATTACTTATCGCTTTCGTCTATACGTTCAATAAATATTCACTTAAAGCATTAATTTATTCTTATGAGTGCAGTGTTTATAAACTTTACTATTTAGGGGTTTCTGATCCCGTTCACTTGCACCACCATTCACCCGTGTGCCAAACCCTCGCTACCTAACTACAGGTTATGCGCACCGCAGTCTGCTCAGGGTGTATCGCTACCCTCTTGACGGAGCTAGACTGTGCCACATTGGCTGTCTGTCTGGCATAAGCTAACCTGCTTGAAGGACCTGTGCTAAGTAGCTGAGCGAACTCTGGAATAAGCAGGTCACGGAGAGCAAAGCTAGAGAGCACGTGGAACCCAGATTCTGGTACGTCCACACATGAGCACTACCTATAAAGTATGATCTGACTGCGCCGCAGACAGCCAAGCTATTTAAGGGCTAAGCCCTGCCCCCAGCCATCTCGTTTATCGCATCACTGATGACGTCACTCGTGACCAATCAGGCGGTGCCAGGTCACCGGATCAGCTGACATCAAATCACCAATCACGGTCCGCCATGTCACGGGCATGCTCAGTGCAGGAAATCCTGGACTTAGGCTGTGGTAGCCCTGTTCCTTTCTGCAATCTATGCTTAAAGCTACTAGGAACAAAGGCCCTTGCAACAGCTCGTACTTCTCTTGTACTGGCTAGGCGTTTGGATCGACAGTGAAGCTAAGCAGTATCTGCCTTGGCTGAGACCTGGATGGGGGGACCACCGATGCCTCAGATCTAGGTTCAGATCCAGCTGATGCCTCACAGCTGGAGGCTGTTTTGGCAATGTAAACCAAAACCTGTTCTTGATGCTCTTTCTTTATAAGCTGTTTACCTTTCCCAGAAAAGGGAGCCTTACAGGCCTTCTGGAGCCAGACGATGACGCAGGCTCAACACCTCATGCCTTAGATGCTATTGTGCTTTTGGCACTACCAGCAGATGCACTATCACCACCATCAGTATCAGCTGGCTCCCCCGCCCACGTCCACGGTCTCTTCTACCATACTTCCTCATGTTTGGGAAAATGTACCAAAAATACCAACAGATATATGGCACTACATCAGAAGCGTACAGCTGTATACGGTGAAGGGCTAATTGTAAATCTCCTTATATATTTCGGAAGTCACACACAGACGCTCACTCAGTATGGATTAGAACAGAATATAAAAAGCAGAAAAACGGTACTGTATCAGAAGCGTACAGCTGTATACAGTGTAGGGGTAATTGTAAATCTCCGTATATATTTCCGGAGTCACACACAGATGCTCACAGGCTCAGTATGGATTAGACCAGAATATAAAAAACAGAAAAAGGGTACTGTATCTGAAGCGTACAGCTGGATACAGTGTAGGGGATATTGTAAATCTGTATATATTTCTGGAGTCACACACAGACGCTCTCTCAGTATGGATTTGACCGTAATACAAAAGGCAGAAAAATATACTGTATCAGAAGATACCAGGTGTAAATAGTATAGGGTAAAATTTAAATCTCTGAATATATTTCCGGAGTCACACACAGACGCTCTCTCAGTATGGATTTGACCAGAATACAAAAAGCTGAAAAAAGGTACTGTATCTGAAGATACCAGGTGTATATAGTATAGGGTAAACTTTAAATCTCTGTATATATTTCCGGAGTCACACATAAAGGCTCTATCAAGATGGATTTGCCCATAATAAAAAAGGCAGAAAAAAGCTACTGTATCAGAAGATACCAAGTTCATATAGTATAGGGTAAAATTTAAATCTCCATATATATTTCCGGATTCACACACAGACGCTCACACAGTATGGTTTTGACCAGAATAAAAAAAAGCTGAAAAAAGGTACTGTATCAGAAGATACAAGGTGTATATAGTATAGGGGAAAATTGTAAATCTCCGTATATATTTCCGGAGTCACACACAGACGCTCACTCAGTATGGTTTTGACCAGAATACAAAAAGCTGAAAAAAGGTACTGTATCAGAAGATACAAGGTGTATATAGTATAGGGTAAACTTTAAATCTCCGTATATATTTCCCGAGTCCACACAGACGCTCACTCAGTATGGATTTAACCAGAATACAAAAAGCTGAAAAAAGGTACTGTATCAGAAGATACAAGGTGTACACTGTGTTCCAACTTATTATGCAAAAATTGTTTAGGAGTGATAAGGTAAGAATTTTTTTGTTTGTCAGTTAAACTCATTGATGGTGATGTGTGTCAGGGCTCTTTATATCACTGTAAGCAATTGCAGACACCTGTGCTAATTAGTTTGGCAGGTGTGTCCAATGAAAGGCAAGACTACTTAAGAAGGCTGTCCCACAATATTAAGCAGCCTACATTTTCTGCCAAAATGGGAAAGAAAAAGGATGTGTCGGCTGCTGAGAAGCAACAAATTGTGGAGTGTTTAGGTCAAGGCATGTCTACATTCAACATTGCCAAGACACTTCATCGTGATCATCGCACAATCAAGAAGTATGTAGCTGATTCACAGTACACACGTGTGCATGCTGATAAGGGAAAATTGAGGACTCTTTCCTACAGGCAATTATGTCAGGTTAAAAGAGCAGCGGCAAAAAAGCCTTGTCATAGCAGCAGACAAGTTTTTGAAGCTGTTGGTGCCTCCAACATCCCCCGAACAAGATGCAGGGTCCTTCAGAGGTTTGCAGCTGTGCGTAAGCCATCCTGTCAACCTCCTCTATCCACTGCACACAAGCAGGAACGGCTCCAGTGGGCCAAACAATACATGAAGACTGACTTCAAAACTGTTTTGTTCACCGATGAGTGCCGTGCAACGCTCGATGGTCCAGATGGATGGAGTGGAGGATGGCTGGTTGATGGACTCCCCATGCAAACACGGCTATGGCGCCAACAAGGAGGAGGTGGAGTAATATTTTGGGCTGGAATAATGGGGAGAGAGATTGTCGGCCCCTTTAGGATCCCTGAAGGGGAAAGATGAACTCCATAGTGTATGTTGAGTTTCTCAAACAGCACTTCTTGCCATGGTTCAAGAAGAAGAACCATGCATTCCGCAGCAAGATCATTTTCATGCATGATAATGCACCGTCTCATGCTGCACATAACACATCTGCATCTCTGGCTGCTATGGGCATAAAAGGGGACAAACGTATGGTGTGGCCCCCATGCTCCCCTGACCTCAACCCCATTGAGAACCTCTGGAGCATCATCAAAAGGAGTGTCTATGATGGCGGGAGGCAGTTCACATCTAAGCAACAGCTCTGGGAGGGTATTCTGTCCTCATGCAAAACAATTGAAGCAGAAACCATCCCAAACCTGACAAATTCAATGGACGATAGAGTTCAGAAGCTCCTTTCGAACAAGGGGTCCTATGTGCAAATGTAACATCACCTAGAATAAAGTTTTGAGTTGAAAACTGTTTGATTTCAGTTTGTAATAACCTGCTAATGCTTATAATTTCAAAAATGACAATTTTTTTGTTCTTTATTAAAATGAAAAGGTAGAAAACTCTGCTGTGCATAATAATTTGGAACATGCATTTTGAGTGCAGTTTGAGTGTTTTATTTTTTAAAAAATATACTGTTATCATAGGCAGTTTGTACAAAAACCTTTCAATTGTATTCTAATAGTTATTTGACTGGAAAATTACAATGACTGCAATTCATATAGGTAATTTGGGAAAATCTGAGAAAATATTATTTGCATAATAATTTGGAACACAGTGTATATAGTATAGGGGAAAATTGTAAATCTCCGTATATATTTCCGGAGTCACACACAGACGCTCTCAGGCTCAGTATGGACTAGACCAGAATATAAAAAGCCAAAAAACGGTACTGTATCTGAAGCTTACAGCTGTAAACAGTGTAGGGGTAATTGAAAATCTCTGTATATATTTCCGGAGTCACACACAGACGCTCTCTCAGTATGGATTTGACCAGAATACAAAAAGCAGAAAAGGTACTGTATCAGAAGATACCAGGTGTATATAGTATAGGGGAAAATTGAAATCTCCGTATATATTTCTGGAGTCACACACAGATAGTCAGCATGTATTTGTCCGTGATACCAGCTGGTAAACGGTAGTGTGTGAGGATTGGACAGCTCTATACGGTATGGGAAGAAATGAACGCTCAGTAACTGTGCAGAAAAAAACAATAAAAGTATTAGTGCTGTGTAAAAAGCAGTCTGCACAGCAGTGTACACACAGCAATACAGCTAGAAGGCAGCCTATTAACCAGCGCTTCTGCACACAAGAATATCCTTCCCTGTCACTGGCAGCCTAAAACCGACTTTGGCGCTCGGGTCGACGACCTCATTGCCGACTTCACGCTATGGTCGGGTTTCGCTCAGCAAAACCCGACTTTAGCGAAAGTCAGCGACTTTTGAATCTGACCAACCTGTTTCGCTCAACTCTAATAGTGACCTTTATAAAAGACACCAGTCCACAGACTCAATTAATCAGTCAGACTCTAACCTCTACAACATGGGAAAGACCAAAGAACTTTATAAGCATGTCAGGGACAAGATCTTAGACCTTCACAAAGCTGGAATGGGTTACAAAACCATAAGTAAGATGCTGGGTGAGAAGGATACCACTGTTGGTGCAAAAGTAAGAAAATGGAAGAAATACAAAATGACAATCAACATCGATCTGGGTCACCATGCAAAATCTCACCTCATGGGGTATCCTTGATTACAAGGAAGGTAAGAGATCAGCCTACAACAACACGGGGTAAAATTGTTAATGATCTCAAGGCATCACCAAGAAAACCATTGGTAAAACATTAAGCCATAAAGGTTTAAAATTCTGCAGTCTCCGCAAGGTTGCCTTGCTCAAAAAGGCACATGTGCAGGCTCTTCTGAAATGTGACAATGAACACCTGGATGATTCTGTGAGTGATTGAGAGAAGGTGCTGTGGTCAGATGAGACAAAAATGTAGCTCTTTGGCACTAACTCAACTCACCGTGTTTGGAGGAAGAGAAATGCTGCCAATGATCCAAAAAACACCATCCCCACCGTCAAGCATGGAGGTAGAAACATTATGTTTTGGGGGTGTTTCTCTGCTAAGGGCAAAGGACGACTTCACCATATCAGTGGGAAAATGGATGGAGCCATGTACCGTAAAATCCTTAGTGACAATCTCCTTTCCTCTGCCAGGACATTAAAAATGGGTCGTTTCTGGGTCTTCTAGCAAGGCAATGACCCAAAACATACAACCAAAGGAACAAAGTAGTGAATCAAAAAGAAACACATTAAGGTCATGGAGTGGCCTAGTGCGTCTCCAGATCTTAATCCTATTGAAAACTTATGGAGGGAATTGAAGCTCCGAGTTGCCAAGCGACAGCCTCAAAATTTTAATGTTTTAGGCTATGTTCACATTAGCGTCTCTGTGTGCAGTGTATCATCTGCATGCCAAAATACATTCTAACGCATGGTTACGCATGCGTTGGCATTTTCATTGAATTTTGTGGGAGAATTTCCTTGACAAAAGCCACACCCAATAGGCATGTCTAATAGGGAATCTGTATATATAGACCCTACACAGATGAAATCCTCATCTTTTGCTGCTGTATCTAGCTGCAAGATGGATCTTGGCATACAGAGCTTCTATTGTAATCTGGATTTATCATTATCATTGAAATTGTCTTTTGCCTTTGCTGTGGCTTGTGAAGAAGAATAAGAGTAAGATGGAGAAGATGTCATCATCGCTATTGGCAACACCCCATTGTAGAAGTCCGAGAGAGCCATGGAGCTTACCACTCGTTGTACAACGAGCTGCGTGAAAACCTGCAGAGGTTTTTAGAATACCCCAGGATGTCTGAACAGAGCTTCGATGAATTGCTGCAACGTGTCTAGGATACATCACCAGGCAGGACACACAGCTACGTCAATCAATTTCTGCTGAGGAACGTCTGTTGGTGACCTTGAGGTAAGTAAATTTGAAAACTAAACACCTCTCATTGATATGATTGCTTAAAAGCCATGTAATGTTTTTTTTTCCATCATTTAATATGATTATTATAAAAGCCATGTACTTATTTTTTTTTTCCATTTTCTGTTTGGAAGATTCCTGGCTTCCGGAGAGACCTTAAGATCTCTACATTTCCAATTTCGGATTGGAGTGTCCACACTTTCTGGGATTGTTGGAGACACCTGCAGGGCTTTATGTGATGTTTTGCATGCAGAATTCCTCCCCCAACCCACAACTGAACTCTGGCTTGAAAAAGCTGAAAAATTCAAGGACATTTGTAATTTTCCGAACTGTGTTGGGCCTGTGGACGGCAAACACATTCGGATTCTGTAACCTTCTGAAAGTGGTTCTGAGTATTTCAATGATAAAAAATACTTTTCCATTGTTTTGATGGCGATCGCAGATGCTAACTGTAGATTTTTCGCCATTGACGTTGTCTCATTTGGACGAGGAAATGACTCACAGACTTTCAAAAACTCTGATATGGGCCAACGTTTGTATGGTAATGATTTTAATTTTCCACAGCCACGACCTCTTCCCAACGCTGAAGGACCTCCAATGCCCTTTGTTGTTGTTATGGATGAGGCATTCCAAATGTGTGCCAACCTCATAAAACCGTACTGGAGTCTGAACTTGAATCACTCAAAAAGGATTTTCAACTACTGACTGACAAGGGCACGAAGAACTGTCGAGTGTGCCTTTGGATTGCTGGAATCTAAATGGCGCATTTTGAGAACACCCATCAATCTAAAAACTGAGACAATTGATGATGTGGTAAAATCATGTGTTGTTATGCACAATTTCATACTTGAAAAAGAGCGACAACAATTAGAACTTAACGAACCGGTTGATAGCAATTTGCAGGATTACAGTCATCACCCTGTGAGAACTACAGTACAGTGAAAGTTGCCCAGATGAGGGATGAGTTTGCTGCTAATTTTGTCTCGGATACTGGACGATATGGTTTAATACAGTTTAAGAAAATGATATATGATTCCTTGCTTTACACTGTGTGCAGAATTATTAGGCAAATGAGTATTTTGATCACATCATCCTTTTTATACATGTTGTCCTACTTCAAGCTGTATAGGCTTGAAAGCCAACTGCCAATTATGTAAATCAGGTGATTTGCATCTCTGTAATGAGGAGTGGTGTGGTCTAATGACATCAACACCCTATATAAGGTGTGCTTAATTATTAGGCATCTTCCTTTCCTTTGGCAAAATGGGTCAGAAGAGAGATTTGCCGGACTCTGAAAAGTCAAAAATTGTGAGATGTCTTGCAGAGGGATGCAGCAGTCTTGAAATTGCCAAACTTTTGAAGCGTGATCACCGAACAATCAAGCGTTTCATGGCAAATAGCCAACAGGGTCGCAAGAAGCGTGTTGATAAAAAAGGCGCAAAATAACTGCCCATGAATTGAGGAAAATCAAGCGTCAAGCTGCCAAGATGCCATTTGCCAACAGTTTTGCCATATTTCAGAGCTGCAACGTTACTGGAGTATCAAAAAGCACAAGGTGTGCCATACTCAGGGACATGGCCAAGGTAAGGAAGGCTGAAAAAACGACCACCTTTGAACAAGAAACATAAGATAAAACGTCAAGACTTGGCCAAGAAGTATGTTAAGACTGATTTTTCTAAGGTTTTATGGACTGATGAAATGAGAGTGACTCTTGATGGGCCAGATGGATGGGCCCGAGGCTGGATCAGTAAAGGGCAGAGAGCTCCACTCCAACTCAGACGCCACAAGGTGGAGGTGGGGTACTGGTATGGGCTGGTATCATCAAATATGCACTTGTGGGACCTTTTCGGGTTGAGGATGGAGTGAAGCTCAACTCCCAGACCTACTGCCAGTTTCTGGAAGACACCTTATTCAAGCAGTGGTACAGGAAGAAGTCGGTATTGTTCAAGAAAAACATGATTTTCATGCAGGACAATGCTCCATCACATGCATCCAAATACTCTACAGCATGGCTGGCCAGTAAAGGTCTAAAAGAAGAAAAAATAATGACATGCCCCCCTTGTTCACCTGATCTTAACCCCATATAGAACCTGTGGTCCCTCATAAAATGTGAGAGCTACAAGGAGGGAAAACAGTACACCTCTCGGAACAGTGTCTGGGAGGCTGTGGTGGTTGCTGCACGCAATGTTCATCTTAAACAGATCAAGCGACTGACAAAATCTATGGATGGAAGGCTTTTGAGTGTCATCGTAAAGAAAGGTGACTATATTGGTCACTGATTTTTTTTGGTTTTGAATGTCAGAAAGGTTTATTTCTAAATTTTGTGTTATATTGGTTTACCTAGTGAAAATAAACAAGTGAGATGGGTATATATTTGGTTTTTATTACCGTATATACTCGAGTGTAAGCCGACCCGAGTATAAGCCGACCCCCCTAATTTTGCCACAAAAAACTGGGAAAACTTATCGACTCGAGTATAAGCCTAGGGGGGAAAATGAAATTATGCCCCATATGCTGCCCCATATATTATGCCCCACAAGATGCTCCATTTATTGTGCCCCATATGTTGCCCCACGTATTATGCCCCACAAGATGCTCCATAGATTGTGCCCCATAGATGCTCCATAGATTGTGCCCCCATAGATGCTCCATAGATTGTGCCCCCATAGATGCTCATTAGATTATGCCCCCATAGATGCCTCATGTATTATGCCCCATAGATGCTCCATAGATTGTGCCCCATAGATTATGCCCCCATAGATGCTCCATAGATTATGCCCCTATAGATGCTCCATAGATTGTGCCCCCATGTATTATGCCCCCATAGATTATGCCCCTATAGATGCTCCATAGATTGTGCCCCCATGTATTATGCCACCATAGATTATGACCCTATAGATGCTCCATATATTGTGCCAACATAGATTATGCCCCCATAGATTGTGCTCCCATAGATTATTCCCCCATAGATGCTCCATAGTATCGGTCCCATATGCTGCCGCAGCTGCTGCAAAAAAAGACATACTCACCTCTCGTCGCTGGGGGCCCGGTACCGGTGTCCTGAGCAGGCGGGGACACCGGTGCGCTATTGGGGACAGGTGCCGGTGTCACCGCTCGCTCAGGGCCCCGGCACCTGCGATATTTACCTGTCACCCGTTCCGCCACTGTTTTCCGGATCCTCCAGCAGTGAATGATCAGGCAGAGGGCGCGGCGCGCAGTAACCACGTCATCGCGCCCTCTACCTGAACATCGCAGCAAGAGGACCCGAGGACACAGCGGCGAGCAGCGGTGGAACGGGACAGGTAAGTATCGCTTATACTCACCCTTACGCCGGCGCGTCTCTGCAGCCCTGCTCTTCTCCCGCAGTCTCCGGTGCCAGTGTTCAGTGGTCACATGGTACCGCTCATTAAAGTCATGAATATGTGCATATTCATGACTTTAATGAGCGGTACCACCTGACCGCTGAACACAGGCGCCGGAGACTGCGGGAGAAGAGCAGGGGGGCTGCAGAGATCGCATCGGCGGAACGGTGAGTATATAGAACAGCTGCGCTCCGCCCCTGTATATGACTCGAGTATAAGCCGAGAGGGGGACTTTCAGCCCAAAAAAATGGGCTGAAAATCTTGGCTTATACTCGAGTATATACGGTAAGTTGCCTAATAATTCTGCACAGTAATAGTTGCCTGCACCAACAAATATCCTCCTAAGATAGCCAAATCTAAAAAACCCACTCCAACTTCCAAAAGTATTAAGCTTTGATATTTGAGTCTTTTGGGTTGATTGAGAACATATTTGTTGTTCAATAATAAAAAGAATCCTCTCAAATACAACTTGCCTAATAATTCGGCACACAGTGTATGTTTGCTAGTAAATGTTATATGTTTCCTTATTTTACCACTAATAAAACTCCTCGAGTTAAACACCCCTTTCAACTTAAACTAAACAATACAATACACACATGTGTGTGTTTTCACATAAACAGACAAAGAAAACACTGGGAGTGTGCAAACCAAATAAAACTTGATTATTTTGCATTTAACAACAATTATTTTTGTGTTCAGGGTCTGTATGATGGTGAAATATTGTGGACTTTGGTGGTGTGGAGCTGAGATGATTGGGTATCATTAGATGATGAAGGGGTTACAGAGGAAGGAGCTATAAATTCATAGCTTGGCTACTGGATGGGATTTAGCACATTGGGAGAAGTGGAAAGGTTAGACGTTGAACTGTGGAAAGGGATAGACAAATTGGAACGGAGGGAACCAAGGGAAGGTAGTGACACATTACACAACATAGACACAATAGGATGTGATGGTGGAGATGATAGGACCATTTATGGGTGACGTTTCATGCTCCGGGTGTTGATTTTTCGGTGCGGTGCAGAGTCACTAGTGGTACTCTTTCTGGGCTTCTTTTTTGGATGAGTGGGAGTTTTGGCCTCTGTTTCAGTGTGCTAGCATAGTGCTGCACTCTGTAACGTGCTGGATGCTGCTTGCTGCAGGGGTGCTGCACTCTGGAGCGTGGTGTAGCTGTGAACTGGGGAAACAGGCCAGTGATGCTGTGCTTGTTGATGCAGGTAAAATCCAGCCTGCGGCTGATAGCTTCTGGACTGCTGCTGTACTACCTCGCTGTAAGCAGCCTGGCAGGCTTGCATGACGTTCAGCTGGAGTTCAGGCATAAGGTTTTCCGTCACGCCCCGCTCTATTGCTGAAAGTAAATGTTTTACCGGTCTCTTAAGGTAGGTTTCTGTGGACATCTGAGTGAACAAACTGTCCACTTTATCTCCAACCACCTTCATACCATACTGGAAGATCGAGCTTAACTGAATAAACTCAGGCATGACTGACCTCTCCCAGGCCCGCTGCCGCTGACGAGAAGTCCCAACATAAGCAGTGGCAGAGGGCTGGGAGAGGTGAAAACCTGATGGACCTGCTGTCTGTTCCCTAGCCTGTGAAGCCTGCCTGGTTGCTCCATCGCTGGTGGATGATTAAGACAGTTCGTTGGCTGGTCGATGAGGGGCCGCTCCAACAGATGAAGATACAGGTTGTATAGGGCTGCTCCAGGTTCTGTGGGGAAATTAACCCCTTCACCCCCAAGGGTGGTTTGCACGTTAATGACCGGGCCAATTTTTACAATTCTGACCACTGTCTCTTTATGAGGTTATAACTCTGGAACGCTTCAACGGATCTTCGCGATTCTGAGACTGTTTTCTCGTGACATATTGTACTTCACGTTAGAAGTAAAATTTCTTCGATATAACTTGCGTTTATTTTTGAAAAAAATGCAAATATGGCGAAAATTTTTAAAATTTTGCAATTTTCAAACTTTGAATTTTTATTCCCTTAAAACAGAGAAATATGTCACATAAAATAGTTAAGAAATAACATTTCCCACATGTCTACTTTACATCAGCACAATTTTGGAACCAACATTTTTTTTGTTAGGAAGTTATAAGGGTTAAAAGTTGACCAGCGATTTCTCATTTTTACAACAAAATTTACAAAGCCATTTTTTTTAGGGACCACCTCTCATTTGAAGTCACTTTGAGGGTCTATATGGCAGAAAATACCCAAAAGTGACACCATTCTAAAAACTGCACCCCTCAAGGTACTCAAAACCACATTCAAGAAGATTATTAACCCTTCAGGTGCTTCACAGGAACTAAAGCAACGTGGAAGGAAAAAATGAATATTTAACTTTTTAGCCACAAAAATGATCTTTTACAAACTTTTTTTTTATTTTCACAAGGGTAAAAGGAGAAAATGGACAAATAAGGTTGTTATGCAATTTCTCCTGAGTACGCCAATACCCAATATGTGGGGGAAAAACCACTGTTTGGGCACACGGCAGAGCTCGTAAGGGAAGGAGCGCCGTTTGACTTTTTCAAACTAAAATTGGCTGGAATTGAGATTGGACGCCATGTCGTGTTTGGAGAGCCCCTGATGCGCCTAAACAGTGGAAACCCCCACAAGTGACACCATTTTGGAAACTAGACCCCCTAAGGTACTTATCTAGATCTGTTGTGAGCACTTTGAACTCCCAAGTGTTTCACAAAAGCTTATAATGCCTGGGTGTGAAAAAAAAAAAAAACAATTTTCCACAAAAATGATTTTTTAGTCCCAAATTTTTGAATTTTCCCAAGGAAATTGGACCCCAAAAGTTGTTGTCCAATTTGTCCTGGGTACGCTGATACCCCATATGTGGGGGGGGGGAACTGTTTGGGTGCACGGCAGGGCTTGGAAAGGAAGTAGTAACGTTTTGGAATGCAGACGTTGATGGGGGTCATGTTCCGTTTGCAGTGCCCCAGATGAGCCTAAACAGTGGAAACCCCCCACAAGTGACCCCATTTTGGAAACTATACCCCCTAAGGAACTTATCTAGATCTTTGGTGAGCACTTTGAACCCCCAAGTGCTTCACACAAGTTTATAATGCCCGGGCATGAAAATAAAAAATCCTATTTTTTTCCCACAAAAATTATCTTTTAGTCACTAATTTTTTATTTTCTCAAGGGTAACAGGAGAAATTGGACGACATAAGTTGTTGTACAATTTGTCCTGAGTACGCTGATACCCCATATGTGGGTGGGAACCACTGTTTGGGCGCACGGCAGAGCTCGGAATGGAAGGAGCACCATTTGACTTTTTCCAACCAAAATTGGCTGGAATTGAGATTGGATGCCATGTTGCATTTGGAGAGCCCCTGATGTGCCTAAACAGTGGAAACCCCCCACAAATGACCCCATTTTGGAAACTAGACCCCCTAAGGAACTTTTCTAGATCTTTGGTGAGCAATTTGAACCCCCAAGTGCTTCACACAAGTTTATAACGTAGAGCCGTAAAATTTAAAAATCATATTTTTTCCACAAAAATGATCTTTTCACCCCAATTTTATTTTTCCAAGGGTAACAAGACTCCAAAAGTTATTGTGCAATTTGTCCTGAGTGCGCTGATACCCCATATGTGGGGGTAAACCACTGTTTGGGTGCATGGCAGAGTTTGGAAGGGAAGGAGCGCCGTCTGACTTTTCAACGCAGAATTGGCTGGACGCCATGTCGTGTTTGGAGAGCTCCGATCTG
>JARQOD010000005.1:59234798-59343219 GCA_033576555.1 Oophaga sylvatica
TCTTGCAGCTGAATACAGCAGCCAAAGATGAGGATTCTATCAGTGCAGTATATCTTATATATAAGAAATCCCATGAGGTACGCTATTGTGTGTCTGAGTGTCAAGGAAAAGCTACTGTAAAAGCATTGGAAATATTGAACGCATGCGCATAAACAACGCAAACGCAAGCCAAAATGCATGCACATGCAGCCGTTTTTTGCCATCATACATAAGATGATGCAGAAAAAAACGCTGGGTAAGCATGCGTTTGCATGCGTTTGCACGTGCAGATGATATGCTGCGCACACAAATGCTAATGTGAACCTAGCCTAAGCTTTACTTACCTACTCTGATTCCAGTGCTGACTTTAGCAGCGGCCCCTGTCTTTATTAACCGGCTGCAGTGGTATCATCATGGTGAGAGCTCTGAAGTCAATCACTGAGCTCAGTGACTCAGCCGATGTGTAGCCCTGGTGTGTAAGGCACACATAAAAATCCTGGAGGTGTGCGGAGAGGTAACAGTTTAATGCTTGATATCCATTCACTCCATCACACACTTGGACACACCCAAGGGTATATAAGGTAGTGACATACAGCAGAGCCCAGTCAGTTCCTGTCTTCGGACAGAGGAGTCAAGCCTTGGGTGGCTCAGGAGTGAGTCATCCCACCAGTGTGCAGTCTGTGCAGGAGGAGAGGAGATCAGATTGCATTTCCTGTCAAGCTCTGTGTGAGCTAAAGTCAGACAGACAGTTGGATGGAAAGAAGAGTTAGCAGCAGAAACTTCAGTCGCCTGTCCCAAGGACAGTGAAGTTCAGTTGATGTGTTCCTGAACTAGGAGAATACTGAGAATCTGTCAGCGAGCTCCAAGGAAGAAGTAAGAAAGGATTGCCTTGTACTATCCTAGGAAGTGTGGAGTGCTTATGTTAAGAGCGCGAGCAGGGCGAAGGGCGCAGTGGAAGGATTGAGCAGTGCCTTAGGTATAGGATTACCTGCACAATTTACCCGGTCACTGGGGACCGAAGTGTTGCTATCGCTTCACGCATAGTAACGGAACAACCAGAGGTTCGCTGGACTACAAGTCGCAGGAACAAGCCCTAAGTGTCAGTACTAACCGGAGTCAGGTGAAATAGGGACTTTGAGCCTGATCAGCAAAAGTAAGAACCTAGTTTCATCACTTGGAAGGCTCCACACAATGCTGACCGGGCAGTACAGCTATGGAGTTAGCTGGAGTATTCGAGTTAACTTAGCTCTATGCTAGTTGGACTCATCAATTGGAAGTTAAGGAGGCCTCTAACCTGCTCAGCTGTTACCTAGACGTGCATTCTCCACCCCGACCAGCTTCCCGGGACCTGCCTAAACATCTGATAAGTAAAAGGTAATGGAAAGACGCTGGATGGTGTGAGACTGATTCATTTATCTGCACCCTACATGATTATAACCATAGACTTTGAGGGACCAGTCCCACCTTGGGGGACCCGTCATCTAGCTGCCATAACATCCCCTCAGAGATCTACAGCAGCGCTGGTCTTAGTGACTAGAAAACTACAGGTGGCGTCACGAACTGTTATCTACCAATCCCCTGTAAATAATTCCCCCATCATACGCCTGACCGCCAGGGCCACGGACCGAGCCACGCTACCAGTGACATTCCCTATAGAAATCTAACAGGCTCGGCTCCGAGTACCCCCATTGCCCTGGTAACCCACAATTGTGGTGCGGGTCATAACACAAACTTGGCGTCACGAACAGGATCCGAAACTTGCAGCATTGCGAGCCCTGTGTGCCTGTGAAGTGTTTTGGTGAAAAAGACTGTTGCTGTTGTTTGGCGCCAAAATACCGCCATTTTACCGCCAAGTTGGCGCCCTGAGGCGCTGGAGAAGGAGTTGGCGTACCTTCGTGGGCGTGTACCCCCCTGAAGCGCGAAAAGTTAATGGCCGCCCTCTCCAAGGCCTATTACAATGTGAGATCCAGCCCCACTGCTAAAGAAATACGCCTCCTCTTCATCCTCTATGCGAAGAGGAGGAGACCAAATCCCGCCTCCACGGAAAGGACCAGAATGTTCCTGTTGAATACCACAGATATACCGGGACCGAGGTGCAGAAGGACAGGAGCAGCTATGCAGTGGAGCAGTGGTGGGCAGGCCCTGCTCCCCAGAAAAGCTGTTGCTTGAACCGGTGCCATCTCTAATACAGGAACTTCAGCAAACCATGCTGGAGCTGCAGAAAGAGAATGTGGTGCTCAGAAGATTAATCCAGCGTCATGCAGACATGCAGGAGACAGAGAGGCGCTGGCGTGTCCAGACACAGCGGCTGCTGTGGAACCCAGTGTTCTCTCCTACAAGCTTTAATGCCGCTCCTGATTTCCCAAAATCACTGCTGAGAAAGGCTGAGGGACGACCGGAGGCTGCCACCAAAAGTGCTGTACCTGATCCCACCGATGCGGAGGTGGAGGCGAAGGAGGCTGAGGAGGTCCTGCCCGTTCCGGAGTGCCAGCCAGGCAAGGAGGCCGCAGCAGATTACAGTCCCCCGGTAGGGACACCGGAGGGAACCCAGCCGTCTGTGAAGGAGCAGCGACAGCAGGTTTAGTGCGTCCCCAACTGAGCCATTGCGCACACCTGCTTCCTGCTCTGCATCACACCAGCATTGTGCATCGGCATCGCCCCCTGCGTACACCTCCGTATCGCAATCGGCGACCCAATCTACATCGCAAACTGCGGTTACAGCTGAATCGCCAACAGCGACGCAATCGGCGTCTCACAAGGAGAAAGCACCGGCGTGCCCCAAGCGGTTCGCACAAGGACAGTAGCGACCCAAACCCTGATAGCAGGTCACGACCTGTTGTCATGTGCTCTAAGGAGCACGCATTGTTCCAGCCCCCGGGGGGGAAAAATGTAGTTGAAGTAATTAAAAAGTAAAGACCGGTAGGATCCAGACAGGGGTTTACCGCATACAATAGTGTATAAAGTTGAAAAGAAAGTTCACATAATTGCACTTGAAGTGTATGTATGTTTATATAACTTGCAAATTGCACTTTATTATTGTCTACTGATGTTTGATATATGGAGTAGAATACCCGGCTGGGTACAAGAATAAAAATTTGCAAAAGTTAAGAAAAATGCTGTTTACCAATTTTGCATAGTTTTACATATAGAATACCCTGGTTGGGTAAATACCGTGAGGAGTATAATGTGAGTTTCAGAAGTTACCAATATGTGTTTTTAACCATATCATGGACTGAGAGGCGGGAGGACTGTGCCAGCCCAGAACTTATCCTGTAAATAGTTGCGCTTCGGTGCATTATATTGGTTTTACACGAAGCCACTATTATACAACTACCTCAGAAGAAAAACCCGTGTGGTGGGACCAGAAAGAGGTCTGCAATAAAGTCCTGCAGCCCACCCAGGACCTACGTGGGAGGTTTTTGGCGCGGGTCCTCCAAAAGAATAAAGCAAGTATTAATGTGATTATTTATTGAGTGTCTTGGTGTTTTGATACTTTTGTATTTTCCTACTGTACAAAATGCAACGTTTAAGAATCCTCACCTCCCGGATGGGAAAGAGTTGTAATTAGTGTTGAGCATTCCGATACCGCAAGTATCGGGTATCGGCCGATATTCGCGTTATTGGAATTCCGATACTTAATTCCGATACTTTTTCAATATCGTATACCGGAATCGGAAGTTCCCATAATTCTTTGAGAGGCAATGTGATTTTAGTCAGCCAATGAGGAATCCTACGAAGTGTGGGCAATCCTGTAATGCTGCGGTCATCTTAACTAATGGCATGGCTGTGATTGGCTGCTGAAATGATGTCAGAATGCACTATAAAAGGCGCCGCAGCCATTTTAGCGTCACTGTGCTGTGAACTCAGTAAGGGACAGAACGCTGCTGTGCTGACTCTGAGGGACAGTTAGATATTGCGATTTTGTGTACTACTGTGCTTGAGGCAGGCTAGTTTACCAACCGCTGTGTAAAGCTTCATTTTGCCAGTGTTGTTTTAACAGCTCTGTGCAAGGTGTGTGTGTGACAGTGCAGGTGACGCTGCAGTTTGCTCTGCATCCACCGCTGTTTGTAGGCATCTGCACGTGTCACTGACTCTTTTTTTTTTTATTTTTATTTAGTGGAATTGGTGCAGCTCCATTATATTAGAAAAAAAATCAAATCTATTAGTGTGACGTGCTTCCATCCGTATACAATACATTGGTTGCAAACACTATAGAAGTACAGAAAGGAGCTTTTCACAGATAGTGAATAGTTGTGTTTCAGTGTTCACTGCAGTCTGTGAGGTTTTGATTTTTTGAGTGCAGATCACGCTCCAGTTAGTTCTTCAACCACTGTGGTTGTAGTCTGCTGAGCGTGTGTCACTGCCTCATCCTTCACATTTTTCTCTAATTGGTGCTGCCCATTTTAGTGGAAAAAAATCTAATCTATTAGTGTGACGCGCTTCCATCCGTATACAATACATTGGTTGCAAACACTATAGAAGTACACAAAGGGGCCTTTAACAGCTACAGAACAGTTGTGTTTCAGTGTTCACTGTAGTCTGTGAGCTTTTCATTTGTGAGTGCAGATTACGCTCCAGTTTGTTCTTCAACCACTGCCGGTTGTAGTCTGCTGAGCGTGTGTCACTGCCTCATCCTTCACATTTTTCTCTAATTGGTGCTGCTCCATTTAGTGGAAAAAAATCTAATCTATTAGTGTGACGCGCTTCCATCCGTATACAATACATGGTTTGCAAACACTATAGAAGTACAGAAAGGAGCTTTTCACAGATAGTGAATAGTTGTGTTTCAGTGTTCACTGCAGTCTGTGAGGTTTTGATTTTTTGAGTGCAGATCACGCTCCAGTTAGTTCTTCAACCACTGCTGGTTGTAGTCTGCTGAGCGTGTGTCACTGCCTCATCCTTCACATTTTTCTCTAATTGGTGCTGCTCCATTTTAGTGGAAAAAAAATCTAATCTATTAGTGTGACGCGCTTCCATCCGTATACAATACATTGGTTGCAAACACTATAGAAGTACACAAAGGGGCCTTTAACAGCTACAGAACAGTTGTGTTTCAGTGTTCACTGTAGTCTGTGAGCTTTTCATTTTGTGAGTGCAGATTACGCTCCAGTTTGTTCTTCAACCACTGCCGGTTGTAGTCTGCTGAGCGTGTGTCACTGCCTCATCCTTCACATTTTTCTCTAATTGGTGCTGCTCCATTTTAGTGGAAAAAAATCTAATCTATTAGTGTGACGCGCTTCCATCCGTATACAATACATTGGTTGCAAACACTATAGAAGTACAGAAAGGAGCTTTTCACAGATAGTGAATAGTTGTGTTTCAGTGTTCACTGCAGTCTGTGAGGTTTTGATTTTTTGAGTGCAGATCACGCTCCAGTTAGTTCTTCAACCACTGCCGGTTGTAGTCTGCTGAGCGTGTGTCACTGCCTCATCCTTCACATTTTTCTCTAATTGGTGCTGCTCCATTTTAGTGGAAAAAAATCTAATCTATTAGTGTGACGCGCTTCCATCCGTATACAATACATTGGTTGCAAACACTATAGAAGTACACAAAGGGGCCTTTCACAGATACTGAACAGTTGTCTGCAGGGTTCACTGTAGTCTGTGAGGAATAACCACACTTAGGCCTTATAACTTTTCTGACTTTCTTTATCAATCTACCAAGATGAAGAAGTCAGTGAGTAAGGCACGTGGTCGTGGTCGAGGCCGTGGATTTGCAGCAGGGAGAGGACGTGGGGATTCTGTGGCTGCTGCCGCACCCAGTGACACAGCATCCACCAGTTTTCCCCCGTGAGCGTTCCTTTATGCGCACTTTTGTAGGAGCTCAGCGTACCCCCCTGCTGCGTGAAGAACAAATTGAAGCCGTTGTTGGTTGGATGGCAGCCAATGCATCGACTTCAATAGCTTCCACCTCCTCTCAGGACCACAGCACTGTTGAACAACCATCAGTCTCTTCACCGCCTGCCAATTGCCCAGGCAGTCAGAGAGCTCTGTACAGGAGCCAGCTGAGTCTCTGCTTCTGTTCTCAGAATCTGTTGGCTTGGAAACAGGGGCCCAGCCAAGCAGCATTCTGGAATGTGAAGAAGAGGCAGTATGCAGTGATGCGCAACAGCTGTGTCTCTCTGAATCTGAAGAGGCGGGTGAGCCAGTGCCGATGGTCAGCACACCGCAGAACGCATCTGATGATGATGAGACTCAGTTGCCAGTTTCTGTTGAGCATGGTGCTGGCCAGACCACCCAACAACAGCAGGTGTTGGAAGAGGGTAGTGGTGGAGATTATGAGGTCCAAGACCCAACATGGCGTGAGGAACAGGAAGGTGGTGGGAGCAGCTCTGAGGAAGAGATTGCCCCAACGGTCCAAACAGTAGGGAGAGGTAGGCTGCAGACTCGCTTGCCTGTAGCCTCCAGTTTGGCACCCGTTCGGAGCAGTTCTCTTCCAACAGCCAAACCGGGCGCTCCCAGGACTTGCTCTGCGTGGTCCTTTTTTGATACAGTTGCAGATGACATTTGCTATGTCAAATGCAAGCTGTGTAATCAAAAAATTAAAAGAGGTAAAAGTGTCAGTAACCTTAATACAACAAATATGTGGAAACATGTGCGGTCAAAGCACTTTGTTGAGTTACAAAGACACACTGGAGATGTAGGCCAACCTACAGCAGCACTTACATCTTCAGCTCGTGTTGGAGCCTCTTCCTCCAGTTCACACACAGCTGGTTCGGCTTCCTCAAAGGATCGCCATGGAAGAACCTCTGTCACTGTTGTCCAGAGACACAGTGTTATTCCACCCACAGCTGCAAGTTCCCTGTCATCCTCACACACCCAGGCCACAAAACAGCCATCGGTAGCACAGGCATGGGATAAAAGACGGCCATACTCGGCAAACCATCCACGAGCACAGGCTCTGAATGCTGGCATTGCAAAACTCCTGTCCTTGAAATGCTGTCATTCAGGCTGGTGGAGACTGACAGTTTCCGTGAATTAATGGCATTGGCAGTCCCACAATACAATGTGCCCAGCCGATTTTATTTCAGCAGGCAAGCCGTCCCTGGTCTGCAAAAGCATGTTGAGGCAAAAATTAAACATGCGCTACTAAACGCCGTCAGTAGCAAGGTCCACCTGACCACCGATGCGTGGACCAGTACCCATGGCCAGGGACGATACCTTTCACTCACTGCCATTGGGTGAATGTTGTGGAGCCGGGTACACATCTTGCGAGTGGCGCTGTACGTGTTCTGCCAACTCCAAGGATTGCCGGAATCAAGTCTGTCCACATTGACTCCTCCTCCTACTCCAGTTCCTCAGAATCATCGCTGCAGGAGCCGTCGCGGTCTACCTCCACATGGACCCGTGGACGCTTACCTGATGCGACCGATATGAGCACAGCCGTGGCCAAACGGCAACAGGCCGTTCTGAAATTAATTCCCATGGGGAATCGAAGCCACACAGCGCAGGAGGTCTGGAATGCCATCAAGCAGGAGAGCGACGTGTGGTTTTTGCCAGCGAATCTCCAGCCAGGCTTGGTAGTGTGTGACAATGGCCGAATCTGGTGGCAGCTCTGGGCCTTGGCAACCTCACTCACATACCATGTCTGGCACATGTGCTCAACTTGGTCGTGCAGAGTTTTTTGAGGGACTATCCGGATCTTGATGCACTGCTGCACAAGGTCCGCCTAGAGTGCGCTCACTTGCGACGTTCCAGCATGGCCAGATCGCGCATTGCAGCTCTGCAACGCAGATTGCGCCTTCCTGAACATCGCATCATATGTGACGTATCCACCAGGTGGAATTCAACGTTACATATGTTGGAGCGGTTGTGTGAGCAGCAGCCAGCAGTTATGGAGTATCAGCTGCATCAGGCGCAATCAACACGCAATTTGCGCCGTCCACACTTCACCATTAATGAGTGGGCCACTATGAAGGACATGTGCCACGTTTTGCGTGCGTTTGATGAGTCAACGCGGATGGCGAGTGCAGATGATGCACTAGTCAGCCTGACTGTCCCCCTTATCTGCCTGCTTCAAAAAACACTGCAAGCAATAAGGGATGAGGTTTTGGAAGAGGTGGAGGATGAGGAGTCACAAATTCCATCACCTTCTGGAAAGTCAGCGCAACGTGGTTCCTCACAAAGGGCTGGGCAGGGCTCACTTTGTGAGGAGGATGAGGAGGAGGAGTCAATGGAGGAGGAAGACATCGCTCCAGAGGGAGGTACACAACGCTCTAGTCAGTATGTAGAGCGAGGGTGGGGTGATGCAGAGCAGGCAGAGATAACGCCTCTTGCAGAGGACAGCGTTTCTTTGCCAGTTGGGAGTCTGCAGCACATGGTTGATTTCATGCTGCAGTGCCTAAGAAACGACCGCCGCATCGCCCACATTCTCACGACGTCTGATTATTGGGTGTACACCCTCCTAGACCCTCGCTACCGGGACAACGTCAAAAGCCTCATCACACCGTTGAACCGGGAGCGTAAAATGCGGGAGTACCAAGACACACTGGTGCAATCCCTAATGTTCTACCTTACTGCCGAGAGCACTGCTGCTGCTACTGCTTTACAAAGCAGCTCTGTGCGTCGAGGCAGTGTAGAGAGCTCTGCAACAAGAGGGAGCACACGCAGTGCCTCTGCACAGGGAAAGACCAGTATGTTAAAAATGTGGCAAAGTTTTGTGGCAGCGCCACAAATGTCTACACCATCCGAGAGGGCTCCAGTCAGCGGGAGGCAACGTATCCGTCAGATGGTGACAGACTACTTGGCTTTGCCTCTCAGTGTACTCCCAGATGGCTCTTCCCCATTCAAGTTTTGGGTCTCTAAGCTGGATACATGGCCAGAGCTTAGCCAGTATGCATTGGAGGTGCTGGCTTGCCCTGCTGCCAGTGTATTATCGGAGCGCGTCTTTAGTGCTGCAGGTGGTGTACTAACAGACCGTCGCATGCGACTATCCTCCGATAATGTAGACCGGCTTACTTTTCTGAAAATGAACAAGGCATGGATCTCGCCAGAATTTGTCTGTCCGTTTTCAGATTAAATAACTGGTTCGCAACGTTATCCATGTCTCCTGTTATGTTTCATCTTTCTACCACCTGAACTCTACTCCCTGGGCTCCAACACTGCCAGTTGCTGCTCAGAAGTGTCGTGTCCACAGAACAAAAACACAAGCTCTACTGTTAGTGGGGTTCAGTAACGCCAGCTGTTCCCCTGCTGTGTCAACGGCAAGAAGTCTCCTGTTCCGACACATGGACAGAAAAACACATGACCAACATGCTCCAAATAGGGAAGAGCCGTCACCCTGCTTGTTATGCTGAAAACATGAAATTGTGAAGTTTTGCAGGCCTAGAATGATAAATTTTTATGACAAATATGGACAAATAATAATTTGTCATCACAGCGCATATCTGCACATGTCTATTAGAAATGGTAACAAAAAATAAAACATAGTCTACTCTTCACATTTTGAAATTAATGCATAAAAGTACATTTCAGACTTATGAATTAATGCTTTTTAAGGAACTTTATCTGTACCTGTAAGATAATGCAGTCAATGGATGTACGAATCATTAAATCCTCATCATCATCATCACGAGTTTTATTTATGACAGACATTATAAAATACACATTCTGATGCCAACTGTAACTTCAAACACCATATATGAAATGGCCAGCATGTAAACATGGTAATAATGTCCAATAATAAATTATTACATCTAGAAAGTGCATCATGCATACTGACAATAGGTAGTTATACCTGCAAGTGCTGTTGAAAACCACAAGAGATATAAATTAATACTGGTATATAGGTATCACAGTGCATAGTTACTCATGGACAATGTTGATGTAATACTGTATCTCAATTAAGTCAGCGTCAACCATTAGGCTTGTTAGTCTTGTACATTGTTAAAGAGGGAACGTAATTTTTTTGTTTGTCATAGGTGGAGTATTACACATTAAATTATTACTGCTGTATTTTTTTTTGCGTCCCTAGTGCGCAATAACGCAGCCTAACCTCACATTTGATAGTCAGCTAATTGCCACACGCTACCCTACCCTACGCGTGACAGTAGGAAGGTAGTGTTGACGGATAAAGCTTTGCGCAACCAGACATTCTTTTACCCTCTTCAACACTCTACAAGCAAAAAATGCATGATTTCAGCCGCAGACTTTATTGACGTACAGTATAACATCGGCATTACCCATCAGAGGCTGTCCACTGTCTGATACAGACATAGAATATACCTTTGCTATCCGTAGCCTTTGTTTCACCTACACTTGCAGGCACACACTTAAATTGTGACAAACAATGCCTAATGTTTTTTTAAATGGTTATTTTTTATCGTACATTATTGTGTCATCAATCACATTGATGAGTCCATGCTGGACATGTCATACATGCTATAGAAAGTTACGATTTTATGAACTTAAATAATTGAAATGTCTGTGACTGTCACATAAAATTTGCGATGATGATGATGAGTGACTATTACAAAATCCATTGTCTTCACTATGTTATGGTTTAACATAGCGTTCCTTAAGCATTATTCATAAAAAAAAAATGGACTTTTATTCTTAAATTTACAACACTATATTTTGTTACCAATTTTTTGGGTGTTGTGTTGTTTCCATTTATTTTTGGCATGTGCATATATGCGTTTATATTTGTATTTTCTTTATTTTTCCTTCTTGAAATTAGAAAACATGTGTATCTTTGTACCGTGTTAGCCAGTAGATAGAAAAATATTTAGACTTCAGAGTCAGCAGTGGTTGATACCTTTTAATGGATAACTGAAAAGATGGAAACAAATTGCAAGCTTTCAAGGCTACTCACGTCTCTTCATCAGGGAAAGACTAACTAAAAAAATTAAGCATCACATATTTCTATACACAACAGGACACAGGAATAGTGCAATAGGTAAGACAAGTAAGTGACGTGTATCAGAACTGTCATTATCTCACAGGGATGAACATAAATATTGGAACAGTTCCTAGATAAGGATAGAAAGTTGGATTGCCCTCTCATTGGCGTATTTTTTTGGGTTTTCATGACCCTGGAAGGGCATAGACGCAGATTCCTTAATTGATATAGAATGACATAAATCCATGTGATCTATTCATTCCATCACTAACAGTGTCAAAGGTCATGATGAGCTTACATTCTGAAACCTTTGTACGTTTCTCATATTTGAAGTTATATTTTAATACCAGTAATTCCATATCCATGATGCTATGACCGGGCATACAAAAGTCTTTTGCCACAGGTAAATTCATTAATTTATCTGTGATTGTGTGGGGCTGATAATTCATCCTTGTTCTCCTTTTTGTTGCCGGTCTCCCCTCACTTGTCCCTCCCTCACTTGTCTTAGCTATTCCTGTGTCCTGTTGTGTGTAGAAATATGTGATTCTTCATTTTTGGCTTTACTCTTAGCCTGATGAAGACACCTGAGTAGTCTCGAAAGCTTTGAATTTGTTACCATATTTTCAGTTAGCCATTAAACGTTATCAACCACAGAGGACTGTCAAGTATAAATATTTTTCTATTCTTGTAATTGAAATTTATCATTTTATTGTTGTAGTAAAAGTTCATTTATTCTTGTTTGAAGTACATACATTTGCAATGGCCACGTAACAAGGCAATAACTCAATATTTTGTGCCTACACCCTCCTTGACCCTGGGCTTCAACAGCGCCAGTTGCTGCTCAGAAGTGTTAGATGCACAGATGAAAACAATCGCTGATGTGTTTGTGGGGTTCAGTAACGCCTGCTGTTCCCCTGCTGTGTGTCTGGCAAAAATTACTGCTGCTAACTACAACTTCAACTTCAAACGTCTCATACTAGGCCTCTGCCTACACCCTCCTTGACCCTGGGCTTCAACAGCGCCAGTTGCTGCTCAGAAGTGTTAGATGCACAGATGAAAACAATCGCTGATGTGTTTGTGGGGTTCAGTAACGCCTGCTGTTCCCCTGCTGTGTGTCCGGCAAAAATTACTGCTAGCTACCTAATCATGGTGAAAAAAACATGACATCTCAAAGTGTCTAGTGCTACACATAGATATGAGGCTACACCATGATTTCTAAGCTGTAAACATTTGAAACGTCAACTTTCAAACCATAAAATGATTTGTCTTTGTCACAAATCTGTAACAAAATAATTGTGACATATTATTACAGATATGCACATGTCGAAAACAAATGCAAACACAAAAGCCTACTTATGCTATAGGATACTGATGGTCAACCTTGTCACTCCATAGCTTAGACAAATCCAACTCACATCATGATGACTCAAATACTGCAATGTTGGAAGTGCATAATGTGGGTTGAACTTTGACAACTGCTGCAGTGCGAAGGTTATACTTCAGTGTTCTTGCCTTTGAAATAAAAGCATACAAGTAAATATAATAATCCAATGTTGATTAAGGGACGTGATGTACACCTGTAATATTGTGCAAACAATGCATGTAGGAATAGTCCTCTTCAACATTACTTATATTTGTGTCATTTTAAAAAATTCATATTTGATTAGAAAGTTAACAGCCCATATCATAAAGGTCCTTCATGTAAACATGATAATCGCTAACAAAAATCATGCATTACCTTGGTAAAGTCAATAGTGCATAGTCACAATAGCAAAATATATACCTGTAAGTGGTGCTGAAAGAACGACAACTGATAGAATAGGTGAATGATATCTATTTTTCAGACTGAATAGCGACACCTGTACAATGTCGATATAATACTGTACCTTAACAAAACAGCTGTGTCACACCTCACACGCATTTTTCTTGTAGCTTGTTATGTAATAGGGCACATGCGTGTATGTTTCATCATAGGTGCATGTTTACTGAGTAAAGCAGTCATGACAACACCTTTGTGTTGTCGGTACGCTTGCGATGATGAACGATGCGCACCGTGAATGTTAGTCTGCGTCATAAGACGCACAGACGCTCCAATACCCAATGCGTCACAGCAGGAAGCCAGTCTGTGCGTCCAAACAAAGGCGCAAGCATACATGCACGTACCCTTTTATAAAGCTATATAAAAAAAAGGATGTAGTAGTAACGCACACTTTATTGAGGTACAGTATTACATCGCCATTCACCATCTGTGGCTATGCAGTCTCATCTATATATACCTTATCTATCCGTTGTCATGCTTGCAAGTCCACAGTCAGGCATAAATAGCTGTTTTCACTATGCACTTTTTAAAGGTTTTTTTTGTTAATATAAATGATTGGCAGGCACATATTATCAGTATTACATGATGGAAATTTTAGATATTTTTAAAAACTTTTTAGTGATATTATTCAGCAAATGAAAATGGTGTACATACTGTTACTTATCCATCATTAATGGATTCTGATATGTACTTGTATGCTTTTTTTTAAAACCGTATAGCAGATTATTTAACCGATTTTTATTGTGGTTTGCATTGCTTTTCAACATGTTAATGTATGCGTTTATGTTTGTCAATTATTAATTTACATATATTTTTTAAAGTAAAATCATCATCTTATGGTACTAAAGGTTATATTTCTCTTGTTTGGAGTATAGACATTTTTAATTGACACGTAACAAGGAAAATACTTGATCTAGTATTTAAACATCCTCCTTGACCCTGGGCTCCAACAACGCCAGTTGTTGCTTGGAAGTGCTGTTAGCACAGTCTACACTTGCTCCCGTGTTACTGGGGTTCAGTAATGTCAGCTGATCCCCTGCTGTGTGAACGTCAAACAGTCCTGCTGCCTCCACCATGTTCTCTTCTCATCCCTGGGCTACAACACCGCCAGTTGTTTCTCGGAAGTGCTGTTAGCACAGTCTACACTTGCTCCTGTGTTACTGGGGTTCAGTAATGTCAGCTGTTCCCCTGCTGTGTGAACGGCAAACAGTCCTGCTGCCTCCACCATGTTCTCTTCTCATCCCTGGGTTACAACACCGCCAGTTGTTTCTCGGAAGTGCTGTTAGCACAGTCTACACTTGCTCCTGTGTTACTGGGGTTCAGTAATGTCAGCTGTTCCCCTGCTGTGTGAACGGCAAACAGTCCTGCTGCCTCCACCATGTTCTCTTCTCATCCCTGGGCTACAACACCGCCAGTTGTTTCTCGGAAGTGCTGTTAGCACAGTCTACACTTGCTCCTGTGTTACTGGGGTTCAGTAATGTCAGCTGTTCCCCTGCTGTGTGAACGGCAAACAGTCCTGCTGCCTCCACCATGTTCTCTTCTCATCCCTGGGTTACAACACCGCCAGTTGTTTCTCGGAAGTGCTGTTAGCACAGTCTACACTTGCTCCTGTGTTACTGGGGTTCAGTAATGTCAGCTGTTCCCCTGCTGTGTGAACGGCAAACAGTCCTGCTGCCTCCACCATGTTCTCTTCTCATCCCTGGGTTACAACACCGCCAGTTGTTTCTCGGAAGTGCTGTTAGCACAGTCTACACTTGCTCCTGTGTTACTGGGGTTCAGTAATGTCAGCTGTTCCCCTGCTGTGTGAACGGCAAAAAGTCCTGCTGCCTCCACCCTGTTCTCTTCTCATCCCTGGGTTACAACACCGCCAGTTGTTTCTCGGAAGTGCTGTTAGCACAGTCTACACTTGCTCCTGTGTTACTGGGGTTCAGTAATGTCAGCTGTTCCCCTGCTGTGTGAACGGCAAACAGTCCTGCTGCCTCAACTTTAATTTCCATGGGTACCTTCTGCTACCCATCCGGGTTCCAGTACCGTCAGCTGGTTCTCCGCAGTGCCTTTGGCCTAGTGCCTCCATGTCGGTATCCGAGTTCCAGCAACGTCTGCTGGTCCTTGGTAGTGCTTTGGAGCACAGGTACCTCCTGCTTAGTAACTGTGTCCCAGTAACGTCAGCTGGTCCTCGGTTGTGCCATTGGCTCTTTTCCTTCTGCTGACCCTCCGGGTTCCAGCACAGTCAGCTGGTCCTCGTTACTTCCATTGGCTTTTGTACCATCACCAACAGGACAAAGAAGGTTAAGACAAACTACAAGATACAGAACAAGAGACAGAAGAACAATAAGCAGAAGATCAAAAAGCAGAAGAACATTAAGTATAAGACCAAAATGAAGAGCAAAATATATGCTCTAAATTCTAAGCAGAAGAAGACTAAGCAGTGTATGGGGGTGAGTCCGTTCCTCCTCGTGGTGCCCCTGGAAAATGCCTGATGCTGCTGCAGGCTAAACTGAACGCGGACAAATACTGTTGTAATTAAAATCTTTCGTGACAGCAAGAACGGAAGGATGAAAATTCAGAGTTTTACAGATTACAAGTACAGGAATGTCTGTCACAAATAAGAATATGATGAAAAGGATGAATAGGAAGAAGATGAAGAAGTAGAATATGAATAATAATAACTGTTTAATAAGAACAATATAAGTAATGTTAACAAAAGATGAATAGCAAGAAGTTTTAGAAGATTAAGAAGGTGAAGATGAAGAATAATTTGATGAGAAAGATGATGCTGCTGAAGATTATGAAGGAGAAAGTGTGTGAAAAGTTAAAAAGGTGAAGACCATGGAAGTTGTGAAATAGACATATTTGACAAAATAGAAAAAAGGTTAACAACATTGTGAATTTCTTCGTCAATCCGAACGTATTTCCTAAAAAAAAAAAATTAATGCTATTCCATTGGATTGGGTTAAACATCTATGCCTTTAATGTCTCCTCAACCTCCCCCAATACATTGTACATTACTCTTTGTTGTTTTCCTTCATGTACAATTAACCTACAAGGCAAGAATGGGGTTTTTTTTATTTCGATATTTTGTTCCCATAGACTTACATGGGACTTCCGGTATCGGTATCGGGTATCGCCGATATTTTTTGTGTATCGGCGATACCATTCCGATTCCGATACTTTTGGATATCGGAAAGTATCGCTCAACTCTAGTTGTAATGTTTATTGTTAATGCAAAACAAAAATGTCTTTCTTTTTGTATTTTACAGCCCGGGAGTGCTGTGTTTTACCAAGGTGGGATGTGTAGCCCTGGTGTGTAAGGCACACATAAAATCCTGGAGGATGTGCGGAGAGGTAACAGTTTAATGCTTGATATCCATTCACTCCATCACACACTTGGACACACCCATAGGGTATATAAGGTAGTGACATACAGCAGAGCTCAGTCAGTTTCCTGTCTTCGGACAGAGGAGTCAAGCCTTGGGTGGCTCAGGAGTGAGTCATCCCACCAGTGTGCAGTCTGTGCAGGAGGAGAGGAGATCAGATTGCATTTCCTGTCAGAGCTCTGTGTGAGCTAAAGTCAGACAGACAGTTGGATGGAAAGAAGAGTTAGCAGCAGAAACTTCAGTCGCCTGTCCCAAGGACAGTGAAGTTCAGTTGATGTGTTCCTGAACTAGGAGAATACTGAGAATCTGTCAGCGAGCTCCAAGGAAGAAGTAAGAAAGGATTGCCTTGTACTATCCTAGGAAGTGTGGAGTGCTTATGTTAAGAGCGCGAGCAGGGCGAAGGGCGCAGTGGAAGGAATTAGAGCAGTGCCTTAGGTATAGGATTACCTGCACAATTTACCCGGTCACTGGGGACCGAAGTGTTGCTATCGCTTCACGCATAGTAACGGAACAACCAGAGGTTCGCTGGACTACAAGTCGCAGGAACAAGCCCTAAGTGTCAGTACGTAACCGGAGTCAGGTGAAATAGGGACTTTGAGCCTGATCAGCAAAAGTAAGAACCTAGTTTCATCACTTGGAAGGCTCCACCACAATGCTGACCGGGCAGTACAGCTATGGAGTTAGCTGGAGTATTCGGAGTTAACTTAGCTCTATGCTAGTTGGACTCATCATATTGGAAGTAAAGGAGGCCTCTAACCTGTTCAGCTGTTATCTCGAAGCACATCCTCCACCTGACCAGCTTCCCGGGACCTGCCTAAACATCTGACAAGTAAAAGGTATGGAAAGACGCTGGATGGTGTGAGACTGATTCATTTATCTGCACCCTACATGATTATAACCATAGACTTTGAGGGACCAGTCCCACCTGTGGGGGACCCGTCATCTAGCTGCCATAACATCCCCTCAGAGATCTACAGCAGCGCTGGTCTTAGTGACTAGAAAACTACAGGTGGCGTCACGAACTGTTATCTACCAATCCCCTGTAAATAATTCCCCCCATCATACGCCTGACCGCCAGGGCCACGGACCGAGCCACGCTACCAGTGACATTCCCTATAGAAATCTACAGGCTCGGCTCCGAGTACCCCATTGCCCTGGTAACCCACAATTGTGGTGCGGGTCATAACACCCATGTAAACAGATATAATGTCCCCTGCTGGATACTGCAGATTAGCTCTTATTTGGCTGAATAGGAGCTGAGCTGCAGTTCTCAGTAGGGGCCACTACACATTGAATGAAACAGTGCTGTTCGGCTCCTTGAAGGTTTTCAATATTATATGTCCAAATAAGTCCAATAAAGGGTTGTCCGGGTCTAAAATGAAAACTCTGCAGTCACTATGTATGGCGCAAAGCTGCGTCTACTTATCAAGCTCTGCCCGAAACTGACAAATCCTCGCAACTCAGTGTGTGCACTGTGTGAATTCATAAGTCTGCAGAAGTGACTGCAGACTTGTCATTCTAGACCAGACAACCCCTTTAATAAATCATCAAACATTAGAATATTCTCATTAGCTCTATGAACCATTCTCATGTGTTCAGCAGCTCTGGCTGCTCCTTGACCTTATGAATTGAAAAATATTTACTTCATAAGAGAAAAACTGATGAAATTCTGACCAAACTCTGATGAAAATCTCTGATGAAACTCAGTCCATTTTTCATGTATATGAAAAATCTCAATGAGCCCTTAGGGTAGGTTAACACGTCCATATAAAAAAATAGTTCAGTCTCATCCAGAAAACTCGTACAATTTTATTCTCACTTGTTATCTGTGTGCAGTCCGTATACAATCCATTTTTTTGCTGGTTTTGCTCATTGAAAAAATCACACATCTGCACTGCCGCGATGAAACTTTGGACCTAGTTCTGTCCCTGTGCAGTCCGACTTTTTTTATGTACAGCATTTGGACTGAAAATACAGTTGTGTGAATGCGCAATTACTGTGACACTTGCTTGTGCCTTTGTCACCAAAGGGTTGTGGTTGGATTACTAATTCATGGTCAAATCTCACTCCTGATTATGGCACAACACTGAATACCGTGATTGATAGTATAAACATATTATCATCAATTAAGATTTACAGCTCTGGCAAAAATTGAGACCACTTCAAAATGTTCAGTTTGTCTGATTTTTCTCTTTATAGGTATATTTTTGAGTAAAATGCAAATTGTTCTTTTATTCTGTAAACTACTGATAACATGTCTCCAAATTTCCAAGCAATATTTTTTTTTTTCTAAAATGAGACATGGTCAAAATTAAATAAAAAAACCCAATGCTTTTAGACCTCAAACAATGCAAAGAAAGCAAGTTCATAATCATTCAGAAACAACAATACTAATGTTTTAACTCAGGAAGAGTTTACAAATCAATATTTTGTGGAATAACCATGATTTTTAATCACAGCTTTCATGCGTCTTGGCATGCTTGCCACCAGTCTTTCACACTGCTCCTGGCGCAAAAATGTAAGCAGTTCCTCTTTGTTTGATGGCTTGTGATTATCCATCATCCTCTTGATTACGTTGCAGAGGTTTTCAATGGAGTTCAGGTCTGGAGATTGGGCTGCCATGACAGGGATTTGATGTGATGGTCCCTTAATTTTTGCCAGCGCTGTATATACTTGCCCATTATAAGTAGCAGATGAGATAGTGGAAAGCATATAAAGCGTAATGTGTTATGTTACGGTAGCTGAGGAGTGCAGGTAAAAAAGGCAATACACCAGAGCAGTTGGAATCTATGAGATTGCAGTACCCTGACTAACCACCACAACTAGAGGCAGCCGTGGAGCGTTCCTACGTTGGTCCTAGACGCCTCGTCACAGCCTGAGAAACTAACTACACCTAAAGATAGAAATAGGAAAGCTATCTGCCCCGGAGCAGAACCCCAAAGATAATAGAAAGCCCCCAAACATGTAATGGCTGTTAGACAAGAGGAAATACTGACACAGAAAGAAAATAGTATGAGCAAACGCTGGGGCCCAAACTATCTAAATAGAAAAGGACAGGAAGGGTACTTACTGCAATCCCAGAAAACCCTGAAAAGCACCAACTCCACTAATTTCAAAATCACCTGAGATCACACGACCTCTACCACCTAAATTAGTTCTCTGGTGTAACAAAAACAGCAGCCACTGAAAAAACTGGAAAAAGCAAAAGTACAAAACACAGTGGCTGGACTAAACTGAGAGGGCAAAAGCCCCCGGAGGGGACCCAGAAGGCCCCCACAGAAGTGCAGGACCAAATGCAAAAATATAGCAAAAACACAAAATAAGAAATTGTCTTATCTGATAGCAGGAGATGCAGACACGAAACAGCAGGCTACAAGGGAAACTGGAAAGAAGGATTCAGACCAGAACAATTGATCACCGGCAACCCTGATGGGAAAATTACTCCCTTATATAAGACCAATCAGTAACACCTGATTCCCAGTCATCACAATCCTCACTAGTACCGCTTGTAACCACCAGAGGGAGCCTCTGCTCAGAACTCATCTCAAACCCATTCACAACAGTACCCCCCCCTTGAGGAGGGGTCACCGAACCCTCATTTGAGCAACCAGGTCGGTCAGGATGAGTTCTATGATACGCACGGATAAGTCTCCTAGCATGGATGTCCGAAGCAAACACCCAAGAATTGTCTTCCTGACCATAACCTCTCCATTTAACCAAATACTGGAGTCTTCGTCTAGAAAAACGAGAATCCAATATTTTCTCAACCACATACTCCAGATTGCCCTCAACCAAAACAGGGTCAGGAGGCACAGCAGCAGGAACCACTGGCTCAACAAACCTCTTCAACAAGGACTTGTGGAACACGTTATGGATCTTAAATGTCCCTGGAAGAAGCAAACGAAAAGAAACAGGATTAATAATCTCCATGATCTTATAAGGTCCAATGAACCTAGGCTTAAATTTAGGAGATGCTACTCTCATAGGAATATTCTTTGAGGACAACCAGACCAAGTCCCCCACTTTAAACCGAGGACCATCAGTCCTATGCCGGTTAGCAAACCGCTGGGCCTTCTCCTGAGAGAGGGACAACCTCTCCACTACCTGGTCCCAAATCTGCTGCATACGCTCAACAACAGAGTCAACACCTGGACAGACAGAAGCCTCCGTCTGTCCTGAAGAAAATCGAGGGTGAAACCCAGAATTACAGAAAAACGGAGACATCAAAGTGGCAGAGCTAGCCCTATTATTAAGAGCAAACTCAGCCAAAGGCAAAAAGAGACCCAGTCATCCTGATCAGCAGACACAAAGCATCTTAGATAAGTCTCCAATGTCTGGTTTGTTCTCTCAGTTTGACCATTGGTCTGAGGATGAAATGCCGAGGAGAAAGACAATTGAACACCCAGTTTAGAACAAAAAGTCCTCCAAAATCTGGAATCAAACTGGACTCCTCTGTCAGACACAATGTTCTCAGGAATGCCGTGTAAACGAACCACGTGCTGAAGGAACAACGGCACCAATTCAGAGGAGGAAGGCAACTTAGGTAATGGCACAAGATGTATCATTTTGGAAAACCTATCACAAATTACCCAGATGGTGGTCATTCTCTGAGAAACAGGAAGATCGGAAATGAAATCCATAGAGATATGGGTCCATGGTCTCTTGGGCACAGGCAATGGCATCAACAAACCACTAGAGCGAGAGCAAGGCTTGGAGCGAGAGCAAGTCCCGCAGGACTGCACAAATTCCCTGACATCGCGAGACAAGGTAGGCCACCAAAAGGACCGACTAACCAAGTCTCTGGTACCAAAAATTCCGGGATGCCCAGCCAATGCGGAACAATGAATCTCAGACATCACACTCTTTTTCCATTGGTCCGGGACAAACAATTTTCCAACAGGGCAGCGCTCAGGCCTATCCTCCTGACACCCCTCCAGAGCAAGTCTCAAATTGGGCGAGATGGCGGAAAGAACTACACCCTCCTTCAAAATAACAGAGGGATCAGATAGCTCAGGAGAGTCCGCAAGGAAACTCCTCGAGAGGGCATCCGCCTTAACATTCTTAGTGCCAGGAAGAAAGGAAACCACAAAATTAAAACGTGTGAAAAACAAGGCCCACCTGGCCTGTCTAGGATTGAGTCGCTTGGCAGATTCCAGATAGACCAGATTCTTATGGTCCGTAAGGACCACCACCTGATGTTTGGCTCCCTCCAGCCAATGTCTCCACTCTTCAAAAGCCCACTTCATGGCCAATAACTCCCGATTACCCACGTCATAATTACGTTCAGTAGGAGAAAATTTTCGAGAGAAAAAGGCACAAGGGTTACTTTTAGAGGTCTCTGGATCTTTTTGGGACAAAACGGCACCTGCCCCAATTTCAGAGGCATCAACCTCCACCTGAAATGGCAGAGAAACATCAGGCTGCCGTAGAACAGGAGCAGAAGTGAATCTCTGCTTAAGTTCCTGAAACGCAGAGACTGCCTCAGGAGGCCAATTCACCACATCAGAACCCTTTCTGGTCAAATCAGTTAATGGTTTAACAATAACCGAGAAATTACCAATAAATTTACGATAAAAATTGGCAAAACCCAAAAATCTCTGAAGAGCCTTTAATGAAGTAGGTTGGACCCAATCACAGATGGCCTGAACCTTGACCGGGTCCATTTCAATAACAGATGGGGACAAAATGAATCCCAGAAATGAGATCTTCTGTACGCCAAAAAGACACTTTGATCCCTTCACATACAGAGCATTCTCTCTCAAAATCTGGAATGCAGTTCGAACATGCTTCACATGAGAGTCCCAGTCATTGGAAAAAATCAAGATATCATCCAAATAAACAATCAGAAACTTGTCCACAAAATCCCTGAAAATGTCATTCATGAAGGACTGGAAGACGGAAGGAGCATTAGTGAGCCCAAAGGGCATCACAAGGTACTCAAAATGCCCTTCAGGGGTGTTAAATGCCGTCTTCCATTCATCCCCGTGCTTAATGCGAATAAGGTTATACGCCCCCCTGAGGTCAAGCTTGGTAAACCAAGTAGCGTTTTTCACCCTGGAAAACAGGTCAGAAATCAAGGGTAACGGGTATTGATATTTCACAGTAATATTGTTCAAGAGACGATAATCAATACACGGCCTTAATGAACCATCTTTTTTGGCCACAAAGAAAAAACCGGCACCTAAGGGTGAAGAGGATGGTCTGATATGACCCTTCTCCAATGATTCCTTGATATAAGACCGCATAGCGTCATGTTCAGGTACAGACAAGTTAAAAAGGCGACCTTTAGGGAATTTACTACCCGGCACTAATTCAATAGCGCAGTCATAGCTCCTATGGGGAGGTAAGGATGCAGATTTACTTTCGCTAAACACATCAGAAAAATCAAACAAAAAGTCAGGAACATCCTCAGCCTGGGGGGAGGCAGAAAAAACAGGAGTGTTGGTATTAACACATTGGCAGCCCCAACTGGTTACAGACACAGATTTCCAATCCAAAACAGGATTATGAGACTGTAACCAAGGGAAACCCAGCACTATAATGTCATGCAGATTATATAGAACCAAAAATTTGCAGCACTCCTGGTGATCAGGTTCAACCCTCATTATCACCTGAGTAGAAAACTGGGGTTTATTCTCAGCCAAAGGGGTAGAATCGATCCCCAGTAAAGGAATAGACTTCTGTAGGGGTATCAAGGGAAATCCACAACATTTAGCAAAATCATAATCCATCAGGTTAATAGCTGCTCCAGAATCAATGAAAGCCTGAGCAGAAAATGAGGACAGAGAGCATATCAGAGTGACAGTTAATAAAAACTTAGTCTGAACACTACCCAAGACAACTGAGCGTGCAAAATGTCTTCCCGCTTAGGGCAGACTGAAATAGCATGAGAGGCATCACCACAGTAGAAACATAACCCATTGCGCTTTCGAAACTCATGACGCTGCGCCCCAGACACCACTCCACCACACTGCATGGGCTCAGCAGCTGGCTCACAAGGCAACACCACTCCACGCATACTTCTCCGCTCACGCAAACGTCTGTCAATTTGAATCGCTAATGACATAGAATCATTGAGACCAGAGGGGACAGGGAATCCCACCATAACATCCTTTACATTATCCGACAGACCCTTCCGGAAAAGGGCCGCCAAAGCGTCGCCATTCCACTTGGTCAGGACTGCCCACCTACGGAATCTCTGACAGTATAACTCAGCGTCATCAAGCCCCTGATTTAATGCCAACAAGGCTTTTTCAGCTTGATCAGTGACATTAGGCTCATCGTACAATAACCCCAAAGCCTGAAAAAATGCATCAACATCACTCAAAACAGGATCCCCAGGTATCAGGGAAAAAGCCCAATCCTGAGGATCGCCGCGCAGGAGAGAGATGATAATTTGAACCTGCTGCGCTGCGTTTCCTGAGGACTTAGATTTTAAGGCAAGAAACAATTTACAATTATTTTTGAAATTCTGAAACTTAGCTCGATCCCCTGAAAACAAATCTGGCATGGGGATCCTAGGTTCCACAACAGGCAACCTAGCAAGATATGCAGCAATACTCCGAACCTCAGTGGCAAGCTGATCCACACGGCCAGACAACTGTGCAAACTCCATTGGGAGAAAAGATCCTCCCCAGCACCCAGAGATACAGAGGGAAAAAAAAAAAAAATGCAACAAACAGAAAAATATCTGACAACTTTTCTTCCTTCAAAATATTTTTTCCCTTCTGTGAGTACCATACAATTTTTATGGCCGGTGATACTGTTATGTTACGGTAGCTGAGGAGTGCAGGTAAAAAAGGCAATACACCAGAGCAGTTGGAATCTATGAGATTGCAGTACCCTGACTAACCACCACAACTAGAGGCAGCCGTGGAGCGTTCCTACGTTGGTCCTAGACGCCTCGTCACAGCCTGAGAAACTAACTACACCTAAAGATAGAAATAGGAAAGCTATCTGCCCCGGAGCAGAACCCCAAAGATAATAGAAAGCCCCCAAACATGTAATGGCTGTTAGACAAGAGGAAATACTGACACAGAAAGAAAATAGTATGAGCAAACGCTGGGGCCCAAACTATCTAAATAGAAAAGGACAGGAAGGGTACTTACTGCAATCCCAGAAAACCCTGAAAAGCACCAACTCCACTAATTTCAAAATCACCTGAGATCACACGACCTCTACCACCTAAATTAGTTCTCTGGTGTAACAAAAACAGCAGCCACTGAAAAAACTGGAAAAAGCAAAAGTACAAAACACAGTGGCTGGACTAAACTGAGAGGGCAAAAGCCCCCGGAGGGGACCCAGAAGGCCCCCACAGAAGTGCAGGACCAAATGCAAAAATATAGCAAAAACACAAATAAGAAATTGTCTTATCTGATAGCAGGAGATGCAGACACGAAACAGCAGGCTACAAGGGAAACTGGAAAGAAGGATTCAGACCAGAACAATTGATCACCGGCAACCCTGATGGGAAAATTACTCCCTTATATAAGACCAATCAGTAACACCTGATTCCCAGTCATCACAATCCTCACTAGTACCGCTTGTAACCACCAGAGGGAGCCTCTGCTCAGAACTCATCTCAAACCCATTCACAACAGTAATGTTTTTTAGAAAGGTAAAAATGGTATGAAAAAAGATGATTTAGGAAAATTGTATAGACTGTATATTAAAAAGAATCAATCTCCCATCTTTTAGATTTAAGATACCGTATATACTCGAGTATAAGCTGACCCGAGTATAAGCCAACCCCCTTAATTTTGCCACAAAAAACTGGGAAAACTTATCGACTCGAGTATAAGCCTAGGGTGGAAAATGAGATTATGCCCCATATGCTGCCCCATGTATTATGCCCCACAAGATGCTCCATAGATTGTGTCCCATATGCTGCCCATGTATTGTGCCCCATATGCTGCCCATGTATTGTGCCCCATAGATGCTCCATAGATTGTGCCCCCATAGATGCTCCATAGATTGTGCACCTATAGATGCTCCATAGATCGTGCCCCATAGATGCTCCTTAGATTATGCCCCCATAGATGTCCCATGTATTATGCCCCCATAGATGCTCCATAGATTGTGCCCCCATAGATTATGCCCCCATAGATGTCCCATGTATTATGCCCCCATAGATGCTCCATAGATTGTGCCCCCATAGATTATGCCCCATAGATGCTCCATGTATTATGCCCCATAGATGCTCCATAGATTATGCCCCCATAGATGCCCCATGTATTATGCCCCATAGATTATGCTCCCATAGATGCTCCATAGATCATGCCCCCATAGATGCTCCACAGATTACGCCCCCATAGATGCCCCACAGATTATGCCCTCATAGATTCCCCATGTATTATGCCCCCATAGATGCTCTATAGATTATGCCCCCATAGATGCCCCATGTATTATGCCCCCATAGATGCTCCATAGATTATGCCCCATAGATGCCCCATGTATTATGCCCCCATAGATTATGCCCCTATAGATGCTCCCTAGATTGTGCCCCCATGTATTAAGCCCCTATAGATGCTCCATAGATTGTGCCAACATAGATTATGCCCTCATAGATTATGCCCCCATAGATGCTCCATAGATTGTGCCCCCATAGATGCTCCATAGATTATGCCCCCATAGATTGTGACCCCATAGATTGTGCCCCCATAGATGCTCTATAGATTGTGCCCCCATAGATGCTCCATAGATTGTGCCCCCATAGATTATGCCCCCATAGATTATGCCCCCATAGATTATGCCCCCATAGATGCTCCATAGATTGTGCCCCCATAGATGCTCCATAGATTGTGCCCCATAGATTATTCCCCCATAGATGCTCCATTGAATAGGCCCCTTATGCTGCCACAGCTGCTGCTGCTGCTGATGCTGCAAAAAAAAAGACATACTCACCTCTCGTCGCTGGGGAGCCAGGTGCCGGTGTCCTGAGCAGGCGGGGACACCGGCGCGCTATGGGGGACAGGTGCCGGTGTCACCGCTCGCTCAGGGCCCCGGCACTTGCGATATTTACCTGTTACCCGTTCCGCCGCTGTCTTCCGGGTCCTCCAGCAGTGAATGATCAGGCAGAGGGCGTGGCGCGCAGTAACCACGTCATCGCGCCCTCTGCCTGAACATCGCAGAGTGGGAGTGGGACAGGCAAATATCGCTTATACTCACCCTTCCGCCGGCGCGTCTTTGCCCTGCTCTTCTCCCGCGGTCTCCGGCGCCAGTGTTCAGCGGTCACATGGTACCACTCATTAAAGTCATGAATATGTGCATATTCATGACTTTAATTGAGCGGTACCACCTGACCGCTGAACACAGGCGCCAGAGACAGTGGGAAAAGAGCAGGGGCTGCAGAGACATGCCGGCAGGAGGGTGAGTATATAGCACAGCTGCGCTCCGCCTCCCCCCTGTATATGACTCGAGTATAAGCCGAGAGGGGGACTTTAAGCCCTAAAAAATGGGCTGAAAATCTCGGCTTATACTCGAGTATATACGGTACATTGAATGTGAAAAAATATCTTACATTCCACAGTAAATGCTTTTCTTTAATAACATTTTCTTTAGGTTCGCAACATTTTTCGCGTAAATGAAATGAAAATAAATAAATAAATAAAATCCCAAGGGAAAATTAAAACTAGTGGACCAAGCGCATACAGGAGGATATGGCTGACAAAAATACATTTTATTTATCTTGTCGTTTATCTGAAATTCTGTCTCCCTGCTCCAAAGGAGTCAAATTAAACATTAAAGTGTTAAATCACTTTTAGCGCTACAAGGTTAACGTCTCCTAGGAAGGTAAGGACCTGGGAGATTTGGAAAGTTTGGTGCGGAATAATTTAATCTGTAACAAATCTTTACTTCACAAAAAAATCAGGATCAGTGGACAAAGAACCCATCAGAACTAACATTTCCAGCATATCAATAATAAAATGTGATTGCTGCAATCCTCTAACTATACCGCCGGCAAGTAATGGATGTACCGTCCTGTCAACATTAATGTGCAGTGAAAGGTATAAATAGTAGGAATTTATTGTGTGACTGTTTATGACAGCTGACAGATGATCCATTGACCCCGTGAAGTGCGACAAACCATCCACATAATGCATGAAGTACATTTTGTAACAACTAAAGAAAATAATCTCACGCTACATTTCTACCACCTGCAACACGTATAAATTTACGTGGTTTAGGACTTTTGGAATTATAGATGAATTCCTATTAAATCTCACTGCTGACTCTGAGGCTATAATAACTCAGGAGGATAGTAGTGCAATGTCATTTCAGATATAGGGAGTCTGGGCCTAAGAGAACGGCAATGACAAGTGTAAAGAATTAGTCTGTTTTATATTTGGACTTTTTGTTTACTCGAGCATCTGATCAGGACACAAAAGTAATTTGTTCCCATCTTTCAGAAACAAAGCGCCAAGGACCCTTAAGTAAGGAAAGATAAATCATATCTTTGTTGAATCCAAATATTTTCTTGCTAGATAAAACTTACATCTGCCTCAGATGCACTTATGTTTTTTTTTCTTCTAGACAGCAGGGAGCAGCCAATTACAAAAAGAGAAATGCGGATATTTGGTGTGTATTGTTCATGATTAGAGGCAAAGAATCCAAATATGATGCCCTCCTATCAGGCTCAGCGTTTGCCCTTCGAAGGTTTGGTTTATTAAAGGACAGTGCTGTGAAACTGCAAATGAAAATTCCGAAGCGGGTGCTGTATCTGGAGGCATAGTTTTTGGACTTTTTTTAATGAAAAAAATCTCAAGAGCTGTTGGCTTTGTACAATGTTTACGATAATTCAATTGCTATTGGTAAATGGAAAACCTGATGGATTGGTAAAGTTGCGGCTGTAATCTGGCTGGAAATCTCAGTGGCAATTACTTGATTTTGTAGGTGAACGACTTTCAAAACTGGCCAAATGTAGAGTGTTTTCTTTGGTAAGTCATTTGTTCTCCTACAAAATCTATTGATGGCTTGATAAACAATCAGTAAAGTGCAGCGGTTTACAGCTTCATCATGGCCACACGACAGTCACGATCTGCCTTTACGCTAAGGATAGGTTCACAAGAGAGTAGTGTTGAGCGATACTGCTCGATATCTAAAAATATCGTATCGAAATGGTATCGCCGATATCACTAAATATCGTCGATATCCGATTCCGATACCGGAAGTCCAATGTAAGTCTATGGGAACAAAAAATCGCAACAAAAAAAAACCTTTCTTTCGTTGTAAACACAAAATATACACACATAGAATACATATATATATATATACATGTCATTGTGACATATATATATATATACATATATTTATAGTTTATACACTTCTACATAGTAAAATAGACTCTGATTCAATTGCCGGGTAAAGCCGTGACATACCCCATAGAAGTCGACGGGCTCGGTGCCGAGTACCCCCAAAACCTCTGGCTCTGTGCGACTCAACTTGGGCGTCACGAACAGGATTCTGTAGCTCGCTATAAGCGAGTCCTGTGTGCCTGAATTGAACTGGTTTTGTGCTTGAGAATTGCTAAAATCATCAGAGAATGTATTTGCCATTTTTCCGCCATATCTGCGTCACGACGAGGCACTGGTAAAGAAGAAGGGGGTGCTCTTCGTGGGTGTACACTCACTCAGTGGTGTGAAAACGATGGCCGACCACTCTAAATGGTACTGCAATGTAAGATCGTGCCCCACAGCTCTTGAGTTCCGCCTCCTCATCCTCCTCAGTGTGCGGAAACTAACACGAAGGTCCCGCCTCACTACAAAAGAGGGGCCCTCTCCAGATGCTAATGACACATGTGACTTGGCAGAGATGGCTAATGGACACGAGCAGAAGTGTGAAGGGATGGAGCAGTCAGAGCTCTCCCCCCACGGAAGCGACCCGATCGCCACGGAACCACCGTTGGGCACCCGGCCTGGAAACCCTCCTACACTGCAAGAAGCGGAGGATACCCTAAGAGGCCTGGCCCGGCACCGGGAGGAGGTCGCCAGGATGGAAGCCAGCTGGCGTGCCCTAAAACTAAACTTGGAGCGGCGCCAATCCCTCTTACCTGAAGTGTCTGTACCGGAAGGTGAGGCACCCGTTCTAGTAGAGGAGTCCGTGCGGGCATCCCAGCCCTTGCAATGTGATCCGGTTGACGTTGTCGCAGTGGAGGCACCCGTTCCTGCAAAAACCTCTGCACCGGCAGCACCCCAGATCCCGCTGTCTGCCCCCGTCGCTGAGACAGAAGGAGCGACACCCGTCCTCATGGAGGAGGCCGCGCAGGCACCAGAGGTCTACCTGTCTGTACCGGAGCCCCGACTGTCATCTGTTCCAGAGCCGGCTGCTTCCTCCGCAGGTGAGCGCCGCCAGCACTGGGGGGTGCCAGGAGAGCTGCCGCAAACCGGACAACGTAAGCTGCAGTTTGATGGTGGAGACATGGAGATGCTGGAGGAGAATTACAACCGGCGTCAGGAGGAAGAGTGGAGACGTTGGGAGAAGGAAGCAGAGCGACAAAGGGAGCAGCGCGAATCCCAGAAGCTTCGCCAACGTCACATCGAGAAGGACCGGGCAGATAAGGACCGGATGAGAAAAGATAAAGGTACCCTGAGGGAGCCGCGGCGTAAGGGTGCAGTACGGAGCTTTAAATTGAAAGGTGGTTGGGGCTTCATCCAGGAGCCTGGACTTTATTTAGAAGTCTTTGTGACCCGGCGGGACGTGGAGACTCACCTCCCAGAATGACACCCGGGGAGGGACCTGTTGCCAGGAGACTTGGTGACTTACACCCGACACTGGGGTTACAATGGATGGTACACCCTAAATGTTACCAGGTGCGACCCCTACTCCCCAGAGTGTCAGGAACCTGTGAGACCCTCAGAGCCTTCAGCCTCCCACATCCAGGCCTCTGCACAAGTGCCCACCCCACGCCGTAAATCTCCCCAGCCTCCCTCAGTGGTCTCCTCAGCAGCCCCAGCTATGGACATGATAACTATAGCTGGCCCGTACCCGGCGCCTGTTAGGCCCCCTGGGGTTCGTTCAGTCCGGGACATAGGGGTCCAGACCCGGAGGGAGATGAAAGAGGTGGCCACACAGACCCAGATAGCGGGTCACGACTTGACTGTACAGGCCACACGACGTCATCAGGTCCTGGTGGTCCTTGGTGTCTCGGATGTTTGGCAAGCATCAGAAGAGTACCAGGTGGTACCTGGAACACCCCTGCCAAAGAATTATAAATAACCCGGACAGGGTCCCTGTATGTAAATAGTTAAATTGTTGATGTACCCGGACGGGTGAATGTTCATATAAAAGTTTTTTAATTTAATAAAAAAAACAACAACACAGTTTTCATTACTTTTATTACAGTCTCATCCTGCGACGCCATCGATCTCCTGTAAAAAAATGAAAAAAAAAAACAGCAGTATACCACCTGTCCGACGCAGTCCATAGTAACGAGTGTCCCACGACGATCCAGCTCTGCTACATCAGAATGACAGGCAGAGCCTGTCATCCCGGCGCAGCACGGCTGATTACCTGCTTCCCCGGCGGTGACGTCATCGGACTGACTGCTTTACGGCCGGGATTACCCTGCAGTCACTGCAGTTATCGCGAAAAACTGCATGTGACCGCCAGGGAGAAGATAATGGCGGCCATCAAGCAGTCCAGGACATGACCGCCGGAGATCTTCTGCCAGGTAAGTGCCGCTGACTCCTGACAGACCCGACCGACGGACACTCACAGTGACAGTGACAAATCCGATTCCGGTATTCGATATGACGAAAATATCGGTATTCGGAAGAGAAAGGTCGATACAGCTAATATCGGCCGATACCCGATATTTGCAGTATCGTATCGCTCAACACTACAAGAGAGAATAAAAAATTTTTCAGAGTTTCATTCTCAATTGTTTTTCTCACATTTCATCCATGTGCATCCTATATCCAATTGTTTTTTTACAGCAGCTATTGATTTACAAAACAATTTACAGTTTCCCATGTTACAGTATTACACAGTCACCATACTGTGTACAGACCATGAAATAAAACATATTATACTTTATAGGAACACTAAGAGTCTTCATTAGGGGAACTGTTTTTTGTGGGTTCAAAAAACTGGGAAATGTTAGAAAGTGTGGCTTAGGTTTCAAAATGTGTCAAGGCACGCTGAGCTGCAAGAGCTTCATTTTCTTTAGAGTTGGGTGTTTGAAAAAAATGTTGGTAATTTTGAATTAAACCTATTTTCAATGTTGCTTTATTTTTTTTCTGGGTGGATCGGGAGCAATAGCTGAGTTCCTAAGACAGTGCACATGATCTTTTATAGGTAAAATATACTTAGAACAGTAAAAGAGAGTATCAGCGAAAATTTGCATGAAAATTAGGAGTTTGCCTAACAATGAAACTTGTTAATGAATACGCTAATTCACAAAATGGAAACTAGACATACAATAATCTCAAATTTGTTTTACAGCTCATTGAAAACAGATTTGTCAACAGATTTCGCAATACAACTGCATACATTATTAATCCCCTAATGTTCCATTATGTTGGTAAATTAACACTCTATGATGGATATATCCATCATATCCATCATGTTCAAAGTGCATATACTGCTTCTCTGCCTGGGCAATCAGCTAAAGAAGCAGAGCAGCATACATAGCAGGGCTCCTTCTGAAATTGTGAGGATAGTGAAAACACTTATTCCCACCTCTAGAATAGACCGATAATAATGAATGCTAGATCTAGTTTGGGATGCAAAGAAAAACCCAAAATAACATCAGCTGAAATGCTGGACTCTCTGAAAACTAGCGGTGTGGCTGTTTCAAAATGAACAATAAGGAGGCACTTGAAGAAAATGGGCTGCATGGTCTAGTCGCTGGAAGAGAGCGATTACTGCGTAAATGGGGTATGTAAACTTTTGATCAGGGTCATTTGGATGTTTTGGGTTGTCATTATGATATAAAAAGAGAAAACAAAGTAGTTTGACAATAAATGGCTTCACCCAACCACTAACCATGAGAGCTCAGGGGGGAGGCAGAGGGTCGGGAGCTCCCTCTGCCTCAGATCGGCGCCCTGCAATGTATTTGCAGGGCCCGATCTCTGCCTTGATGACCCGGGGGTTGTCATGACAACCTCCGGGTCATCTAGCTACGGAAAACTGCTGTGATCATGTTCACAGCAGCTTTCCCCATAGGTACAATGCATTGCAATGCTGGAGCATTGCAATGCATTGTAACTGCAATAAAAAGTAAAAAAAGTGAAAGTCCCATAAAGGGACAAGTTAAAAAAAAATCATTTTTTTTTTAAAAATTGTAAAAAAATATTAAAAAATAATTTTAAAAAAATCCCCTAAAAATACACATTTTTATGTAATAAAAAAAATAAAAAACAAAAAAAATACACATGTTAGGTATCGCCACGTCCGTAAAAATCCCATCTATAAAAGCGTAACCCTAGTTAACCCCTTCAGTGAAAGCCGTAAAAAAAAACACAAAAAAGTAGTAAATTATACTTTTTCCAAGCGGTATCATCATTGCAATAACACGCGATCAAAAAATCAGATATAAATAATCATGGTACCGCTGAAAACGTCATCTTGTCCCGCAAAAAACAAGCCGCTATACAGCATCATCAGCGAAAAAATAAAAAAGTTATAGCTCGCGGAATAAACTGATGCAAAAATAATTATTTTTTCTATAAAATTTTTTATTGTGTAAAAAACGCCAAAACATAAAAAAATATATATAAATGAGGTATCGCTGTAATCGTAGTGATCCGAAGAATAGAGCTGCTTTATCAATTTTACCACACGCGGAACGGAGGAAAAAAAAAAAAAAAAACAATTCCTGAATTGCTGGTTTTTGTTCATTCTGCTTCCACAAAAATCGGAATAGGAAGCGATCAAAAAACGTTATGTGCCCAAATATGGTACCAATAAAAACGTCAGCTCGTCCCGCAAAAAATAAGCCCGCAAATAACTCTGTCGGCCGAAATATAGAAAAATTATTGCTCTCAAAATACGACGATGCAAAAATTTCTTACAAAAAATTATTCCAAAAAAAAGCATCTTTTAGTGTGTGACAGAAGCTAAACATGAAAAAAGGATGTAAATCTGGTATCGCTGTAATCGCACCGATCCGAGGAATAAAGTCGCCTAATCACTAATACCGCACGAGGAACGGCGTAAAAAAGAAAACCAATTCTTCACCTTTTGTGGATTTGTTCATTGTGCCTCCCAAAGATCGCAGTAAGGCGATCACAGTGGTTCCCCCCCACATATGCGGTATCAGCGTACTCAGGACAAAATGCACAATAGCTTTTGGGGTCCTATTTCTCCTGTTACTGTTAGAAAAAAAAAAATTTGGGGGCAAAAGGTCATTTTTGTGGAAAAAAATATGATTTTTTTATTTTCACGGCTCTACGTTATAAACTTCTGTGAAGCCCTTGGGGGTTCAAAGTGCTGACCACACATCTAGATAAGTTCCTTGGGGGGTCTAGTTTGCAAAATGGGGTAATTTGTGGGGGGTTTCTACTGTTTAGGCACATCAGGGGCTCTCCAAGCGCGACATGACACCCGCAGACCATTCCATCAAAGTCTGCATTTAAAAACGGTGCTCCTTCCCTTCCGATCTCTGCCATGCGTCAAAATAGTGGTTCCCCCCCACATATGGGATATCAGCGTACTCAGGACAAATTGCACAATAGCTTTTGGGGTCCTATTTCTCCTGTTACCCTTATAAAAATAAAAATTTGGGGGCAAAAAGATTATTTTTGTGGAAAAAAATATGATTTTTTTATTTTCACGGCTCTACGTTATAAACTTCTGTGAAGCACTTGGGGGTTCAAAGTGCTCACCACACATCTAGATAAGTTCCTTGGGGGTCTAGTTTCCAAAATGGAGCCACTTGTGGGGGGGTTCTACTGTTTAGGCACATCAGGGGCTCTCCAAACATGACATGACACCCGCAGACCATTCCATCAAAGTCTGCATTTGAAAAAGGCGCTCCTTCCCTTTCGAGCTCTGCCATGCGTCAAAATAGTGGTTCCCCCCCACATATGGGATATCAGCGTACTCAGGACAAATTGCACAATAGCTTTTGGGGTCCTATTTCTCCTGTTACCCTTATAAAAATAAAAATTTGGGGGCAAAAAGATTATTTTTGTGGAAAAAAATATGATTTTTTTATTTTCACGGCTCTACGTTATAAACTTCTGTGAAGCACTTGGGGGTTCAAAGTGCTCACCACACATCTAGATAAGTTCCTTGGGGGTCTAGTTTCCAAAATGGAGCCACTTGTGGGGGGGTTCTACTGTTTAGGCACATCAGGGGCTCTCCAAACATGACATGACACCCGCAGACCATTCCATCAAAGTCTGCATTTGAAAAAGGCGCTCCTTCCCTTTCGAGCTCTGCCATGCGTCAAAATAGTGGTTTACCCCACATATGGGGTATCAGTACTCAGGACAAATTGCACAATAACTTTTGGGGTCCTGTTACCCTTTGTAAAATAACAATTGGGGGTGGAAAGATCATTTTTGTGGAAAAGATATGATTTTTTAATTTTACTGCTCTACGTTATAACCTTCTGTGAAGCCCTTGGGGGTTCAAAGCTCTCACCACACATCTAGATAAGTTCCTTGGGGGGTCTAGTTTCCAAAATGGGGTCACTTGTGGGGGGTTTCCACTGTTTAGGCACACAGGGGCTCTCCAAATACGACATGGCGTCCAATCTCAATTCCAGCCAAAAAGTCAAATGGCGCTGCTTCCCTTCCGAGCTCTGCCATGCGCCCAAATATTGGTTTACCCCCACATATGGGGTATCAGCGTACTCAGGACTAATTGCACAATAACTTTTGGGGTCCTTTTATCCTTTGGAAAATAAAAATTGGGATGAAAAGATCATTTTTGTGGAAAAAATATGATTTTTTAATTTACGGCTCTACGTTATAACCTTCTGTGAAGCGCTTGGGGGTTAAAAGCTCTCACAGCACATTTAGATAAGTTCCTTGGGGGGTCTAGTTTCCAAAATGGGGTCACTTGGGGGGTTTCCACTGTTTAGGCACACAGGGGCTCTCCAATTTCGACATGGCGTCCAATCTCAATTCCAGTCAAAAAAGTCAAATGGCGCTGCTTCCCTTCCGAGCTCTGCCATGCGCCAAAATAGTGGTTTACCCCCACATATGGGGTATCAGCGTACTCAGGACTAATTGAACAATAACTTTTTGTGTCCTTTTATCCTTTGGAAAATAAAAATTGGATGAAAAGATCATTTTTGTGGAAAAAATATGATTTTTTAATTTTACGGCTCTACTTTATAACCTTCTGTGAAGCCCTTGGGGGTTAAAAGCTCTCACAACACATTTAGATAAGTTCCTTGGGGGGTCCAGTTTCCAAAATGGGGTCACTTGTGGGGGGTTTCCACTGTTTAGGCACACAGGGACTCTCCAAATGCGACATGGCGTCCAATCTCAATTCCAGTCAAAAAAGTCAAATGGCGCTGCTTCCCTTCCGAGCTCTGCCATGCGCCCAAATAGTGGTTTACCCCCACATATGGGGTATAGGTGTACTCTGGAGAAATTGTACAACAAATATTGTGGTTCATTTTCTCCTGATACCCTTGACAAAATTTAAAAAAATTGTGTCGAAAGAAAAATTTTGGGAAAAAAAGTTAAATGTTCATTTTTTCCTTCCACATTGCTTCAATTCTTGTGAAGTACCTAAAGGGTTAATAAACTTCTTAAATGTGGCTTTGAACACGTTGAGGGGTGCAGTTTTTAGAATGTTGTCACTTTTGGGTATTTTCTGTCATATTGACCCCTCAAATTCACTTCAAATGTGAGGTGGTCCCTAAAAAAATGGTTTTGTAAATTTTGTTGGAAAAATGAGAAATTGCTGGTCAACTTTTAACACTTATAACTTCCTAACAAAAAAAAATGTTGGTTCCAAAATTGTGCTGATGTAAAGTAGACATGTGGGAAATGTTATTTATTAACTAATTTTTGTGACATATCTCTCTGATTTAATGGCATAAATATTAAAAGTTTGAAAATTGCAAAATTTTCAAAATTTTTGCCATATTTCTGTTTTTTTCATAAATAAACGCAAGTTATATTGAAGAAATTTTACCACTATCATGAAGTACAATATGTCACGAGAAAACATTCTCAGAATCGCCAAGATCCGTAGAAGCGTTCCAGAGTTATAACCTCATAAAGAGACAGTGGTCAGAATTGTAAAAATTGGCCTGGTCTTTAACCTACAAAATGGCTTGGTCATTAAGGGGTTAAAACAATGGAAAAACAAGCTTCATGTGGCTTTGTCGATTAAAAATTTAAAAATGCAATGGGTATTGGAATATAGTAATCCAAAAATTAAAAATAATTTCAGTGTTCTCAAATCCCATTTTTAATGGGTTACTTAGATCACTTAAACTTGTTTAAAAGAAACTGTACATGTCAGAGTGGCTGCTTAATCTTTTTCTAAAGTTTCTTAACCCAATATGAAAATTAATATTTTAAGAACTCAGGCCAGCTATGAATAGTGACGGAAAACCTGAACAGTACAGTTTTGGGTTCAAATCGAACACCTAGTGTCCGTGCACGGACCTTGAACATGGACTTCTCCAGGAAGTCAGTGTTAGGCCGGCGTCACACTGGCGACAGAATCGGACGACTGCAATACGATGAAATATCGTATTGCAGTCTGCCCTATGTTAATCTATGGAGCAGCTCCCAGTATCAGATTTTTTGTGGTCCGTTTTAAACGTCCGTGTGCAATCGCAGCATGCTGCGATTGTCACCGATTGTGGGTCGACTATCGCCAATGCAAGTCTATGGGAGCGATGAAAAATCGGATTACAAACGGACCGCACGTGTGACTTGCGATTAAATCGCATCGGTGTCCTTTAGAAAAGCCGGCAATTCATCCCCGGCTATACTGTAAAATCACACTGACAGCTTTAATAAAGAATCGAAAGAATAGATATACACACATAGAATACATATATATATATATATGTCATTGTGACACATACATATACATATATTTATAGTTCTTACACTTCTACATACTGTAATAGCCGCTAATTCAATTGCCGGCTTTTGTGAAATCACAGAAGCCGACATGAAATGATACATTGTTTCCACACAGTTAACCATGTCATTTCCTGTATTTTGATATATGGTTTGAACTTACAATTACATATGTGTATTTGTGCAAAATTTCAGACATGTAGGGGTTAATTAAAGGTGTAAATTCGTTGAAAAAAAATGCGTGGGCTCACGCTGTATTTTCTCCACCAGACAGACAAAGCAAGCGAGTGGGGGCAGATAATAATAGCCTAGGGAGGGTACATTTTTTTTGTGCCCCCCCTGGCTACTAACATCTGCCCCCAGACACCCCAGAAAGGGCAAATCTATAATTAGATTCGCCCTTTCTGGCACTTTGCCTGTCTATTCCCATTGCCCTGTAGCGGTGGCGAATGGGTTAATAAGGCGTTAATGTCACCTTAGTATTGAAAGGTGACCTTAACGCAGGTTAATAATTGAGAGCTGTCAATTAGACAACTATCAATTATTAATCCTATTGTATGATACAAAAATCAAACACACACAGTTTAATAAAAAAGAAGTTTAATGAAATAATCACACAGTTTTTGACCATATTTTATTTTCCTGCTAAAAACATTTCCTGTAATAAAAATAAATAAAAAAGCCAAATTATTCTTACCAATCCGACGTACAGTCAGGTCCCACAGTGTAATCCATCAGAAAGGGTTAACAGGTTACAGCTTTCAGAGAGCTAATGCTGTCTCCAAGTTGTAACCCCATGAATGAATCAGTTACTCTCCCAGTGAAAAGAGAGGAATAGATTCATGAATGGAGCTTAATTGATTTATTGCCACTTTCACTTCAGTGACCTGACCTAACGTGAAAGTGGATACAATAAATTAAGCTTCATTCATTAATCACATCCTCTCCTGTCGGCAGGAGATAAGCTCATTCATTCAGGAGCTATCAGATGAGCACGCAGGATTACTTGCGCTGCTTATCTGATTGCTAGTTAACCCTTTGTGAAGGATTACATCGTGGGACGTGACAGATCGCCAGATAGGTAAGAATAATGTTGTTTTATTATTTTATATTTATTTTAGAAGAACAAGGGCTTCGAACGGATTAAGAGTGAAATAAAAGATGGTCAAAAATATGTGTTTTGATTTCATTAAAATTATTTATTCTTAAAGTGTGTTTGTGTTTTTTTATTTACTTCAATAGGATTAATAATTGATAGTTGTCTAATTGACAGCTCTCAATTATTAACCTGTCTTAAGGTCAACTTTCAATACTAAGGTGACATTAACGCCTTATTAACCCATTCGCCACCGCTACAGGGCAATGGGAATAGACAGGCAAAGTGCCAGAAAGGGCGAATCTAATTATAGATTTGCCCTTTCTGGGGTGTCTGGGGCAGATGTTAGTAGCCAGGGGGGCACAAAAAAATGTACCCTCCCTAGGCTATTATTATCTGCCCCCACTCGCTTGCTTTGTCTGTCTGGTGGAGAAAATACAGTGGGTGCCCACGCTTTTTTTTTCAACGAATTTACACCTTTAATTAACCCCTACATGTCTGAAATTTTGTACAAATACACTCATGTAATTGTAAGTTCAAACCATATATCAAAATACAGGAAATGACATGGTTAACTGTGTGGAAACAATGTATCATTTCATGTCGGCTTCTGTGATTTCACAAAAGCCGGCAATTGAATTAGCGGCTATTACAGTATGTAGAAGTGTAAGAACTGTAAATAATATGTATAAATATATGTCACAATGACATATATAAATATATATATATATATATATATATGTATTCCATGTGTATATATCTATTCTTTCTTTTGTGATTTAAATACTATTCTTTTGGATCCATTATATGTCAGTTTTGCAAGCCTGCGAGAAATTCTCGCAAGTCGGATGAAAATCGGATGTTACAAGGTACACACACATGCGACTAAATCGCATCTTTGAAGGAAAATCGGATGCCAGAAGGATGTGTGATGTTTGCATTTTGATCCGACAATCGACCGACTAAAACGGACCGATTTTTTGTAGTTGTGTGTGACGCCGGCCTTACTGTTCGGGTTTAGCAGTTCAAAGATCGTCTGTTTCCCATGCTGTCACCTGTGCAACTGCATGAGAACCTTTATAGTGGTTGTGTCTTCACTAGTGTTGAGCATTCCGATACCGCAAGTATCGGGTATCGGCCGATATTCGCGTTATCGGAATTCCGATACTTAATTCCGATACTTTTTCAATATCGTATACCGGAATCGGAAGTTCCCATAATTCTTTGAGAGGCAATGTGATGTTAGTCAGCCAATGATGAATCTTATGAAGTGTGGGCACATCCTGTAATGCTGCGGTCATCTTAACTAATGGCATGGCTGTGATTGGCTGCTGAAATGATGTCAGAATGCACTATAAAAGGCGCCGCAGCCATTTTAGCGTCACTGTGCTGTGAACTCAGTTAGGGACAGAACGCTACTCTGCTCACTCTGAGGGACAGTTAGATATTGCGATTTTGTGTACTACTGTGCTTGAGGCAGGCTATTTTTACCAACAGGTCCTGCCCACATCCTTCTTCCTAGTGAGGATTCAACATCATCAGCCGGCGTTCCTGATCTGGCCACGGAGGCCAGAGATCACCGGCTTTCATCAACGGATGTAAGTTTCGTCTGCGGGCCATAGGAGGCTGAAGTCGGACTTTCTACTGCAAGTGACCCATCGGGGTTGTCAGCAGGCCAGAGGAGGCTGAAATTTGACTTTCTATTGCAAGTGACCCATCGGGGTTGTCAGGTAAAACCTGTGCAAACAGGACTATTTTCTCCACAGTGCACCACTAATACTCATTCATCTGAGCTGTCCCCGGGCGGGACAGTGTCAATTTCTTCTGACCTTTCTGCATAAAAGGTTTTTTAGGATTTCTGCAGCGTTTTTCTGCTCCATCGTTAAAAGAGGACCTCTTTTACTTTTTCAGGGTTTGTCCATATTAATACCCATATGAATAAATACCTTATGCGTATTATGACTATTTAGTCCTTTGGTTTGGGGTTTACTACATAATAGACTACAGGCTTTTCTCATCACCTTTTTCTCACGGGTCTTAGTGCAATATTTATTTATTACTGTATTATTACATCTGCATCTCAAACTGTTCTACAGAGTGCGTCTGAATTTATGTATTGTTTTCCATTTGACACATGCATATTCCTATTTTTCTACAGATCCTTTTGTGTCTTGTAGTTTTTATGTGCGCAAACATTTTTATTTTCAATTATAGAGGGCCATGTTATTGACTTTGCATTGACGTGTAAAAGATTTATGTTGTGACACTGGCTATATGTATTCTAAAGGTGTACCCAGTCTCAACAGATCATTAGTCTGATTGTTCTTTGATTCTCCTAAATGTGAATTTGTCTGATTTGGTGTCAAACTTGACTTTGTCCCTATTTTTGTTTTGCCATGTGACCCAATGATTATACAAATCTATATAGGGTTTGGCATCATCAAAAGTAACAGAATATTAGCATGCATGCATATTTAGGATATAAAAGAGAAGTATCTTGTTGTGCCAGAGTGTTCCTAACTCCTGAATGGATATAAAACAATATGGTCTACGGATCAGGTAAAATCGAGGGTCCGCATGTCTATATTTTATACAATTTGAGTGGGCAAGGTGGGATTTAGAGATTAGCCCATTCATGAAAGTTTTGGGAGCTGAGAACCTTCAGGAGTTGTTAACCATGCTTTGAGGTCGATTGAATGCCATGTCACTCAGGCAGCCAATCACTGCTGTCAAGCGCAATGGAAAGCAACACACGGTTGGTCTGTGGCCAGCAGCACAGGAGGGGTAAGGGTAAAACATGAATATATTAGATTATGTTTTACTATTTGGAGCAAGTTTGAAGTTTTCTTTAAGGATTGGAAAACCACCTTCAGTTAGGAATCGGATCAATCAAACAGGGCACAATATGGAATAATGTGCGTTGTTATACACAGTAACTTACAAACGTGGTTCTCTCTGGCATCTATGTACATGGGCAAGTATTACTCTAATTTGGGTCTAATGTGTAGTTTATTGGGTGCAATATAGGCTCATTGTAGGACTGCAAACACACAATTTGGTTCTTTGCAGGTAGAATATGGTACTTTATGCAAAGTATATGGCTGTGTGCAGGCACAGAATCGCACTGTCCTATGAAAACAAACTATGGGACTATTGTGGCATGGTATGGCGGTCTCTGGCCACTGTTTAGCATAATATAGTACTATATGGACATTGGACAACAACAACTTTTTAATGTGCTGGTATTGTTGTGGTTACAATTAAAGAAATATTCTCAATTTGTCTCTGGAGCAGGTCAGAGCTATGTTGCTCTTTACTTCTTTGTTTCTGATAGGATAGGCTGAGTTATAGTATTAGTAGAACTATAAAGTTCTGCTGTAACACATTCAGCTATTAGTGATTTATTTTATAATGTACACTGCTATCACTGTATTTACGGTACATATAGAGATAATGGCACTTGAACAAGCACATAGCTCAGGATAGTCAGAGCTGTGATTAGGAGAACTGCTCTTGGAGAAGCTAGTGCTATAGATTGGTGATTTTGCAAGTAGAGATGGGCGAACCCGAACAGTAAAGTTCGGCATCCAGACCGAACACCTATGACCTATGACCCGACATGAAATGACACTTGGTGTACATAGGGTTAACCATGTCTTTTCATGTCCTTTGCTATCTAATTTGCACAAACAATTAAATCAGACTATGTGTGCAAAATTTCACACCTGTAGGGGTTAATTAAAGGTGTAAATTCGTAGCAAAAAAGTCCGTTTTTTTTACAACGAATTTACACCTTTAATTAACCCCCACAGGTGTGAAATTTTGCACACATAGACTGATTTAATTGTTTGTGCAAATCAGATAGCAAACGACATGAAAAGACATGGTTAACCCTATGTACACCAAGTGTCATTTCATGTCGGGTGCTTCTGTCTTTTCACTGAAGCCGGCTTTACCGGGCAATTGAATCAGAGGATATTTTACTATGTAGAAGTGTATAAACTATACATATATGTATATATATATATGTCACAATGACATGTATATATATATATGTATTCTATGTGTGTATATTTAGTGTTTACAAGGAAAGAATGGGTTTTTTTTAGTTGCGATATTTTGTTCCCATAGACTTACATGGGACTTCCGGTATCGGTATCGGGTATCGCCGATATTTTAGTGATATCGGCGATACCATTCCGATTCCAATACTTTAGGATATCGGAAAGTATCGCTCAACTCTAGTCTTCACACAACCACCCAAAGTAAGCAAACCTATAGGTTTTACTGTCTCCTAAATTAGGGCTTACCCTATTTTGCGCTTCTTCCTTCACAGTCACTATTATTAGTGAGGTAGCATTGTGACTCCCTTTCACTCCAGCCTGGTTCTCTTGCATTCTACACCATTGGACATTGCGTATAGATTTTTGTGCTTAATATTTTTCTTATTTTCTATTTATACTCAGCAAAATCTTTATAAGCATTTGTTAATGAGAGAAGCATACTATGTTCCACCTAATGGATATATGTGATCTGTGCTAACTACATTTGTATTCATGGAGCATAACTTCTAGTAGTGTTAACTAGTGATGAGCGAGTATACTCGTTGCTCGGGTTTTCCCGAGCATGCTCAGGTGATCTTCGAGTAATTTTGCGTGCTCGGAGATTTAATTTCTGTTGCCGCAGCTGCATGATTTATGGCTGCTGGACAGCCTGAATACATGCGGGGATTCCTTAACAAACAGACATTCCTCACATGTATTCAGGCTGTCCAGCAGCCATAAATCATGCAGCTGCGGCAACAGAAACTAAATCTATGAGCACACCAAAATACTTGGAGATCACCCGAGCATGCTCGGGAAAACCCGAGCAACGAGTATACTCGCTCATCACTACACCTGTTTCTTAGGGCCTGTGCTTCATCAAACGAGTGCTAGCCGCTGTTTACCAGATAGCACTATGACCAATATCATTCAATGGGGCTCTGCTGTCATTTTTTTCACTGACAAAATCTGTCTGTGAAAAAATTGCAGCATGCTGCGATTTCATTCCAAAATTGAAAGCCACTCATCCATTACAAACTATGTGCGCGTGGAAAACATCAGCACTCGCATGTCGTAAGTGTGAAATCCGATTTCTGTGGTCTCACCGAATGGAGGAGATGGATAAATTGTTCTCCTTCTCCACATTCGAGGGAATAGGATTACAGTCTGATCAAAGTCTGGTCAAACTCTGATCAGTGTTTGATTAGAGTGTAATTTGCATAATTGTACCGAGTCTCCCATCTGACCGTAGTCTTATAGTCTTATTTTATTTCATTGAATTCCTTTTTTGCTGTTTTGTTTGTATTTGCTACTTTACAGGTTGCCTACTTTTGTTCTATTTATTTACATGTCAATATTATTTCATTTTCCTGACCTACATTAATATTTGTGTAAGTTTTATCTGATAAAGGTCTGATGTGGACCGAAACATTATTGTTCTGAGTAGATTTTCTACCTCAACACTGTAATGTGTGTCTGATTTTTTTTCTCTCGATTTATACAGGCCAAGCTATAGATCTGGAGTGATATTCTTCCTGACATGTCATGATATAAAAGTATTATTACTTTACTTTGCTACTGTCATATGTCTTTTCTCAGTTTTATCAATGCAAGATTTTGCTATATAATCCATACTTGTATATCATTTTACATATGTATAAAATAGCTACCAAACATATGTTGTGTGTGATGTGGGCATCTCTGGCTAGTATTTTGTATTTCCCTTGAGTTTCATTATTCTCACATCGAAAATGTAGTTGTACAGATTTATTCCAAACTGTTTCCAGCCTCTCCTTTCCTTGAACAGCCTGTCTGAGCTTCGCCTCCAGCAGCAGCTTCGGTTTCCCAATACGTTATGTGCTAAATCCTTATGACTACAGTGCTAGAAATAGAATGTGGCTCAAGCATTTCTTATCAACCCTAATCCATTCTTACATTGAAATTTTAGTCCTCGTACCATAACAGTAGCTGAGATTTTTGGCCTTCTTTGTGATGTTCTCCTGGAAACTTTAATTGTTAATAAGTGAGGTACTTTAACTATTCTCTGTAATTACCTTCATTCATTACTGATATACCTCCATACCTTCCTATACAGCTCATCAAGGACTAAGATTTTATTGTGGAGTTATTACATCTTAAAGTGTTTCTGTGATTTTACCAAGGTTGGTCGGGAATAGGTAATGTTCCAAGATAAAAAAAAAAATAAACATTATGTACAACTTAAGTCTACTCCTGCTTATGCTTCACTGATTTGAAGATCCTTGGGCCGGCGTCACACTGGCGAGTTTGATGCGAGTAAGTCGCACGACTTTCTCGCATCAACACCCGACACGGCCGCCCGCTCTCGGACCCGAGTGTGCGGCTACATGTATTTCTATGCAGCCGCACACTCTGATCCGAGAGCGGGCGACTGTGCCGGGTGTTGATGCGAGAAAGTCGTGCGACTTACTCGCATCAAACTCGCCAGTGTGACGCCGGCCTTACTGGTCCTACTGTGATGATGCCTCATTCAGGATTTACGTTTCTCAGAGGTCATGCAGCATATATGTAAATATGACAGCTAAAGCCAATGATTGACTACAGCAGTCAAATAAATGATGCAAAGGGACATCCTAACTGCAGGACCAACTGAGATGGCAGGAAAGAAGAACTGGAGTTATGTTATTTAAGACAGACTGGTGGGTAAGCATACACAAAGGGGATATGCACACTGAGACTTTTTACTGAGTTTTTTGGTGAAAACTGAAGAGTAAGTGTATGTGCACATGTGTCATTTTCAGGAGGATTGTGCCAGAAATCTGACTAAAAAATGGGCCACAATGGCACCCCATGAAATGAACATAACCCATAACAATGTTGGTCTTATGTCATTCCTTTTAACCACTTCATTGTTCGGAAACTCTTAAAGAGGTTGTCTACGACTTTTAGATTGAAGCCCTATCCTCAGGATGAGGCATCAATGTCTGATTGGCACTCGGTACCCTGACAATCAGCTCTTATTTGTGCTTCAGCTAGAAAATTCAACGTGTCAGTTCTTTTAATTATTTAAAGAAGTTGTCCACTGTTTTACTTTGATGTCCTATCTATGGGATAGGGCATCAATGTCTGATTGGCTGGGGTGCTAAGTACTGGACCACTGCCAATCAGCTGTTATTAGAACCGGCCGCAGGCCAGAAGTAATTACTTGCGGAGCTTGGCAATACAGGTCCTTCTCAAAAATTAGCATATAGTACTAAATTTCATTATTTTCCATAATGTAATGATTACAATTAAACTTTCATATATTTTAGATTCATTACACACCAACTGAAATTTGTCAGGTCTTTTATTGTTTTAATACTGATGATTTTGGCATACAACTCCTGATAACCCAAAAAACCTGTCTCAAAAAATTAACATATTTCAACCATCCAATAAAATAAGTGTTTTTTAAAAACAAACAAAAAAAACATCAAATAATAAAGTTCAGTTATGCACTCAATACTTGGTCGGGAATCCTTTTGCAGAAATGACTGCTTCAATGCGGCGTGGCATGGAGGCAATCAGCCTGTGACACTGCTGAGGTGTTATGGAGGCCCAGGATGCTTCGATAGCAGCCTTAAGCTCATCCAGAGTGTTGGGTTTTGCGTCTCAACTTTCTCTTCACAATATCCCACAGATTCTCTATGGGGTTCAGGTCAGGAGAGTTGGCAGGCCAATTGAGCACAGTAATACCATGGTCAGTAAACCATTTACCAGTGGTTTTGGCACTGTGAGCAGGTGCCAGGTCGTGCTGAAAAATGAAATCTTCATCTCCATAAAGCATTTCAGCCGATGGAAGCATGAAGTGCTCCAAAATCTCCTGATAGCTAGCTGCATTGACCCTGCCCTTGATGAAACACAGTGGACCAACACCAGCAGCTGACATGGCACCCCACACCATCACTGACTGTGGGTACTTGACACTGGACTTCAGGCATTTTGGCATTTCCTTCACCCAGTCTTCCTCCAGACTCTGGCACCTTGATTTTCGAATGACATGCAAAATTTGCTTTCATCAGAAAAAAGTACTTGGGACCACTTAGCAACAGTCCAGTGCTGCTTCTCTGTAGCCCAGGTCAGGCGCTTCTGCCGCTGTTTATGGTTCAAAAGTGGCTTTACCTGGGGAATGCGGCACCTGTAGCCCATTTCCTTCACACGCCTGTGCACGGTGGCTCTGGATGTTTCTACACCAGACTCAGTCCACTGCTTCCTCAGGTCCCCCAAGGTCTGGAATCGGTCCTTCTCCACAATCTTCCTCAGGGTCCGGTCACCTCTTCTCGTTGTACAGCGTTTTCTGCCACATTGTTTCCTTCCAACAGACTTCCCATTGAGGTGCCTTGATACAGCACTCTGGGAACAGCCTATTTGTTGAGAAATTTCTTTCTGGGTCTTACCCTCTTGCTTGAGGGTGTCAATGATGGCCTTCTTGACATCAGTCAGGTCGCTAGTCTTACCCATGATGGGGGTTTTGAGTAATGAACCAGGCAGGGAGTTTTTAAAAGCCTCAGGAATCTTTTGCATGTGTTTAGAGTTAATTAGTTGATTCAGAAGATTAGGGTAATAGGTCGTTTAGAGAACCTTTTCTTGATATGCTAATTTTTTGAGACAGGTTTTTTGGGTTATCAGGAGTTGTATGCCAAAATCATCAGTATTAAAACAATAAAAGACCTGACAAATTTCAGTTGGTGTGTAATGAATCTAAAATATATGAAAGTTTAGTTGTAATCATTACATTATGGAAAATAATGAAATTTAGCACTATATGCTAATTTTTTGAGAAGGACCTGTATACTTGTAGTTGCCGCTGCGGGGTACTACACATCTGCCTCCTATTCAATTCAATAGGAGGTGGATGTGCAGTATTAAGCTACGGCCACTACAAGTAGACGGCCAAGCTCAGCAAGTAAGTACTTCTGGCCGGCGGCTGTCGCTGGCACTGACATGTTGAAATTTCTAGCAAAAACATAAAGTAAAAGATGCTGGTGGTGGAGCCGCCCTAAGAATGAAGGCAAATCTATCTATGAAGCCAATTCAGGCATATACCACCAGCGTTTTCATGAAGTGGCTTCACCTAGGAAAATTTGGCAGTTGCATAGTCTTTGGATGCCATGTATAGATAGCCCTTTGGTATGTGCACACAGAGTCTTTTTGCAGAGTTTTCAGAGCAGAAACTGAGAGGAAACTCATCTTTTGAAAAGGATTTGGACTGTTTCTCGTTTCTGCTCTAAAAACACTTAAAAACAACTTAGTGTTAACATACCCTTAGGCTATGTGCACACAGTGTTTTTAAACGTTTTAGAACAGAAACCGGCTTTATGCACACTGAGTCATTTTCCTGATTTTTTTCTTTAGGTGAAACTGTACAGAAACTCCTAGTTTCTGAGGACTTTTACATTTTTGAGAAGGATGAGAAGAGTTTCTTTTCACTTTACTCTTAGTTTCTGCTCCAATATCTCCTAAAAAACTAAATGTGCATGTAATAATTGAGTGGAAACTCTCCAAATGCTCCTCCAATGCTCAAAATTCCTCAAACACATAGAGTTTCTGCTAACCTGTTTGAAAACTTTGCAAAAAGACTCTCCAAAATCCTTCTCAAAAACTCATTCAAAAATGCTTTGAAAACTTTTTCCAAACATTTCTATAATAAATATATATTCTATTTATAAGGAGCATTTTAGCATTTTCTTTTACTGCCCAGTGGCAGTGGCAAAGTAGATAAAATGGAAACCTCTCCAAATGAAGCACTGTTGAATCAAGTCTGCAGAAAATGCTTCAGAAAAAAAAAACAACCAATACTCTTCAAAACCATTTCAGAATGCTCTTAGGAAAAACTCTTCCAAAAACACCCTGGAGGTATATGAACATTCTTTAACATGCCGTGGACTAACTGAGGTTTACCTACACTAAGCTGCTTCACGAAAAAAGCTAGTGGTCTTTTTCCGAAAGGTGCTTTGCTGGTGGTGTTGCCATCTTTTGTACAGCAATTTTTTTCAATAATTTAAGAATTTTAAACATAAAATCTAAACTACAACTAGCCAGCAGCCCCAAACCAGTAGCCCCCAAAAAATTCATATGTTACTTCCTATAAACGCTGTATGGTTTCTGAATCCTGAAGTGGTTAACAGATGTAACAAAATACTGAACATGGGTGCATCAAGGTCTTTTTTACATTATTATGCATTATGTTGACTTTTTGAAGTGGTTTTGCTCCTCTTTTTCAGATGGGTTCCAGGCAGAATACATCGTGTGCACATACCTTTCAAGTGGTTTTGAAAAGTTTTTCAAGAGTTTTGGAACAATATTTTCCTATATTGATTTTTGGAACCTTTTGATTGGACAGTACCTATTTTGGAGAACATTCCATCAGGTTCCACTTCAAACAAATAACAGTCACTTTCCTTTTCCCCACCAAGTTATTTTCAAAACCTGAAGTTGAAAAAATGATCGAAACATCAAAGTGCTTTTACAATAGACATGAATAGGAATGATAAAAAGTCTTTCATGCAGTATTTAAGTGATTTTTCAGTAATTTTGAAGCCAACTAAAAGCTGTTTACAAAATCTCTGTCGCTATAGTCTTTTATAATCTAGCATACAGTCTATATTTAGCGGCTTCGTTTAAATAGCGTTAAGATTTTTTGCAATCTAAATAAATTGGTTCAAAATACTTTTGCTAATTAATGTCATATGTTAGGTGTATAGAATGGCCTCAATTCATCATTGCCTTTGCACCTGTTTTTTTTTGCCTAGTTTTGTACTTTTATTTGTTTGCAGCAAATTCATTACTCTTTTTATTTTTTAATGTCTGTTTTATATGTACTCGCCTGTGGGTTTTCCAGATTCATGGGTGGAGTCAAGAAACTTCAGATTTTTTGGCCTCATTCATTCATTTCGACTTTTGAAAAAGTTGCAAAATTTTGTGCAACTTCACACCAGTCACCAACTAGTATATTTTCTAGTACGCCACATTTTTTCAACCTTTAGTGCTAAAGTGCGGCTTTTACCATCAAAACTCTCAATCAGTTCTAGACAGAAAGAAAATGAACTTTTTAACTTTGCACCAAATTCTTCAATAATGTGTGTCATATTGATGAATTTATTGTTAAAGACGGCAACTAATACCACAAGACAAAAAAGGTAAGCGACTTAAAAAAACCTGCAAATGATGAACAGAGGTCATTGTCTTTTCCAGATGGATTCTGCCTGGAACCCATCTAAATAATAGCTAAAATATCACTACAAAGAATTATCAAAACGCACAGCAATGTCAAAATGACTTGTTCTATCTATTCGATCCCTTTTAAACATGAGTAAACGTGTTTGGAAAACGTTCTCCAATCTCAAATTCGGCACAAACGTAGCACATTCGTATTCGTGTCCACTCTCATGAGCATTTTTACTCAAAATCGACAAAAGTCAGTCACAGTTCAGTAAATCATAGCGTTACACTAATGCTTTTGTAATATTTTGGCTAGGATAGTGGTGCTGTATGATGAGTGTGGAGGATGGGGGGACGTGTTTGAGGGAGGGTGTGTGGAGAGGTTACAGCAGCAGCACATGCTTTTTTCTTTCCCTTAACTTAATGTTTGTTGATTCTGGCATCCAATCAGGGCACAGAAACCTTCCACAACATCTTGACAAGGTTTTTTGTGATTGGTTGCCGAAGTCACATGTCCCTGACCATATAAAATGTGGATATCTTGTTTTGCTGGTGCAATTTGCTCAGTGTCACACTGCAGAGAGGTTGCTCCTGCGCTAGTGCTTGTCCTGCTGAAAGTGAACTTGTCAGTGAAATAGATATTGTCCTGTGTGAAATCAATCTTCCAGAATTGAATTAGATTGTACAAAAACTGTGTGCCAGTCTCTGGAACCCATTTTAAATTACTCCAAATTGTTTCTGCTAAAACTGTGTTTCAGTGGCAAATCAGAAGGCCAGATTTCCATGTAAATTTTTTTTTGCCTAATATAGTATTGCAGCCATGAGTCCTCAAGGCTTGTGAACAAACCTCTGTATCTTACACTTCCTCCACTGATTCTGCTTCCTCCACCTCTTCTAGGACCTCCACCTGTGCCCTAAACCTCCCTCTTAATCAGACACGCGTTTCAACAGTGCAGATAAAATTTCCTCCACCACCGTAATGGTTCACCGCAATCAGGCAGTGTTGAAATTGATATGCCTTGGAGATTGCAGTCACACAGCTGAAGAGTTGTGGACAGGTATCTAGGCTGAGTTAGAGCAATGGCTGTCTCCACTAAACCTGAAGCCTGGGAAGGCCATGTGCAATAATGGTACAAACTTGGTGGCAGCCCTACGCTGTGGCAACCTCATACACGTGCCTTGCATGGTTCACATCCTCAACCTGGTGGTACAGCAGGTTTTCCGCCACTATCCCGGCCTGGATACACTGCTGCAGAAAGCATGATCGTTGTGTGCTCACTTCCAACTATCACACACCGCAGGTCATTGACTTATCTCACTGCAGAGGTCTTTTGGCCTACCGGTTAACCTTTTGATTATCGATGTTCCGACACAGTGGAATTCCACTTTGCACATGTTGTAGCCAAAGCAGTCCTGACGTGGTTAAAATTACACTTGTGGAGTGGGCACAGGTGAAGGACCTCTGCACCCTTCTGCACAGTTTTGAAATGGCTACTAAGATGGTTAGCGCTGACGATGCCATAATCAGCATCACTATTCCAGTCATCTACATGCTGCAGCTCACTTTGAGTAGTCTACGTGAGGAGGTGATGGTCCCAGAGGAAGAGGTGAAAGCAGAGGAGGATACAGAAGGGATAACAATATCACAAATTTTCGGACTATCGTTGCACAAGTGGCTGCCATGGGAGTGTGGCTTACAGCGATCAATGGGGGCTCATGGTACCAGATAAACTGTTAGTGAAGATGCAGGAGCCAATTAAGGAGGACGAGGTGATGGACGCACAACAGTCAGGAGAAGAAGAGAATAATGATACATAACGTTTTGCACGAGGTGTGAGGTCTACCAGATAAGAAGGCTTGCATTGCTCCCTTACCTTCCAAGTCCTCATTAAAACTTCAATTCCAAGCTGTAAATCCTGAGCCAGACCCTCATGCATGGCCCATGGCTGACTACTTGTGTTCCATTATAACAGGTTCTACTGTGGGTCCATTGATGCCTCTTTTCCTGGTGTCTGTCCCTAATTTTAGCTTTTTGGGAAGCTTTTTTGTCACCCCCTTAAGGTTTTGTCTATGCATTTGGTTTTGCCTCTCATTGAATCTAATAGAGTTTGGGTGCATTCATCGAACCGTTCGGTGAACATTTCGGCATATGGCGGTACGTTCGGCGAATCCAAACCAAACCGAACCTTGAAAGGATCGCTCATCTCTAGTCACCAACAATGCAACATATGCTCCCCTAATGCACTAACTAAAAAATAACTCAATGGAAATAATTCTTTTTTTTACAAAAGATAAATGTACGTCACCAACAATTAAGCGTACACTACCCTACTTCATTACCTAAATATTCAAATAATGCAAATAATTCTTTTTTTGCAAAAGAAAACTGTATGTCGCCAACAAAGCAAAATACACTCCCCTAATACACTAAAAATGTACTCAATGCAGATAATTCTTTTTTTACAAAAGAAAAAAGTACGTCACCAATTATGCAATGTACATTCTCCTAATACGCTACTTAAAAATTTACTCATCTCAAATAATTATTTTTTGCTAAAGAAAAATGTACGTCACCAGCACTGCAAAGTAAAACTACGGTGTTAAATTTTTTTTCTCTAAAACATGATCGGTCGTCACCAAACACTGTGATGCCGGCTAAACTAACACACTACCTCGCTACCTTTGAAACTACACTGTACTAACTACTACTTTTTTTTCTAAAAATAAATAATCGGACGTCGCTTACACTGCGACATCTGCTACGCTAACTAACTAAAAAAAGAAAAAGTCCCTTGGCACAGTCTATGATCCACAGTGATACTGATCAGAGTGCTGTGGACACAGAACGAGCACAAATGCTTTGTGCAGGATGCCGCTTACAAGAAAAAAAGAGCAAAAAAGTGCGCTAAACAATGAATTGGGAGTGGGAGGAGGGGAATTGAAGGGTATTTGGGGTGTAAGATATCTCTTACTGTCTGTGTTGGGGGACACTCGCTTGGCAACAGGATTAGGGCACAAAGTAGCGATTTCTCACTTAAATAGTCCATTCAGTTTATTTACACTCCATAAAACTCACACAGTACAGTCCATCCACGGAACATAATAGGAACCAACAGTCAGTTCCAATGGCAGATACTTCTCTGCTGTCTCTACAACCCCCTTTGTCTGAGGTTACCTTCCTGGATCTCTGCTCCACACTCTGACTACTCGTCAGTCCTAGTTTCTGGGGAAGTTGCCTTACTGGGATCACTGTCATTGCAACCAGGGAGGTCCTGACAGTTCCAGACCCTCAGAAGGTCGGTAACTTCCCCAATGCAGTGCTGTCACAGAATCTGCATGTACATGGTCTCACCATGTGCTCTTCAGGAAGTCCATCCACTTGTGGGACCTTCCAACACGTAGACCTGTCCTCTTACAGGACCTTAGAACACAGACAATGTGACCAGACCTCAGTCACATTATGTAAGTGTAGCCACCCCCATAGGAGGGAGGGAGGTGTGTGTGGTTAGCCAGACCTGCCCAGCCCTCTGGCTAACCCTGTAAGCCCCCCTTACAAGCAAAAACAAGGCTCGTAGGACTACAGGTCCCAGAGCAACATTTCTGGCTTACAGCGCATAGGACCTCCTCTGCGACACATACCGGCCATTTGCAATAATGCCATTCACTGTCTCACATATCCCCCCCTCTGTTCAAACTTGTGGGGTTGAACACTTGTCATACACCAGGGGTCTCGAGACAGGTCCCGCCCTTTACCTTGTCCTATCAGTCAAGAGAACCATCTTAGTCGGTATTGAGCGTCATTCAATGTCATACCCTTGTTAGGCCTTCCCTAACAAGGCCTCCCCTCCAGCGGTCAGTATGTAGGCTTTGGGCTTCAGCCCTTGAGTCACAGTCTGTGTCAACAGACCCTTTTTAGTCTCCACATTTCTTCCGTACGCCCTTTGACCCGACCTTTCTCTCCATGACCGTCTCCAGTGGCCGTGAGTCTCACTTACAGTCAAACCTACTGACTGGTCTGAGACTGACCCATCTAATACGTCACAAGGGCTACTGTCCAGGTCCCTCAGCTTTGTACTGATAATAGAACTGCCACTTTCAGATTCTCGGCATCTTTGTCTTTCCAAATTACCAAGATGTCTTCTTGTTGGCTGTATTTGGCTATCAGCAATTCCATTATTTGGAGGGCCCCTTCTGTTCCCCTTACCTTGAGTTGAAGGTGCCCACCATCTTATGTCCTGCAGCTGTTTATTAATTTGCAGTCTGTCCAGTCTTAGCTGCTCTATCTCCCTTAGGTATGTCACCCGATATTCAAGGAGCAATTGGACATTCCTAAGGCTTTCTCTTGAGCAGACAATGGCGAATGGGACTATCCCCTCTTCACCAGCTACTTGAGCTTCATCATCAGCTGGAATCCTTACTCTCACCACACCGAATCTATTCACGATTTCCTCACCAGATTGCTGGGCACTTGAACGATGTCTTCCACAAAGCCCAGCCGACTTTGAGCTTTCCTCACATGCTCCAGATGTCGAGCATCTTTCTTTTATTTCACCAGTAGAGTTGAGCGAAACAGGTCGATCAGATTCATAAGTCGCCGACTTTCGCTAAAGTCGAGTTTCGACGAGCGAAACCCGACCATAGCATGAAGTCGGCCATGCGGTCATCGACCCGAGCGCCAAAGTCGGTTTTTCCATAATTATTACAGGCTTTTTTTCAGCCAATGAGCAAGGACGTACACTGTGGGCAACGAGATGACATGGGCAGCGTCCATCACCGTCTTAGAGAAGGGCATTGCAGTGATTGGCTTGCTTTGGGGGGCGTCATAGTGCCTATAAAAGCCTTGACCGCCGACCGCCATCTTACTTCTGCCGATCTTAACAATAGGGAGAGGTTGCTGACCATGTTTATCAGTAGGGAGAGTGTTAGGGCAGGAAAGAGAAGTTCTTCTGTGCTTGTGCTGATAGCTATTGTGCTGTACAGTTAGTGTGCAGTGACAGGGGAGGATTTTCTTGTGTGCAGCAGCGCTGGTTATTAGGCTGCCTGCTGACTGTATTGCTGTGTGTACACTGCTGTGCAGACTGCTTTTTACACAGCAGTGTACTTTTATTATTTTTTTCTGCACAGTTACCGAGCGTTCTTTTTTTCCCACACCATATAGAGCTGTACGCTCCTCACACACTACCGTGTACCGGCTGGTATCACGGACAAATACATGCTGACTATCTGTGTGTGACTACGGAAATATATACAGAGATTTCTAATTTTCCCCTATACTATATACACCTGGTATCTTCAGATACAGTACCCTTTTTCCGCTTTTAATATTCTGGTCTAATCCATACTGAGAATAAGAGCCTCTGTGTGTGACTCCGGAAATATATACGGAGATTTACAATTTTTCCCTATACTATATACACCTGGTATCTTCAGATATAGTACCCTTTTTCTGCTTTTTATATTCTGGTCTAATCCATACTGAGCCTGAGAGTGTCTGTCTGTAACTCCGGAAATATATACAAAGATTTTCAATTTTCCCCTGCACTATATACACCTGGTATCTTCAGATACAGTACACTATTTCTGCTTTTTATATTCTGGTCTAATCCATACTGAGCCTGAGAGCGTCTGTCTGTGACTCTGGAAATATATATGGAGATTTCTAATTTTCCCCTGTACTATATACACCTGGTATCTTCAGTATACAGTACCCTTTTTCTGCTTTTTATATTGTGGTCTAATCCATACTGAGCCTGAGAGCGTCTGTCTGTGACTCCGGAAATATATACTGAGATTTACAATTTTCCCTATACTATATACACCGGGGTATCTTCAGATATAGTACCCTTTTTCTGCTTTTTATATTCTGGTCTAATCCATACTGAGCCTGAGAACGTCTGTCTGTGACTCCGGAAATATATACGGAAAATTCTAATTTTCCCCTATACTATATACGCCTGGTATCTTCAGATACAGTACCCTTTTTCTGCTTTTTATATTCTGGTCTAATCCATACTGAGCCTGAGAGGTCTGTGTGTGACTCTGGAAATATATACGCAGATTTACAATTTTCCCCTATACTATATACACCTGGAATCTTGTGATACAGTACCCTTTTTTCTGCTTTTAATATTTCTGGTCTAATCCATACTGAGAATAATGGAATCTGTGTGTGACTCTGGAAATATATACGGAGATTTACAATTTTCCCTATACTATATACACCTGGTATCTTCAGATATAGTACCCTTTTTCTGCTTTTATATTCTGGTCTAATCCATACTGAGCTGAGAGTGTCTGTCTGTAACTCCGGAAATATATACAGAGATTTACAATTTTCCCTACACTATATACACCTGGTATCTTCAGATACAGTACACTATTTCTGCTTTTTATATTCTGGTCTAATCCATACTGAGCCTGAGAGGGTCTGTCTGTGACTCTGGAAATATATATGGAGATTTCTAATTTTCCCCTGTACTATATACACCTGGTATCTTCAGATACAGTACCTTTTTCTGCTTTTTATATTCTGGTCTAATCCATACTGAGCCTGAGAGCGTCTGTCTGTGACTCCGGAAATATATACTGAGATTTACAATTTTCCCCTTAATATATACACCTGGTATCTTCAGATAAAGTACCCTTTTTCTGCTTTTTATATTTGGTCTAATCCATACTGAGCCTGAGAGTCTGTCTGTGACTCCGGAAATATATACGGAGATTTCTAATTTTCCCCTATACTATATACGCCTGGTATCTTCAGATACAGTACCCTTTTTCTGCTTTTTATATTCTGGTCTAATCCATACTGAGCCTGAGAGTGTCTGTCTGTAACTCCGGAAATATATACAGAGATTTTCAATTTTCCCCTACACTATATACACCTGGTATTTGAGATACAGTACACTGTTTTCTGCTTTTTATATTCTGGTCTAATCCATACTGAGCCTGAGAGCGTCTGTCTGTGACTCCGGAAATATATACTGAGATTTACAATTTTCCCCTATACTATATATGCCTGGTATCTTCAGATACAGTACCCTTTTTCTGCTTTTATATTCTGGTCTAATCCATACTGAGCCTGAGGGGTCTGTGTGTGACTCTGGAAATATATACGCAGATTTACAATTTTTCCCTATACTATATACACCTGGAATCTTGGATACAGTACCCTTTTTCTGCTTTTAATATTCTGGTCTAATCCATACTGAGAATAAGATGCTCTGTTGGTGACTCTGGAAATATATACGAGAGATTTACAATTTTTCCCTATCTATATACACCTGGTATCTTCAGATACAGTACCTTTTTCTGCTTTTTATATTCTGGTCTAATCCATACTGAGTCTGAGAAGTCTGTTGTGACTCTGGAAATATATACGCAGATTTACAATTTTCCCCTTACTATATACACCTGGAATCTTGTGATACAGTACCCTTTTTCTGCTTTTTATATTCTGGTCTAATCCATACTGAGCCTGAGAGGTCTGTGTGTGACTCCGGAAATATATATGAAGATTTACAATTTTCCCCTATACTATATACACCTGGTATCTTGCGATACAGTACCCTTTTTCTGCTTTTTATATTCTGGTCTAATCGATACTGAGCCTGTGAGCGTATGTGTGTGACTCCGGAAATATATTTGGAGATTTAAATTTTCCTCTATACTATATACACCTGATATCTTCAGATACAGTACCCTTTTTCTGCTTTTTATATTCTGGTCTAATCCATACTGAGCCTGAGAGCGTCTGTCTGTGACTCCGGAAATATATACTGAGATTTACAATTTTCCCCTAAATATATACACCTGGTATCTTCAGATAAGTACCCTTTTCTGCTTTATATATTCTGGTCTAATCCATACTGAGCGTGAGAACGTCTGTCTGTGACTCCGGAAATATATACGAGATTTCTAATTTTCCCCTATACTATATACGCCTGGTATCTTCAGATACAGTACCCTTTTTCTGCTTTTTATATTCTGGTCTAATCCATACTGAGTCTGAGAAGTCTGTGTGTGACTCTGGAAATATATATGCAGATTTACAATTTTCCCCTATACTATATACACCTGGAATCTTGTGATACAGTACCCTTTTTCTGCTTTTTATATTCTGGTCTAATCCATACTGAGCCTGAAGTTCTGTGTGTGACTCCGGAAATATATAGAGATTTACAATTTTCCCTATACTATATACACCTGGTATCTTGCGATACAGTACCCTTTTTCTGCTTTTTATATTCTGGTCTAATCGATACTGAGCCTGTGAGGTTGTGTGTGACTCCGGAAATATATTAGGAGATTTAAATTTTCCTCTATACTATATACACCTGATATCTTCGATACAGTACCCTTTTTCTGCTTTTATATTCTGGTCTAATCCATACTGAGCCTGAGAGTGTCTGTCTGTACTCCGGAAATATATATAGAGATTTACAATTTTCCCCTGTACTATATACAACCTGGTATCTTCAGATACAGTACACTATTTCTGCTTTTTATATTTGGGGTCTAATCCATACTGAGCCTGAGAGCGTCTGTCTGTGACTCTGGAAATATATATGGAGATTTCTGATTTTCCCCTGTACTATATACACCTGGTATCTTCAGATACAGTACCCTTTTTCTGCTTTTTATATTGTGGTCTAACCCATACTGAGCCTGAGAGCGTCTGTCTGTGACTCCGGAAATATATACTGAGATTTACAATTTTCCCCTATACTATATACACCTGGTATCTTGTGATACAGCACCCTTTTTCTGCTTTTTATACTCTGGTCTAATCCATACTGAGCCTGAGAGCGTCTGTCTGTGATTCTGGAAATATATACTGAGATTTACAATTTTCTCCTATACTATATACACCTGGTATCTTCTGATACAGGACCCTTTTTCTGCTTTTTATATTGTGGTCTAATCCATACTGAGCCTGAGAGCGTCTGTCTGTGACTCCGGAAATATATACGGAGATTTACAATTTTCCCCTATACTATATACACCTAGTATCTTCTGATACAGTAACCTTTTTCTGCTTTTTATATTCTGGTCTAATCCATACTGAGCCTGTGAACGTCTCTGTGTGACTCCGGAAATATATACAGAGATTTAAATTTTCACCTTCACCGTATACAGCTGAACACTTCTGATACAGTACCATATATCTGCTGGTATTTTTGGTACATTTTCCCAAACATGAGGAAGTATGGTGGAAGAGGCCGCGGACGTTGGTGGGGGGGGAAGCTGGTACTGATGGTGGTGGTGGTGCATCTGCTGGTGTTGCCAAAAGCACAATAGCACCTAAGGCAGGAGGTGTTGAGCCTGCATCATCATCTGGCTCCAGAAGGCCTGGAAGGCTCCCTTTTCTGGGAGTAGTTAAACTGATTTTAAAGCTGGAGCATCAGGAACAGGTTTTGGCTTAAATTGCCGAAACAGCCTCCAGCTCTATCGCCTCATCTTCTGGAGTTTCAAAAAATGCAAGCACTGAGTCATCAGTGCAGGCTCCTGGTCAGGAGCAATACCTTTCCTTGTGTCCTTCACCCCCACCAAAAGTGAAGGATGCGGCAGGCCACGCTTCAGATTACTCCATGGAGCTCTTTTCACATACCATGCCTGGGTTATCAAGTGAAATCCTGAATTCCCCAGTCCAAGATGAATCTGACATGGAGTGCACTGATGCACAGTCACTGCTATATGATTCTGATGGTACATTCACCCAGAGCAGTACATTGCCCTCGCAGTCTACTGAGCCGGAATCTGACCCTGATGAAACTCAGGTGCCCCTTCCCGCATACTATACCACCTTACACGGTGACACAGAGGAAGGTGCAGATGAAATTGAAGAGGAGGTGATGGATGACCCAGTTGTTGACCCGGATTGGCATCCATTGGGGAAGAGGGTGCCGCTGGCAATAGCTCAGAAGAGGAGGAGGATCCGCAGCAGGCATCGACATCGCAGCTGCGGTTATCTGGCAGGCCCGTACCAGTCCAAGAACGTGTTAAAAAAGCAAAAAGGGTTGCAGGAAAGCTTGTCCAGACGGTTAAATTAGCACAGCGTGAAAGCCCTGAAAATTTATCCCATAGTAGGAAGAGTGCAGTGTGGCACTTTTTTGACCAAAATCCTATTGATGAGGCAAAGGTTATCTGTAAGAAGTGCGGAAGAACCTTTAGCCGAGGGAAAAATTTCCAAAATTTGAATATCAGTTGCATGCTTAGACATTTAAACACCATGCACTTGCAAGAACTACAAAACCTCAGGTAGTACATGTGCACCTGCTTTGACTGAAGGTAGCCAGCAACGCTACATCGCTTCCTCCACTGTAAGCCCACCGGTTAGCACACCACCAGAAATAAATGTTGAGGTGTCGTCGCAAGGCCAAAGCAGTCAGGGAATCACAATGTTTTTGCAACAAAACACTGAATCTAGGCCTCATCACCACCACCACCATCACCAACCCTCTCTCAGTCTGCCATGTCCACCACTAGTTCCTCCATATGCAGCTCTCAAGTCCAGCTCACCCTAGCAGACACTCTGAGTAGGACAAGAAAGTACTCATCCTCTCATCCGCTTACACTGGGTTTGAAAGCCTACATTGCCAAACTGATCTCATTAGAGATGATGTCCTTCTGTTTGGTTGAAAGTGCAGCGCTCCGAGAGCTCATGGCCTATGCTGTCCCACGCTATGATCTACCCGGTCGGCACTTCTTTTCCAGAAAAGCCATCCCTGCCCTCCACCTGCATGTGAAAGACCGCATTGCCCATGCACTCAAACAATCAGTGAGTGGAAAGGTGCACCTCACAACAGATGCATGGGCCAGCAGGCATGGCCAGGGCCATTACGTGTCCATCACTGCGCACTGGGTTAATGTGGTGGATGCAGAATACACAGGGGACAGTGGCGGTGGGACAGTGCTGCCTAGCCCATGGTATAGGCAACATTTGGCTGTAGGTGTTCGACCCTCTTCCTCCTCTTCCAGAAGCGAAAGCTCTTTGACAGAGCGCAGTCGCATGAGCACTCCATCCGCAGATGCCAGTGTTGCACACAAGGTCTCCCACTATCGAATAGCTAGTGGTAAGCGTCAGCAGGTTGTTTTAAATATGATGTCTTTGAGGGACAACAGACACACCGCAGAGGTACTGGCCGACTACTTGCAGTGAGAAACTGAGTCATGGCTGGGCAGTCTACATCTTGAGCCAGGCAAGGTAGTCAGTGATAACGGATGTAATTTTGTGGCGGCCATAGCCCTGGCAAAACTCAGACACATACCTTGCCTGGCTCACACCTTGAACCTGGTGGTGCAGTGCTTCTTAAATAATTATCCGGAGTTAACAGCCTTGCTCCATAAGGTGCGAAGACTGTGCTCGCACGTCCATTGCTCACCCGTAGACTCCAGTCGTATGCAGAGGCTGCAGCGATTGTTCCACCTCCCCAATCACCGCCTAATCATAGACGTTGCAACAAGGTGGAACTCCACCATGCACATGGTTGAGAGGCTGTGCGAATAGAGGCAGGCTGTAAGGCATTTGTGGGAGGATACACGGGAGGACTGACATTGAGTTGTCGGGTGTGCAGTGATCAAAGCTGAAAGACCTCTGTAAAGTCCTTCAGTGTTTTGAGGCATGCACATGGCTGCTAAGCGCAGACGACGCCATTATAAGCATGAGCATACCAATTATGCGTCTGCTCATGCAAACTTTGATGCACATTAAGGATCAGGCGTCTGCAGCGGAGGAGGAGGAAGAAGAGGAGGAGGAGGGAAGCCTTGATGACAGTCAGGCGTTGTCTGATCAGGAAACTGTCCTGGACCATGTGGAGGAAGAAGAGGAAGAGGAGGAGGAGGATGAGGGGGATGATTATTTTGGGGAGGAGGATGCTTCTCAGGGGGCAAGAGGAAATGTTGGCTTGCCTAGGTCAGGTACAGGGTTTGTGCATGACTGGAGGGATGTGGATTTGCCAGAAAGTGCTCCTTCACCCACCACTGGCAGTGCATCAATGACACCTGGAACATTGGCCCACATGTGTGATTATGTCTTGCGGATCCTAAAAATGGACCCCCGCATTGCCAAAATTATGAAGGATGACGACTACTGGTTGGCCAGCATCCGCGATCCATGCTATAAAGGAAAATTACAGAACATCATGCCACAGGAGAACCTAGAGCTAATATTGACGAACAAACAAGCAACTCTGGTAAACCGTTTGTTAGAGGCATTTCCAGCACACAGCAGCGGTGCAGGTTCTACCACGAGCCGTACTGGGCAACATGGAAGAGGTGTTCGTAGTGCACACAGCCGAAGTGGCATTGGAGACAGGGGTTTCATGACCATGTTGTGGACTGATCTCTCGAGGACCGCTCACACGACTGTTAATACTGTTAATACTGAAATGATTGCAACAGACAGAAGACAGCAGTTGTCAAATGATTTATGGTTCAAAATTACCTCTCCTCTCCTATCGATGTTCTCCCACACAGTTCATTCCCCTTTGACTACTGGGCCTGTAAACTGGACACCTGGCCTGAATTGGCACAATATGCCTTACAGGAGCTCGCTTGCCCTGCTGGTAGTGTGCTATCAGAAAGAGTCTTCAGTGCTGCTGAATCAATCCTGACAGAAAGAAGGACCCGGCTGTCGACCCAAAATGTTGGTGATGTCACCTTCATCAAAATGAACCATGCCTGGGTTTCCAAAGATTTTGTACCACCTTCCCGCGATGACACATAGGTTGCCAGCAAAATGGCTCGCTTTGTCCTCCTCTTCCTCTGACTTCTCCAATTCCTCCATTTTCAGTTGCTGAACATCCAGCCTATACCTCAACATATGCCAGTTTTTCCACCTCCCTAACTGGGCTGTACCCCCCCCAGGGCCGGCGTCAGCACCTGGCGCACCCGGGCAAGTGCCGGGGCCCTGAGCAGTAGGGGGGTACTGTGATGGTGTGTGCGACAGAGCAGGAAGGGACACCAGGCCGAAGATCAATCCAACGGGATTTATTGAGACAGGGAGCACATAACATAAAATATCAATAGCTTAACCCTGCTGTTCTGTTCGCATTTACTATACACTTGTAGTGTTCAGGGTCACTATGACCCGGCTTATTAAACCTTGATTTTAGACACTCTAACTCAATTTTTTTTATACTTTTTGCTTACTAGACTGTTTGTGAACATGTTTGGTAGTAAAGAAAAAAGAAAAATGAAACAGAAATCTTTATTTTTTTTTTATGCAGAAAAAACAGAGCAATGAGCAAAATGAAAATAGAAAACTACACATATTTTGTAAAAAGAAATAAAAGATCATATTTGTTTTTTTATCTTCCCGTGTACTTACTTCATTATCATTGTGGTTAGTACTCATTAGTATGACGTTTTTTTTTTTTTTTTTTTTATTATTATTATTATTTATTATTATTATTTTTTTTTTTTTACACACCTAGTGATCTCTCCGGATCCACTCTACATTTTAGAATAGACTGTGCACCAACAATAATCAATATAAAGCCATTTTTATGGTGCGCAGATCTCAATGCATACCCCCGGTAGAGCGCGTGTACGACCCCATTGAAATAATTTAGGAAATAAATCAAGTGATATACAATAGTAGATGCAATAAATAGACCCAACTGAGGTTAGAACTCCTTTATTTCACTGAAAATATGGCCTCACAGCTGTAAGAAACGATGTCGGGTCACCATGACCCGAACACAAGTGTCACAACAAGTGTAACTTTTTGCGTGTAGCAAAAAGTAAACGAAAAAAAAAAAAAATAATCATAGGTAGGTCCCCCCAAATGAGGAAAAGTCAAGGAGTCTCAAGTTTTAGAGACTTACAGAAAAAAATCTACAGGGCCGCAAAAAGTCTGTTCGGGTCACTATGATCCGAACAGAACAGCAGGGTTAAGGTACACAATGAGTCCACACCAAGAGGGAAACAGTTCCAGGGGCGCCACCCGGTAATCCGACGCCAGGGAAAAGACAAAATAATCCTGGGATGAGTTCAATGGATCCAACAGATGAGGGACATAACACCATTCCACGGGATCCACACACGGGCACTAGGATCTCGCCTCAGCATAAGATCCTAACCCCTGGCCCATCAACACCCAACAGCAATCTTTAGATTCAGTCCTCAAATCCAGTAGGATGGAGAGACATCACAAGTCAGTATCGCAAAATAATCTCTAATCTCCATACATGATACCAGGGTCCAGCCGCAGCTGCAGATCCCTGTCTTTCAAAGCACACAGCATCAACTAACTAAACATGTGGATTATTGTCCTACCACTCTTAGTATCTCGGCCCAGCTAATGGGGCTGATCTCAACACCCACCCCTTAAACATAGCTCCAAGGAGTAAGAACATTCCAGAAACCCTGTCTGCAGTCTCTGTACAGGTTTGTGCATTGGTGATGCCCCCTGCAGAGTGGAACAAAGCATGTCCCCACCAGATACAGGCAAGGAATACTAATGTAAGCCTGATTTCAGTATGGTCCATGTGCACAGGCTGGGGGGTGACTCTCTGTTACAACCCTCTGTTACAGGGCCCACTCGCCGTCAGAGACACCGGCGTACTATGAGGGGCCCTGTGCCAGAGCCGGTGCCCACGAGTGGGCCCCCCTTCTTGCTCAGGGCCCCAGCACTTGCATTACTTACCTCTCCCTGCTCCACCGCTGTGACGTCTTCCACGTTTCCTGACAGTGACATTCAGGTCAGAGAGAGCGATGACGTCACGTCGGTGCGCCCTCTGCCTGAACAGTCACAGTGCAGAGAGCTGGAAGATGGTGACGCTGAGGAGTCTAGAGTAGAGCAGTGCCCAGCCAGGAGAGGTATTTCATTTTTTTAATGTTTGGAGAAATATATGGGGAGTATTATACACTGGAGAATTTTATATGGGGGCCATCATATACTTGAGCATCATAGATAGGGCTCATTATACACTGGAGCATTATATATGGGGCACATCATACACTGGAGCATTATAAATGGGGCCCATCATACACTGAAGCATTAAAAATGGGGCCCATCATACACTGGAGCATCATCCATGGGGCCCATCATACACTGGAGCATTATAAATGGGGCCCATTATACACTGGAGCATCATATGGGGCCCATTATATATGGAGCATTATATAGGCCGATCATACACTGGAGCATCATCCATGGGGCCCATCATATACTGGAGCATCATATGGCGCCCATGATATACTAGAGCATCATATGGGGTTCATTATTTAAGGGGCATCACATGGAGCCCATTATATATGGAGCATTATATAGGCCCATCATACAACTGGAGCATTATCCATGGCGCCCATCATACACTGGAGCATCATATACGGGCCCATTATACACTGAGCATCATATGGGCCATTATATATGGATCACTATATAGGCCCATCATACAGTGGGCATTATCCTTGGGGCCCATCATATACTGGAGCATCTATACGGGGCCCATTATACATGGAGCATCATATACGGGGCCCATTATACACTGGAGCATCATATAGGCACATAATCCACTGGAGCATCATCCATGGGGCCCATCATATACTGGAGCATCATATACGGGGCTCATTATACACTGGAGCATCATATGGGGCCCATTATATATGTAGCATTATATAGGCCCATTATACACTGGAGCATCATCCATGGGGCCCATCATACACTGGAACATTATAAATGGGGCCCATCATACACTGGAGCATCATATATGGGGCCCATTATACACTGGAGCATCATATCGGGCCCATTATATTTGGAGCACTATATATGGGGCCCATTATATTTGGAGCATTATATGGGGCTCATCATACACTGGTACATTATTAATGGGGCCCATCGTACGCTGGAGCATCATCCATGGGGCCCATAATATACTGGAGCATCATATGGGGCCCATTATATTTGGAGCATTTTATAGGCCCATCATACACTGGAGCATCAGCCATGGGGCCCATCATATACTGGAGCATCATATGGGGCCCATTATATATAAAGCATTATATAGGCCCATCATACACTTGAGCATCAGCCATGGGGCCCATCATATACTGGAGCATCATATGGGGCCCATTATATATGGAGCATTATATAGGCCCATCATACACTGGAGCATCAGCCATGGGGCTCATCATATACTGGAGCATCATATGGGGCCCATTATATATGGAGCATTATATAGGCCCATCATACACTGGAGCATCATCCATGGGGCCCATCATATACTAGAGCATCATATGGGGTTCATTATTTATGGGGCATCATATAGGGTTTGGAGCATCATATGGAGCACATACGGGGCCTATTCTGTATGGTGCACTATGTGGTGCCCATAATACTGTATGGAGGACTATACTGTCCGGTTTTTGAGCTATTGTAGAATTTACAATAGATATCACTCATGTAATGTAAGAAGTGAAGTATTTGGCATTTTACTATACCTATCTTTCTCTGCCGTATCGGAGCATCATAAATTGTGGTATGTGTTAAAAGGGCCCACTGAGACTCTTTGGCCTGGGGCCCACAATCCTGGAGCCAGCCCTGCCCCCCACAACTTTAGCCAAATAACCCCCAGTTTTCAATGCGTTACTATTATTATAAAGTAAATTAAGGTTGACAAGCTTAAGTAATAAGAATTGATGTCGTTGGCATTGAAATGGGCTCTGTAGGTGTGTTTACTGTCCTCCACTCCCTGACGACGTTTCTTCCCCATTGACTTGCATTGGGTTTTCGTGTTTCAGTTGGACCTTCGACTTTTGCCGATAGTCGGCCGATTTCGTTCGACTCTACTTTTGTGAAAGTCGGGTGGTCCGAAACCCGACTCGACCCTCCCAGAGGCAAAGTCTCATCTCTACTCACTAGGATCATCTGTTTCATGCGGAGGCATTGTAGGTGCATGTCCCTCAGGATAACCACCCGCTTCACTGTGACTTATCTAGTCAACAGTATCACCAACTGTTTAGTCTCTGGTGCCCAGTTCACACTACAGGCATCTACTGCCTTTCTAAAGGCCTCATGCACCTCCTCATTGGCACCCGCTTCTCACACATACTTGGGTACCTCTATCACGCAATTCAAGAGCGCAGTCCCACTCTCTTCATGGACAGACGGTTCTCACTTTGCCTCAGTCAATTCCATCAAGACATCTGTTACAACCGGGTGATTGTCTTGTTCAGCTCTTAGCGCAACCTCTTCCTGAGCTTTACACTCTTCAAGACCCCTCGCCAAGATGGATATTTGCAGCTTCGCCTTGTTACCACTCTGACACTGTCGCTGTAAGTCTGCGACCACCAACTCCTTCTCCTGTAGAAGTCCTCTTAATGCTTCTCTGAGCGCCTCCATCTCTTCCAATATGGCTTTTTTCACGGTTTGACACGTTGACAGGTGACAACTGAGCTCAGAGATTTCCTTCTCCAGCTCATCCACTCTGTGCTCAGCCACTTGTCTCAGGACCCTTTCTCGTTCGACATGCTCTTTTACAGTCTCCTTAAGCATCTCTATTGCGTGATACTGTTTTCTTTGGCCAACACGTGTCCCGCCATAACTTCTTTAATTATATTTTCAGATGGGCCATCTTGCCCACCCACACTCTGCCTCTTCCGAGTTCTACCTGTTCCCTCTTCAGCAGGTTCAGCTATCTCTTCGGTATTCCCTTTAACACCTTCGACCACCTTTATGGTCTCTGCTGGGCTCTTTGCCCGGTCACCCTTAGGTACCTCTCGACTCTATGTAACTCCACACTCTCCAGCTCTTCAGCATCAGGTTCTCTGGAGCCTTCACCATACTCAGCCATTTCACCCCTCTCTGTCACTGCAGTTGGGGGTCTACTATAGGTCTGTTCTCCTATAGCGCCACCAACCATCAGCTGCTTGTTCTGAAACCGAGGAAGAAAGCCACACCATCTTCTTGTCTGGCTTCGTCGTTCTGACTTCACCTTGTGGAGCATTGTCGATCCACTGTGTCAGTGCTTCTGACAGTACACTATCGTACTCAAACTTAGCAGTTACTGCTGGTAATGACACATCACCTTCCTTCCTGACCTCTTCAGTGTCTGGAAGAGTTATCACATCTTGAATAACAGTACAAGTCACTGCTTTTTCTTTACTGGTATCGTCAAAGGGTGCAAGTTGTTCAGCCTCTTTGCGCCCTTTACGTCTCTGACAATGGGAGGAAGACTTGCCACTTGCACTCGAGTCAGCCTAACTGCACTCTTTTCCCCTTGTGTCACCGTCTGAATGGGAGTCACCACCACCCGATCGGTCATCCTGGAACCAGCAGTCCCAGCTTCTAACGGTCATAATTTCTGGTATGTCTGCCACCGTCATGTCACTAAGTTTGGCCCGTCCACCATTTTCCTTGGTCATGCCTAACTTAGGACTATCAATTCTAGGGGGAAAATTCTCTACATTATTTTCAATTATCCTGTGGTACACGTCAGGTGACATCCTGTTGTCAAGGAGTCCAGTAGTGAGGATAGGTCTCTGCATTGGACGCGGTGTCCACCGCTAGTCTGAGTGCCTCGCACTCAGACTAGCGGTGGACACCGCGTCGAATGCAGAGACCTATCCTCACTACCGGACTCCTTGACAACAGGTTACTAGTGCAATAGAGGCATTGTCCTCTTCCTCATCTCACCCCACCAACACAGGCTATATCCAGCCCTTTCTTTCTTCCCTATGTGGATCAACCCCTTCCCAGTAGTATCTGTGACTGATGAAGGTCCATGATATAGGACCGAAACGTTTCGTGTTACTACTGTGAATAAAAATCTTTATTCTCACTATACTAAAGTTGAGTGCCGAGTTCATTTCCTATAGCTACATCCTGTCCTGTACTGTCTCAGGCCGTCTCGAGGATCACCCTGATCCCTGTTTATTCCTTAGTGCCTCCATGTATGCAAGTGACCCCGACCTTCCTAATGGGTATTATAATTCCCTTGGGCGCAACCAACACTAGAGTCACTGAGCTCCCAGAATCGACCAGTCCGACCATATCCTCTCTGAACATCTGCAGGGGACACTCACGTATCCTCTTGCTGGGTGGGTAGTTCATAAAGCAGACTGGATATACATAGTACAATTGACCCTGGCAACAGTCCGTCTGCACCACACCTTTAACTTTGGGAGGCTCTGGCCTTTTGGGTAACCACCACTTCCTGGGTCTCCACCCTCTTTTGGGCCATTATCCCCTTTATAGTCACCACCCCTTTTGGGACTCTTTCCCCTTTTGAGCCACTACTCCCTTTTGGGATACCGCCCCCTTTTGGGACTCCACCCCTTCTGGGCAACCATCCCTGTTTGGGTTACCGCCCCTTTTCAGACTCCACCCTTTTTGGGCAGCCATCACTGTTTGGGATACCACCCCCTTTAGGGATACCGCCCCACTCTGGGGTACACCCCATGGGCTCCCCCACGGCTCTTCTCAGCCCCAGGTCTCACAGCACACAGTTATCTCTATGGGCTTGCACTGGCCCTTTAAGAGTTTGTATGATCTGGATCTCCGATGTCCTTTTACGACACCTCACCAGCTCCTGCTGGCACTGCCACAGCTCCTGCTGCAGCCACTGGCTCTACTGGCACCTCCGACTCCCGCTCAAATGCCGCTGCAGCTCCTGCAGCCGCTCTGCAAGACTCCGTCCCACTCTGCCAGGCTCTGTCCAGCTCTGTACAGTGAGGCTCCGCACTTCTCTGCATGGCTCTGCACAGCTCCGCAATGCTCTGCACCTCTCTGCATGGCTCCACACTGCTCTGTCAAGCTCTGCACGGCTCCAGGCAGCTCTGCAGACCTCCAAACTGCTCTTGCGGACCTCCGGACGGCTCCAGCCAACTTCATAACCCCACCGAGTTACCGCCAGACGCTTGTAATCTTCATGGACCCGCCAATCCATAGCAAGCTGTTTCAAAAAAATTTTTGTGGACCCGCCGATCCACGGCAATTACCTCCACACGTACTTCCTGGACCATTGCCGCAGTCTAGTCCAGGTTACATTCCTGGAGTAAAACTACTGTGATCGATTTTTTTTTTATTTTCTAACACAAGATTGGTCATCAAGAAACACTGTGAAGCCAGCTACACTCACACACTACCTCGCTACCTATGAAACTACACTCTACTCTACTACACTCTACTAACGTCGCTTACACTCTGACCTCCACTATGCTAACTAAAAAAAGAAAAAGTCACTTGGCACAGTCTATGATCCGCAGTGATACTGATCAAAGTGCTGTGGACAAGGAAAGAGCACAAATGCTCTGTGCAGGACGCCGCTTACAAAAAAAAGGAGCAAAAAAGTGTAACTAAAAAATGAATTGGAAGTAAGAGTATATGGAGGACTGGAACAAGGAGAAGGGGTTTGCAGCTTCTGCTGCTTTGATCACAGATGAGTCACATAGCAGCCAGCACACAGCACAGGAGACAGATCAGCGTAGGGTCTCGGCATAGAAGGATGCAGCACATACAGGAGACAGGAGATCTCTGGGGGGATCGCACTGACCACCAATGAATCCTTCTCTCAGGTAAAACAGGGGGTCTCACAACTGCTTTGCACACCAAATCTGAGATAAAGATGGCATGCAGAGCGGCAATCGCTATTTTAGATTAACCCCTTTGGCACTGATTGGCCAGAAATTATTGTTCGTTCACCCAATCAGCACCAGAGGGGTTAATCAGGAGAAGCGACGTTGCGATAACCCCACCCATTGTGACAGGTCTGATTGGTGCTGTATCACACAGCACCGATCACAGCATATCACATGTTTCTTTTTTTTTCCAAAACTTTATTGACACATTGCTGTGATTGGCTGATCAGAATTGACTAGCCAATCACAGCGATCACCGACACGGGGTAGGGTGATATAGACCCCTAGGGCGACATGCAGGTATGGTCTTCTGGGAAGGACAGCAGCCATCTTAACATGGCCACCGCGCTGCATCGCATAGCGGCTCCGTACATACACGGCTCTTTGCGGGAACTCAGCTCCGGCAAAGCTGAATATGTACGGCGCATGTCGGGATGCGGTTAATAAGAAAGAAAGCAAGAAAACATTCTTTTTTATCTGATTAATGGAGTTATTCTCTGATATTGGTATTCAGTTCTGTTTCTATATTTATCATTTACTTTCTAAAATATTACAAGAGACTTTACTGTTGCTATGTTGATTAGTATTGGATTTAATTAATCCCCTGGGTCAGTGATTGGTTTTACTATATACTTATTGTGCCACACAGTTCAAACTGTAAAAACGATTTCCTCATTACGATAATTCATTGGCAAAAGCACTTCCTGTTCATACAGCATGTGATTTCATGTATGAAGGCATTTTGCCGATTTAGAAGATGGTTAATGGCTGATATGTTCAAAAATTCAAATGAGCCTGAAGTTTGCTCTGCAGTTGCTAAAATTTGATTCTATCCTATTATCTATATATATAAGAGGCATCGTGATTATTCGCTAATCCCGCCCCCTGCACAGTAGCTCCGCCCCTTCACATTACCACATATAATCCCACCCCCCCACCACATTGCCACACACAATCCCGCCCGCAACACATTACCACACACAATCCCACACCCCTACCACATTACCACACACAATCCCGCCCCCCACCACATCACCACACACAATCCTGCCCCCCCACCACATTACCACACATAATCCCACTCCCACCACATTACCACACACAATCCCGCCCCCCACCACATCACCACACACAATCCCGCCCCCCCACCACATCACCACACGCAATTCCACCCCCCACCACATCACCACACACAATCCCGCCCCCCACCACATCACCATACACAATCCCGCCCCCCACCACACACAATCCTGCCCCCCACCACATTACCACACATAATCCCACTCCCACCACATTACCACACACAATCCCGCCCCTCCACCACATCACCACACACAATCCCGCCCCCCCACCACATCACCACACGCAATTCCACCCCCCACCACATCACCACACACAATCCTGCCCCCCACCACACACAATCCTGCCCCCCACCACATCACCACACACAATCCTGCCCCCCATCACATCACCACACACAATCCCGCCCCCCCACCACATCACCACACACATTCCAACCCCCCCACCACATCACCACACACAATCCTGCCCCCCCACCACATCACCGCACATAATCCTGGCCCCATCACATTACCGCACATAATCCCACCCCCCACCACATCATCACACATAATGCCTCCCCCCACCACATTACCACACATAATCCCCCCCCCACCACATTACCACACACAATCCTGCCCCCCACCACATTGCCACACATAATCCCCCCCCCACCACATTACCGCTCATAATCCCGCCCCCTCACCACATTACCACACACAATCCTGCCCCCCCACCACATTGCCACACATAATTCTGCCCCCCCACCACATCACCACACATAATCCCGCCCCACCACCACATTACCTTACATAATCCCGCCCCCCACCACATTACCACACACAATCCTGCCCCCCACCACATTGCCACACATAAATCCGCCCCACCACATCACAAAACATAATCCCGCCCCACCACCACATTACCTTACATAATCCTGCCCCCCAACACATTACCACACATAATCCCGCTCCACCACATTACCGCTCATAATCCCGCCCCCACCACATTACCGCTCATAATCCCGCCTCCACCACATTACCGTTCATAATCCCACCCCCCACCACATTACCGCTCATAATCCCGCCCCCGAACACATCACCACACATAATCCCGGCCTCCCACCACATCACCATACATAATCCCGCCCCCCCACCACATTGCCACGCATAATCCCGCCCCCACCACATTACCACACATAATCCCGCCCCCCACCACATTACCACATATAATCCCACCTGCCTCCACATTACAGCACATAATCCCGCCCCCACCACATTACAACACATAATCCCGCCCCCACCACATTACCTTACATAATCCTGCCCCCCAACACATAACCACACACAATTCTGCCCCCCCATCACATCACCACACACAATCCCGCCCCCCCACCACATCACCACACACAATCCAGCCCCCCCACCACATCACCACACACAATCCTGCCCCCCCACCACATCACCGCACATAATCCCGGCCCCATCACATTACCGCACATAATCCCACCCCCCACCACATCATCACACATAATGCCTCCCCCCACCACATTACCACACATAATCCCGCCCCCCCCACACATTACCACACACAATCCTGCCCCCCACCACATTGCCACACATAATCCCTCCCCCCACCACATTACCGCTCATAATCCCGCCCCCTCACCACATTACCACACACAATCCTGCCCCCCCACCACATTGCCACACATAATTCCGCCCCCCCACCACATCACCACACATAATCCCGCCCACACCCCCACATTACCTTACATAATCCGCCCCCCCCACCACATTACCACACACAATCCTGCCCCCCACCACATTGCCACACATAATTCCGCCCCACCACATCACAAAACATAATCCCGCCCCACCACCACATTACCTTACATAATCCTGCCCCCCAACACATTACCACACATAATCCCGCCCCACCACATTACCGCTCATAATCCCGCCCCCACCAGATTACCGCTCATAATCCCGCCTCCACCACATTACCGTTCATAATCCACCCCCACCACATTACCGCTCATAATCCCGCCCCCCAACACATCACCACACATAATCCCGGCCTCCACCACATCACCATACATAATCCCGCCCCCCCAACCACATTGCCACGCATAATCCCGCCCCCCACCACATTACCACACATAATCCCGCCCCCACACATTACCACATATAATCCCACCTGCCTCCACATTACAGCACATAATCCCGCCCCACCACATTACAACACATAATCCCGCCCCCACCACATTACCTTACATAATCCTGCCCCCCAACACATAACCCCACATAATCCAGCTCCCCCACCACATTACTGCTCATAATCCCGCCCCCCACCACATTACAACACATAATCCCGCCCCCCACCACATTACCACACATAATCCCGCCCCCCACCACATTACCACACATAATCCCGCCCCCACCACATTACCACACATAGTCCCGCCCCACACATTACCACATAATCCCGCCCCCCACCATATTACCACATATAATCCCGCCCCCCACCACATTATACATATAATCCCCCCCCACCACATTACCACACATAATCCTGCCCCCTACATTACCACACGAGGCTCCGTCCCCCACATTACCACACGAGGCTCCGCCCCACACATTACCACACGAGACTCCGTCCCCCCACATTACCACACAAGCTCCGTCCCCACACATTACCACACGAGTCTCCATCCCCACATTATCACACGAGGCTCCGTCCCCACACATTACCACACGAGGCTCTGTCCACACACATTACCACATGAGGCTCCGTCCACACACATTACCACACGAGGCTCTGTCCCCACACGTTACCACGCGAGGCTCCGTCCCCACACATTACCACACGAGGCTCGTCCCACACATTACCACACGAGGCTCGTCCCCACACATTACCACACGAGGCTCTGTCCACACACATTACCACATGAGGTTCGTCCCCACACTTACCACGTGAGGCTCCGTCCCCACACATTACCACGCGAGGCCCGTTCACACACATTACCACACGAGGCTCCGTCCCCACACATTACCACACAAGGCTCCATCCACACACATTACCACACGAGGCTCCGTCCCCACACATTACCACACAAGGCTCCGTTCACCCACATTAACACACAAGGCTTCTTCCTCACACATTACCACACGAGGCTCTGTCCCCACACATTACCACACGAGGCTCCGCCCCCCCACATTACCACATGAGGCTCCGCCCCCCACATTACCACACGAGGCTCTGTCCCCACACATTACCACACGAGGCTCCACCCCCCCACATTACCACACGCAGCACTTCCTTTTTATGTAATTCAACCACTTCAACCAAGGTAAACGTACATTTAATTGCATCCGCATTCTCCCAAACAAAATGAGCCAAAATGAGCGTGCCGAGCGTTAGCTGGCTGGAAACAGCTAGTTTTCTACTATTATTTGTAGAGTACTGTTTATTGTATCAATAAAATCCCTTTATACAGTATTATTGTATATAAATAATCCCCACACATTACCACACGAGGCTCCATTCACACACATTACCACACGAGACTCCGTCCCCACACATTACCACACGAGGCTCCGTCCCCACACATTACCACACGAGTCTCCATCCCCACACATTACCACACGAGGCTCCGTCCCCACACATTACCACACGAGGCTCTGTCCACACACATTACCACATGAGGTTCCGTCCCCCACATTACCACGCGAGGCTCTGTCCCCACACATTACCACACGAGGCACCGTTCACACACATTACCACACGAGGCTCCGTCCCCACACATTACCACACAAGGCTCCGTCCACACACATTACCACACGAGGCTCCGTCCCCACACATTACCACACGAGGCTCCATCCCCACACATTACCACACGAGGCTCTGTCCCCACACATTACCACATGAGGCTCCGTTCACCCACATTAACACACAAGGCTCCGTCCCCCCACATTACCACACGAGGCTCCGTCCCCACACATTACCACACGAGACTCCGTCCCCACACATTACCACACGAGGCTCTGTCCCCACACATTACCACACGAGGCTCCACCCCCCCACATTACCACATGAGGCTCCGCCCCCCCACATTACCACACGAGGCTCTGTCCCCACACATTACCACACGAGGCTCCACCCCCCCACATTACCACACGCAGCACTTCCTTTCTATGTAATTCAACCACTTCAACCAAGGTAAACGTACATTTAATTGCATCCGCATCTCCCAAACAAAATGAGCCAAAATGAGCGTGCCGAGCGTTAGCTGGCTGGAAACAGCTAGTTTTCTACTATTATTTATACTTGTAGAGTACTGTTTATTGTATCAATAAAATCCCTTTATACAGTATTATTGTATATAAATAATACAGTATATGGATATGATGCTGTGATTCCGCATGTGTTCAATGAACACTTGCGGAATCACCACGCGAAGAAAGGGGGTTGGCGCTTTGGGCGGAGCAGGCTTTCTACTGCATCCAAAGCGCCGGCAATCCAGACCATGGAAACATACCCTAATGTTAGGGTATGTTTCCACGGTCAGGATTGGCTCAGTATTTGCTCAGGAATTGACGCAGGTAAAAATCTGCACCAAATCTGCACCAAATCTGCATCAGGGGTCACTGGGTTTTTGATGCGTTTTTTACATGTTTTTTTTTCAAGCGGATTTGTATGTGTTTTTTTGCAAGCTAAATAAAGATATATTATTTAAAAAAAAAAAAGATTTGTGATGTCATTTCTGGTCCATCCTCCTCTTTAACATTTGTCCAACCCACACTCCATTACACACACAGGTAGACAGACAGACAGACAGACAGACAGACAGACAGATAGATAGATAGATAGATAGATAGATAGATAGATATATAGATAGATAGATAGATAGATAGATAGATAGATAGATAGATAGATAGATGGAATGAGATAGAAATATAGATAGATCTTTCTATAGATAGAAAAAAATCTGTGTTATGCCAGGGTCACACTTTACGAGAAACTCGCATGAGTCTCGCTCCTCAATATCTGGCACTTCTGCTGGCACTCGGACCGTAGCGTTCAGCTACATAGAAATACATGCAGCTGCACACTCCAGTTCCCAGTGCCGGAGGCAGTGCTAGGTATTGAGGTGCGAGACTCGTGCGAGTTTCTCACAGGTATGACCCCGGCCTTAAACGCAATATCTGTTTAATTTTTAAAAAATGGAAAAACATTGCGTGCGCTCCCGCGCAATTTTCAAGTCCAGAGTGGGAAAGCCAGTGACTGGGGGCCAGTGTTTATAGCCAGGGAAGCTGGTAATACCCATGGATCTTCCCAGGCTATGAATATCAGCCTACAGTTGTCTGCGTAGCCTTTACTGGCTATTTAAATAGATGGGCCCCCCAAAAAATGATGTGGGGTCCCCCTAAAATTAATCGCCAGAAAGGCTATGAAGACAGCTGTGGGCTACTATTTATACCCTGGAGAGGGTCCATGGATACTGAACCCCCCCTGGCTACAAACACCAGCTCTCAGCTGCCCCAATTCTGGCACTTAGCCTCTTTCTTCCCACTGCTATGTTGTGGTGGCCTATGGGTTAATAAGGGGTTAACGTCACCTTTGATTGTAAGGTGACATTAAGCTCAGTTAATAATTGAGAGGCGTCAATAAGACACCTATCCATTATTAATCATATGGTTAAATGGTTAAAAAAAGACAGCCAGAAAAAAGTATTTTAATGAAATAAAACACTATGCAGTTTTCCATATTTTTATTGCACGCCCAAATCCAAGCGAAGCCATCGATCTCCTGAAAAAAAAAATAAAATAACAAACCAAGACAAATACTTCCTTTTCCGACGTAGTCCATTTAATCACGAGTGTCCCATGACGAGTCTAGCTCTGCTACATCTGGATGTATGACATCCGGATATAGCAGAGCTTGTAGATGACCACCGGAGTTCTCCGGCGATCACCTACACTCTAGTTTTCACTGTTAGCTGACCGTGAGAACTAGCCTAGTAACCTGAGATAACCCCCGGTCATGGCAGTTCTCACGATAAGCTAAGGTATCGCGAGAACTGCAGTGGAGACGGACTTCAGGCAGCGGGACAGGTAAGAACTTTATTTCAATTAGTAGACCTGCGTAGTAAGCTGCGTTTACGCAGTTAGTACCCATGTGACTTATCATTAGATGCGGTTTTACTGCATTTAATGATGGCCTATGGTAAATTTACAGTGTGGCATTGTAAACAGACATGCTGCATTCTGGAAAGACGTGCTGCATGTCCGTTTAGGCAGGTCTGCCTTCTTTTAATGCATAGTGGAGATGGGATTTCATGAAATCCCCTCCACTATGGTGTAACAACTGGAGGCTTTGTATTTGACACTGCGGCTGTACGCAGCATCAAACACCCAGCGTTTCCTGACTGTGGAAACATACCCATAAAGTGGTTGGGATCTGCATTGCTGTCCAGTCTGATAAAGTTATGTGTGTGTGTTCTGCTCCTGTTTGGTTTTAGTGTTTTCCTGTTTTGGCTTTGGCTTATGTTTCTGACTATTCTTACAGATCCAGATTTTGTCCTTGATGTGAAGTCTCGGATCTGACTCTGCTTGGCGACCATTCCTCTGAAAGGCCGCTCTTCTATGGTAGCATTCCAATGATCCCTGTAAAAGGGTTAAAAGGTATCAAGACTTTTCTGGAATCTGCCAAATGGAGTGGCTTTTGCCAAGTTTGTCTGAAGTATCTTTCTGAGCCTGTGTCCTCAGACAGGCATTACAACTTGTCATTCTTAGATTTTGAAATTAAGCCGCTGATTAGGTACCATGTAAAATAGATATACAGGTGATTCTCACAAAATTAGAATATCATCAAAAAGTTAATTTATTTCAGTTCTTCTATACAAAAAGTGAAACTCATATTATATAGAGTAATTAAAGAGTGATCTATTTCAAGTGTTTTTTTTCTGTTAATGTTGATTATGGTTTACAGCCAATGGAAACCCAAAAGTCATTATCTCAGTAAATTAGAATACTGTATAACACCAGCTTGAAAAATGATTTTAAAATCTGAAATGTTGGCCTACTGAAATGTATATTCAGTAAATGCACTCAATACTTGGTCAGGGCTCCTTTGGCATCAATTACTGCATCAACGTGATGTGGCATGGAGGCAATCAGCCTGTGGCACTGCTGATGTGTTGTGGAAGCCCAGGTTGCTTTGATAGCAGCCTTCAGCTTATCTGCATTGTTGGGTCTGGTGTCTCTCATCTTCCTCTTGTCAATACCCCATAGACTCTCTATGGTTAAGGTCAGGCGAGTTTGTTGGCCACTCAAGCACAGTGATACTGTTGATTTTAAACCAGGTATTGGTACTTTTGGCAGTGTGGACAGGTGCCAAGTGCTGCTGAAGAATGAAATTTCCATCTCCAAAAAGCTTGTCTGTAAAGGCAAGCATGAAGTGCTCTAAAATCTCTTGGTAGATGACTGCGCTGACTTTGGTGTTAATAAAACAAAGTAGACCTACACCAGCAGATGACATGGCTCCCCAAACCATCACCGATTGTGGAAACTTCACACAAATTGAAAGCTTTCGAGACGACTCAGGTCTCTTCATCAGTCAAAGACTAATACAACATCTGAAGAATCACATATTTATACACAACAGGACACAGGAATAGTGCAATAAATACTGTAAGACAAGTGACGTAAAGCAGAACTATCAATATGGGAGAGGGATAAACAGTTGTGGCCGTAAATATTGGACCAGTTAATAGATAAGGAGTGAAAGTTTTAATGTCCTCTAATTGGGGTCTGGTAATGTTTTGTGATGCCCCCACAAGGTCTTAAGAGAAAATTACTTAATTGATGTAAAAAGGCATAAATCCATGCAAAACATTCATTCCTGCACTGAGAGTGTCAAAGGTCGTCGTGAGTTTATATTCCCAAACTTTTCTTTCTCTCTGAGATGTGAAGTTACCTTTCAATACCAGTAATTTCATGTCCATGGTGCTGTGATCAGGCATACAAAAATGTTTAGCCACAGGTAGATGCATTCTTTTTTCTCTTATTGTGTGGCGATGAGAATTCATCCTTGTTTTCAGTTTTTGCCCGGTCTCCCCCACATACAGACCCCCAGTTGGACATTTAGTGCAAATAATTAAGTACACCACATTAGATGCATCGCATATTGATAGTTCTGCTTTAGGTCACTTGTCTTATCTATTGTACTATTCCTGTGTCCTGTTGTATATAAATATGTGATTCTTCAGATGTTGTATTAGTCTTTGACTGATGAAGAGACCTGAGTAGTCTCGAAATCTTGCAATTTGTTACTATCTTTTCAGTTAGCCATTAAAAGGTATCAACCACTGAGGACTCTCAATTCTAAATATTTTTCTATCTACTGGCTAACACGGTACAAAAATACACATCTTTCCTTAAACCTTGAGAATCCTAAATTATATAGCGAACAGGAGTTAATTAGCTCCCACAGCGGCACTTACAATTCCCAAACCCTTTAGTAATCTATATAAAAGTAACCTAATATTCCCTGATAAGTCATAACAGTTTTGGACCCCCTCTTGCTTTTAAACTGTCAATTGTTTTCCTGGCTGTGTTTGTTTTTAGTCACAAGTGCTCTTCCCACTGTGTTCGGCAATTAGTTAATGATGTTAAGATTGCTTGAACAGTTTTGTATATGGCTCTTCTTGGGTACATTCAGACTAATGACTTGTTTAATGCATCTGCTTCCTTATCCCTGATAATTTCCTGGCCGATCTTCTAATAGCAGAGATCTGCATTGCTCCGAGGCTCTCACCTCTAATTTGTCATTACCTATATATTTTTCCTTTCATCCATGCACTCTATATAGTTTCCTTCCTTACGATTCTCATATAACACTCTTGTCCTTTCTGAATTAAACATTTGAAGTACGTGCTTTTTATTATCTTCCCTCCCCGATTCCTAATCCTTGTTACTTTGCCTATAATCCATGTACCGTACATCTATCACAGGAGGATGTTCACAAACACAAGTGCTCATCCAATTATAATTGAAATAATGCCTATTAATCTCCTGTATGTTTTCCATATGAGGACTTCACCCTATTTCATCCTTTGTACAATTTTCATTAAAGCCTGTCCTTCTTTTCCTGAAGTGCAGACGGCTTTCATCGTCCGGAATTTTATATTTGATGTTTCCTTTTTAATTGGATCTTGTAATAATTGCCTAAATGTACCTTCTCTTAAATATTTTATGCTTTGATATGCTGAAGAGCGGATTATGATGGAGGATTCAGGTAAAAGTTTAATTTCTGCATACAGCATTTCTCTACGCCAAGCCTATTTTAGACAATTTGATCTAAGGCATAAATCTTGCCCTTCTTTTTTGGGGGATGACCAAAGCAGATAAATGGGTTATCAGAGATTAGATTACCATAATTCCATTAACAGCATCACCAATATTCGTGGATTTTGTCTAATATTGCAGCTTAAGGGTATGCCACACTAAACAATATCGCTAACGGGATCGCTAAAAAAACGTCACTATTTAGCGATCCTGTTAGCAATGTTGTTCAGTGCGGCAGCTTCCAGCGACGAGCTTCCTGCTGTGATCTCGCTCGTCGCTGGAATCGTTCCGGACCCTATTTTCTCGTCGGCGCTCCCGCTGGGTAAGTATCTAATCGCTGTGTGGCACCTTTTCTTAGCGATTTAGCGGTACTTTTGTACCGCTAAAGTCGTTAAGAAGATCGCTAACGGCGATAGCGTCGTTAACTATATCGCTAAATGTGGCCGCATTTAGCGATATAGAAACAATCCCGCTAGCGATCGCATTAGTATGCGTCGTTATTTGTGATCGCTAGCGGGATTGTTTAGTGTGGCAGTACTTGATCTCATTCTCTTCAAGCAGATAAACTTCAATACCAGACACGACCTATGAAAAGTGTAGCGCTGTGAAGGAAACAAACAAACTCTTTTTCAAACTTATTTCAAACCTCAGAAAGGTGAAGACTGGATTCCTTAGGGCAGTGCAAACGACGTATGGTCTCCATTCGAGAAAATCAGTCTGATTATGCTAAACACACTCTGATCAAATGGATCTGAATTTATTAATGTGAATAATTGAAAAAAAAAAGTTTTCCATTTCTTCATTCAGTCTGTCGGTGAAAATCGTATCCGGTGTGGTCCAATGCTTTCCACTGACCCATAGACATGAATGGGCGAGTGCCATCCAATTATCGAAGGCAAATTATGCATGCAGAGAATTTTTCCTTCAGACTACTCTGTCAGAGGCACGAGAGGGTATGTGACCTACCTCATTGATAACTTTGGTCCAAGTGTGATCCTATGTGTCGAAACTCACGAGCACTTAGATCTCTCTGTCCATCATGCAAGCCAATATAGCTGTTTGCATTTTTGCTAACGTGCAGTGAATTTAAAGCTGTATTGCACCTAAGGAGAATACATAATCTCTAACCACTTGATCCAACTGCCAAGTTTGTTTTGCATTAGTATTTTTCCACCTTTTTCCGAGAGCCTAACTCTTAAATGAGGCTTTTTTTTTTTGCGAGGCGAACTGCAGTTTTGATTTACACATCCATTTTACCATACAGTGCAATAAAAATTTGAAAAAAAAATATTCCAAGTGATATAAAATGCTAAAAAAATACAATTCTATCTTATTTTTTTACTGTTTATTGATGGTAAAATGACTTCGTAATAAAATAGAAAATAAATTCAAGTGGATTGAATTCTGCTAAAATTTTTATAAATTCTTGCATTAACCAATACAGCAGATTTTTATTTGCTTTGGCAAAATGTACTATAAAAGGCCATCAAAATGTAGGAAAGGTAAGCAGAAAGCGTACACTCACCTCTCCAGCCCTCCGCTACTCACTACCATCTGTTCAGTCCCATCCATCTTCAGATCGCTGTCGATGGCTCTAAAATTAGGTCCTCGGTCACTAGGTCTAGGATTTCAGGTTTACTAGGCCTGGAAGGGTTCTGCGTATGTGCCTGGAAAGGTTGCGGCCATGATGTTGCAGTGTACTCTGTGACCTTTGCAGATGCATGCACAGAACCCTACTGGGCCTAGCAAACTTGGAAGACTCTGGCTAGCAACTGAGGCCCCGGAGATTTCCATGTTGCCAACTCTGATCCAAAGATGCGACAAAGACCAGACAAATGGTGAAGAACGGAGGGATGAGTGGTGAGGTGAATATAAATGCTTTTGTTATTTTCTACAGACTACGGTTCTGCGCTGTGGCCTAGAGAGTACAATAAGAGACATTAAACTTGCAGAGAATAACTTCTCAAGAAATTAAATTTCCGGGAAAGAAACGTGAACAGTAGAGTTGAGCGATACTTTCCGATATCCAAAAGTATCGGAATCGGAATGGTATCGCCGACACCATTAAAATATCGGCGATACCCGATACCGATACCGGAAATCCAATGTAAGTCTATGGGAACAAAATATCGTAACTAAAAAAACCCCATTCTTTCCTTGTAAACACTAAATATACACACATAGAATACATATATATATATACATGTCTGTTGTGAATGGGTTTGAGATGAGTTCTGAGCAGAGGCTCCCTCTGGTGGTTACAAGCGGTGCTAGTGAGGATTGTGAGGACTGGGAATCAGGTGTTACTGACTGGTCTTATATAAGGGAGTCATTTTCCCATCAGGGTTGCCGGTGATCAATTGTTCTGGTCTGAATCCTTCATTCCAGTTTCCCTTGTAGCCTGCTGTGTCGTGTCTGCATCTCCTGCTTACAGATAAGACTTTTGCTTCTTTTGTGTTTTTGCTGTGTTTTTGCATTTTGTCCTGCACTTCTTTGGGGGCCTTCAGGGTCCCCTCCGGGGGCTTCTGCCCTCTCAGTTTAGTTCAGCCACTGAGTTTTGTTCTTTTGCTTTTTCCAGTTTTTTCAGTGGCTGCTGTTTTGATTTTGTTACACCAGAGAACTAATTTAGGTGGTAGAGGTCGTGTGATCTCAGGTGATTTTGAAATTAGTAGAGTTGGTGCTTTTCAGGGTTTTCTGGGATTGCAGTAAGTACCCTTCCTATCCTTTTCTATTTAGATAGTTTGGGCCCCAGCGTTTGCTCATACTATTTTCTTTCTGTGTCAGTATTTCCTCTTGTCTAACCGCCATTACATGTTTGGGGGCTTTCTGTTATCTTTGGGGTTCTGCTCCGGGGCAGATAGCTTTCCTATTTCTATCTTTAGGTGTAGTTAGTTTCTCAGGCTGTGACGAGGCGTCTAGGACCAACGTAGGAACGCTCCACGGCTGCCTCTAGTTGTGGTGGTTAGTCAGGGTACTGCAATCTCATAGATTCCAACTGCTCTGGTGTATTGCCTTTTTTACCTGCACTCCTCAGCTACCGAAACATAACAGTATCACCGGCCAAAAATTGAAAATTGTATGGTACTCACAGAAGGAAAAAAAATATTGTGAAAGAAAAAAGGTTGTCAGAGTTGTCAGAGATATTTTTCTGTTTGTTGAATTTTTTTTTTTTTTTTTTTTCCTCTGTGTCTCTGGGTGCTGGGGAGGATCTTTTCTCCCAATGGAGTTTGCGCAGTTGTCTGGCCGTGTGGATCAGCTTGCCACTGAGGTTCAGAGTATTGCTGCATATCTTGCTAGGTTGCCTGTTGTGGAGCCTAGGATCCCCATGCCAGATTTGTTTTTAGGGGATCGAGCTAAGTTTCAGAATTTCAAAAATAATTGTAAATTGTTTTTTGCCTTAAAATCTAAGTCCTCAGGAAACGCAGCGCAGCAGGTTCAAATTATCATCTCTCTCCTGCGCGGCGATCCTCAGGATTGGGCTTTTTCCCTGATACCTGGGGATCCTGTTTTGAGTGATGTTGATGCGTTTTTTCAGGCTTTGGGGTTATTGTACGATGAGCCTAATGTCACTGATCAAGCTGAAAAAACCTTGTTGGCATTAAATCAGGGGCTTGATGACGCTGAGTTATACTGTCAGAGATTCCGTAGGTGGGCAGTCCTGACCAAATGGAATGACGACGCTTTGGCGGCCCTTTTCCGGAAGGGTCTGTCAGATAATGTAAAGGATGTTATGGTGGGATTCCCTGTCCCCTCTGGTCTCAATGATTCTATGTCATTAGCGATTCAAATTGACAGACGTTTGCGTGAGCGGAGAAGTATGCGTGGAATGGTGTTGCCTTGTGAACCAGCTTCTGAACCCATGCAGTGTGATAGAGTGGTGTCTGGGGCACAGCGTCATGAGTTTCGAAAGCGCAATGGGTTATGTTTCTACTGTGGTGATGCCTCTCATGCTATTTCAGTCTGCCCTAAGCGGGGAAGACGTTTTGCACGCTCAGTTGTCTTGGGTAGTGTTCAGACTAAGTTTTTATTAACTGTCACTCTGATATGCTCTCTGTCCTCATTTTCTGCTCAGGCTTTCGTTGATTCTGGAGCAGTTATTAACCTGATGGATTATGATTTTGCTAAACGTTGTGGGTTTCCCTTGATACCCCTACAGAAGTCTATTCCCCTACTGGGGATCGATTCTACCCCTTTGGCTGAGAATAAACCCCAGTTTTCTACTCAGGTGATAATGAGGGTTGAACCTGATCACCAGGAGTGCTGCAAATTTTTGGTTCTGTATAATCTGCATGACATTATCGTGCTGGGTTTCCCTTGGTTACAGTCTCATAATCCTGTTTTGGATTGGAAATCTGTGTCTGTAACCAGTTGGGGCTGCCAATGTGTTAATACCAACACTCCTGTTTTTTCTGCCTCCCCCCAAGGCTCAGGATGTTCCTGACTTTTTGTTTGATTTTTCTGATGTGTTTAGCGAAAGTAAATCTGCATCCTTGCCTCCCCATAGGAGCTATGACTGCGCTATTGAATTAGTGCCGGGTAGTAAATTCCCTAAAGGTCGCCTTTTTAACTTGTCTGTACCTGAACATGACGCTATGCGGTCTTATATCAAGGAATCATTGGAGAAGGGTCATATCAGACCATCCTCTTCACCCTTAGGTGCCGGTTTTTTCTTTGTGGCCAAAAAAGATGGTTCATTAAGGCCGTGTATTGATTATCGTCTTTTGAACAATATTACTGTGAAATATCAATACCCGTTACCCTTGATTTCTGACCTGTTTTCCAGGGTGAAAAACGCTACTTGGTTTACCAAGCTTGACCTCAGGGGGGCGTATAACCTTCTTCGCATTAAGCACGGGGATGAATGGAAGACGGCATTCAATACCCCTGAAGGGCATTTTGAGTACCTAGTGATGCCCTTTGGGCTCACTAATGCTCCTTCCGTCTTCCAGTCCTTCATGAATGACATTTTCAGGGATTTTGTGGACAAATTTCTGATTGTTTATTTGGATGATATCTTGATTTTTTCCAATGACTGGGACTCTCATGTGAAACATGTTCGAACTGTATTCCAGATTTTGAGAGAGAATGCTCTGTATGTGAAGGGATCAAAGTGTCTTTTTGGCGTACAGAGGATCTCATTTCTGGGATTCATTTTGTCCCCATCTGTTATTGAAATGGACCCGGTCAAGGTTCAGGCCATCTGTGATTGGGTCCAACCTACTTCATTAAAGGCTCTTCAGAGATTTTTGGGTTTTGCCAATTTTTATCGTAAATTTATTGGTAATTTCTCGGTTATTGTTAAACCATTAACTGATTTGACCAGAAAGGGTTCTGATGTGGTGAATTGGCCTCCTGAGGCAGTCTCTGCATTTCAGGAACTTAAGCAGAGATTCACTTCTGCTCCTGTTCTACGGCAGCCTGATGTTTCTCTGCCATTTCAGGTGGAGGTTGATGCCTCTGAAATTGGGGCAGGTGCCGTTTTGTCCCAAAAAGATCCAGAGACCTCTAAAAGTAACCCTTGTGCCTTTTTCTCTCGAAAATTTTCTCCTACTGAACGTAATTATGACGTAGGTAATCGGGAGTTATTGGCCATGAAGTGGGCTTTTGAAGAGTGGAGACATTGGCTGGAGGGAGCCAAACATCAGGTGGTGGTCCTTACGGACCATAAGAATCTGGTCTATCTGGAATCTGCCAAGCGACTCAATCCTAGACAGGCCAGGTGGGCCTTGTTTTTCACACGTTTTAATTTTGTGGTTTCCTTTCTTCCTGGCACTAAGAATGTTAAGGCGGATGCCCTCTCGAGGAGTTTCCTTGCGGACTCTCCTGAGTTATCTGATCCTTCTGTTATTTTGAAAGAGGGTGTAGTTCTTTCCGCCATCTCGCCCAATTTGAGACTTGCTCTGGAGGGGTGTCAGGAGGATAGGCCCGAGCGCTGCCCTGTTGGAAAATTGTTTGTCCCGGACAAATGGAAAAAGAGTGTGATGTCTGAGATTCATTGTTCCGCATTGGCTGGGCATCCCGGAATTTTTGGTACCAGAGACTTGGTTAGCCGGTCCTTTTGGTGGCCTACCTTGTCTCGTGATGTCAGGGAATTTGTGCAGTCCTGCGGGACTTGCTCTCGCTCCAAGCCTTGCTCTCGCTCTAGTGGTTTGTTGATGCCATTGCCTGTGCCCAAGAGACCATGGACCCATATCTCTATGGATTTCATTTCCGATCTTCCTGTTTCTCAGAGAATGACCACCATCTGGGTAATTTGTGATAGGTTTTCCAAAATGATACATCTTGTGCCATTACCTAAGTTGCCTTCCTCCTCTGAATTGGTGCCGTTGTTCCTTCAGCACGTGGTTCGTTTACACGGCATTCCTGAGAACATTGTGTCTGACAGAGGAGTCCAGTTTGTTTCCAGATTTTGGAGGACTTTTGTTCTAAACTGGGTGTTCAATTGTCTTTCTCCTCGGCATTTCATCCTCAGACCAATGGTCAAACTGAGAGAACAAACCAGACATTGGAGACTTATCTAAGATGCTTTGTGTCTGCTGATCAGGATGACTGGGTCTCTTTTTGCCTTTGGCTGAGTTTGCTCTTAATAATAGGGCTAGCTCTGCCACTTTGATGTCTCCGTTTTTCTGTAATTCTGGGTTTCACCCTCGATTTTCTTCAGGACAGACGGAGGCTTCTGTCTGTCCAGGTGCTGACTCTGTTGTGGAGCGTATGCAACAGATTTGGGACCAGGTAGTGGAGAGGTTGTCCCTCTCTCAGGAGAAGGCCCAGCGGTTTGCTAACCGGCATAGGACTGATGGTCCTCGGTTTAAAGTGGGGGCTTGGTCTGGTTGTCCTCAAAGAATATTCCTATGAGAGTAGCATCTCCTAAATTTAAGCCTAGGTTCATTGGACCTTATAAGATCATGGAGATTATTAATCCTGTTTCTTTTCGTTTGCTTCTTCCAGGGACATTTAAGATCCATAACGTGTTCCACAAGTCCTTGTTGAAGAGGTTTGTTGAGCCAGTGGTTCCTGCTGCTGTGCCTCCTGACCCTGTTTTGGTTGAGGGCAATCTGGAGTATGTGGTTGAGAAAATATTGGATTCTCGTTTTTCTAGACGGAAACTCCAGTATTTGGTTAAATGGAGAGGTTATGGTCAGGAAGACAATTCTTGGGTGTTTGCTTCGGACATCCATGCTAGGAGACTTATCCGTGCGTATCATAGAACTCATCCTGACCGACCTGGTTGCTCAAATGAGGGTTCGGTGACCCCTCCCAAGGGGGGGGTACTGTTGTGAATGGGTTTGAGATGAGTTCTGAGCAGAGGCTCCCTCTGGTGGTTACAAGCGGTGCTAGTGAGGATTGTGAGGACTGGGAATCAGGTGTTACTGACTGGTCTTATATAAGGGAGTCATTTTCCCATCAGGGTTGCCGGTGATCAATTGTTCTGGTCTGAATCCTTCATTCCAGTTTCCCTTGTAGCCTGCTGTGTCGTGTCTGCATCTCCTGCTTACAGATAAGACTTTTGCTTCTTTTGTGTTTTTGCTGTGTTTTTGCATTTTGTCCTGCACTTCTTTGGGGGCCTTCAGGGTCCCCTCCGGGGGCTTCTGCCCTCTCAGTTTAGTTCAGCCACTGAGTTTTGTTCTTTTGCTTTTTCCAGTTTTTTCAGTGGCTGCTGTTTAGATTTTGTTACACCAGAGAACTAATTTAGGTGGTAGAGGTCGTGTGATCTCAGGTGATTTTGAAATTAGTAGAGTTGGTGCTTTTCAGGGTTTTCTGGGATTGCAGTAAGTACCCTTCCTATCCTTTTCTATTTAGATAGTTTGGGCCCCAGCGTTTGCTCATACTATTTTCTTTCTGTGTCAGTATTTCCTCTTGTCTAACCGCCATTACATGTTTGGGGGCTTTCTGTTATCTTTGGGGTTCTGCTCCGGGGCAGATAGCTTTCCTATTTCTATCTTTAGGTGTAGTTAGTTTCTCAGGCTGTGACGAGGCGTCTAGGACCAACGTAGGAACGCTCCACGGCTGCCTCTAGTTGTGGTGGTTAGTCAGGGTACTGCAATCTCATAGATTCCAACTGCTCTGGTGTATTGCCTTTTTTACCTGCACTCCTCAGCTACCGAAACATAACACATGTCATTGTGACATATATATATATACATATATTTATAGTTTATACACTTCTACATAGTAAAATAGCCTCTGATTCATTTGCCGGGTAAAGTCGGCTTTTGTGAAAAGACAGAAGCACCCGACATGAAATGACACTTGGTTTACATAGAGTTAACCATGTCTTTTCATGTAGTTTGATATCTGATTTGCACAAACAATTACATGAGTGGCTGTGTGCAAAATTTCACACCTGTAGGGGTTAATTAAAGGTGTAAATTCGTTGTAAAAAAAACGGACTTTTTTGCTACGAATTTACACCTTTAATTAACCCCTATAGGTGTGAAATTTTGCACACTTACACTCATGTAATTGTTTGTGCAAATCAGATATCAAACTACATGAAAAGACATGGTTAACTCTATGTAAACCAAGTGTCATTTCATGTCGGGTTCTGCATTTTCACAAAAGCCGGCAATTGAATTAGCGGCTATTATACTATGTAGAAGTGTATGAACTATAAATATATATATATATATGTGTCACAAACTCAATGACATGTATATATATATATGAGGTGTAAAATTGCTGAAAAAAAATGCGTGGGCTCCCGCCCTATTTTCGCAACCAGACAGACAAAGCCAGTGAGTGGGGGCAGATAATAATAGCCCAGAGAGGGACCATTATTTTTGGCCCCCCACCGGCTACTAACATCTGCCCCCAGACACCCCAGAAAGGGCAAATCTCTAATTAGATTTGCCCTTTCTGGCACTTTGCCCGTCTATTCCCATTGCCCTGTAGCGGTGGCGAATGGGTTAATAAGGGGTTAAAATGACCTTGCAATTGAAAGGTCACTTTAAGCCAGGTTAATAATTGAGAGCTGTCAATTAGACAACTATCAATTATTAATCCTATTGTATGAAAGAAAAATCAAACACACACACTTTAATAAAAAAGAAGTTTAATGAAATAATCACACAGTTTTTGACTATATTTTATTTACCTGCTAAAACCATTTCCTGTAATAAAAATAAAATAATAAAGCAAAATTATTCTTACCAATCCGATGCACAGTCAGGTCCCACGGTGTAATCCTTCAGAAAGGGTTAATGTTTACTGCAGGGACCGCAGCTAATGCTGCAGCCTCACAGTAAACCCCCAAATGAATGAGCTCCTCTCCTGGCTGACAGGAGAGGAAGTGGAAAGCTTAATTGATTGCTTTCCACTTTCACTTCAGGTCAGCCAGGGACACCATCAGTGACGTCAGAGGGAACTGATTAACAAAAATAGGGGTTCCCTTCGAAAAAAAAATGGCGTGGGGTCCCCCCCTATTTTTGTTAACCAGCCAGATGAAGCAGACCGCTGAGGCCTGGATTTTCAGGCTGTTAAGGAGCCAAGATCCATGGACCTTGCCAGTCTGATAATACCAGGCCGCAGCAGTCTGCATATCTTGGCTGATTAACAAAAATAGGGGATCCCCTCGAAAAAAATTAGCGTGGGGTCCCCCCTATTTTTGTTAACCAGCCAGATGAAGCAGACCGCTGAGGCCTGGTTTTTCAGGCTGGTAAGGATCCAATATCCATGGACCTTGCAAGCCTGATAATACCAGGCCACAGCAGTCTGCTTAGCTTGGCTGGTTAACAAAAATAGGGGATCCCCTCGAAAAAAAAACGGCGTGGGGATCCCCCCTATTTTTGTTAACCAGCCAAGTAAAATGCAGACTGCTGCGGCCTGGTATTAAAAGACTGTCAAGGCCCATGGATTTTGGCCCTCAACAGCCTGATAATACCAGGCTACAGCAGCCCCACATTTGGCGCATCAAAAGATGTGCCAATTGTGGCACTTTACCCGGCTCTTCCCACTTGCCCTGTAGCGGTGGCAAGCGGGGTAATAAGGGGTTAATGTCACCGTTGATTGCACGGTGACAATAAGCCCGGTTAATAATGGAGAGGCGTCAATAAGACACCGATCCATTATTAATCCCAAAGTTTTTAAATGTTTAAAAAAAAGACACAGCAAGAAAAAAGTCTTTTAATGAAATAAAAGAGACAACACAGTTTTCATTTCTTTTATTGTACTCTCATTCCTGCGACGCCATCGATCTCCTGTAAAAAAAGAAAAAAAAAAAAACAACAGTATACCACCTGTCCGACGCAGTCCATAGTAACGAGTGTCCCACAACGATCCAGCTCTGCTACATCGGAATGCCAGGCAGAGCCTGACATCCCGGCGCAGCTCAGCTGATTACCTGCTTCTCCGGCGGTGACGTCATCGACTGCTTTACGGCCGCGATTACCCAGCAGTCACTGCAGTTATCGCGAGAAACTGCATGTGACCGCCGGGGAGAAGATGATGGTGGCCATCAAGCAGTCCAGGACGTGACCGCCGGAGATCCTCTGCCAGGTAAGTGCCGCTGACTCCTGACAGACCCGACCGACGGACACTGACAGTGACAGTGACATTCCGATTCCGGTATCCGATATGACGAAAATATCGGTACTCGGAATCGGAATTCCGATACAGCCAATATCGGCCGATACCCGATATTTGCAGTATCAGAATGCTCAACCCTAGTGAACAGGTAAATTTGAATTTTGCCTGATCTGCTCATTTCTACTTAATATGATCATTTTCCAGGTTAGTATAATTATAGCAATATAGAAACAACACATAAATCCTGAAGTATGTACTTTTCTTTATAAATATATACTGTATATATATATATATATGTATATATATATATATATATATATATATATATATATCATATATATATATATATATATATATATATATAATTTATTTTTTATGCCATTCACCATGCGGTGTACTGTAAATATGTAAATGGTAAGAGATGTTATTGTTCAGGTCAAAGTTATTACAGGATGTGAGAGCTATATAGTTTTTTAACTTTTTTTATTTAATTTTGCACATTAAAAATGAACTTTTATTAGAAATTGTTTTTTCATAGAGCAAGCAATTAATTTTAATTTTTTGGCTGACAGAGCTTTATGAGAGCTTGTTTTTTGCGGGATGAGTTGAAGTTTTTATTGGTACTATTTTGGGATACATAATATATTTTGGTTTGCTTTTTATACAGGTTTTTCAGACACAGAATGAACAAAGCCCAACAGTTATGGATTTTTTTTAACAATTTTATTTTAATGCCACCATACAGTAAAAGTGATTAAACAGCTTTTTTCTTCCAAGCAGTTTTATTAGTTAAACTCCAAAGACATATTGATGGGGAATTCAGATTTAGAGTCCTCATAGGGACAGTGATGATGATGTCTGTAAGACACTGCGGAACATGACGGCGTCGTGTAAATGAGTAAAATAAATAATAATAATACCACATTTATATTGTTTTTTATGTATTGCAACTTTTGAACATTTTTGTCAAAATCTGTTTATTCATTACCACAGTCCAAGAGTTATTACTTTTGTATTTTTGGGCTGATTCAAGTGTATGAGGACTTATTTGTTACCGAATGAGTTGAAGTTTTTATTGGTTCATTTTGGAGAACATAATATTTTTTGTTTTTTTTAGCAATATTTTTTGGCTGTATAAAACTTCAAGAATTCAGGAATTTTTCTCATTTTTTCTTTTTATGCTGTTTACTGTGTGGTACAGGTGATAAGACAGTTCTTCAGATCAGTATGGTCAAAAGAATACCAAATTTACAGTGGGTACGGAAAGTATTCAGACCCTTATAAATTTTTCACTTTTTATTTCATTGCAGCCATTTGGTAAATTCAAAAAATTTCATTTTTTTCTCATTAGTGTACACTCTGCACCCCATCTTTCCTGGAAAAAACAGAAATGTAGAAAGTTTTGCAAGTTTATTTAAAAAGAAAAGCTAAAATAACAAAGGAGTGGCTTCAGAGCAACTCTGTGACCATTCTTGACTGGCCCAACTAGAGCCCTGACCTAAACCCAATTGAGCATCTCTGGAGAGACCTGAAAATGGCTGTACACCAACATTCACCATCCAACCTGACGGAACTGGAGAGGATCTGCAATGAAGAGTGGCAGAGGATCCCCAAATCCAGGTGTGAAAAACTTGTTGCATCATTCCCAAGAAGACTCATGGCTGTACTAGCTCAAAAGGGTGCTTCTACTCAATACTGAGCAAAGGGTCTGAATACTTATGACCATGTGATATTTCAGTTTTTCTTTTTTAATAAGTTTGCAAAAATTTCTACATTTCTGTTTGTTTTCAGTCAAGATGGGGTGCAGAGTGTACATTAATGAGAAAAAAATGAATTTTTTTTTAATTTACCAAATGGCTGCAATGAAACATAGTGTGAAAAATTTAAAGGAGTCTGAATACTTTCCGAACCCACTGTATATAGGCTCTTGTTAAGTTTTGCAACTTTTGTGCACTAAAAATAATATTTTATAAAATGTAATTTGTTTTTGCATCACCGTATGCAAAGCTGTAATTTTTTAATGTTTTGACTACAACGCCATATGATGGGTTGACTTTTGTGAGACGAGAGGAAGTTTACAGTTATATTATTTGTATCTACAAAAAGCTATTTGATTGCTTTTTTATTCCACTTTTTCCGGGTCAGAATGATGAAAAAGTAAAAGTTTTGGTGAGAAGGTTTTTCTTTTTTTTTTTGCGGTTTTAACCCTACAGGGTAAATAACATGATAGTTTTATAGTTTGAGTCATTCTGGATGTAGACTTACTAATTATGTGTATGTTTTATTTATTTTTGTTTTCACACAGAAGTTGCAGTTTTAGAGGTGGAACAGTTTTTCATTATTTTTTATGATTTTCTTTTAATTTATTTCAGTGACTTTTTTTTACATTTTTAATAAGACATAAATGAGATTTAAATATTTTTTCCTTTGTTGGTCTCAAACATGGCAGTCTCACACTGGCACTCCCAGTTAGACCCTGCTGTTGGCAAGATCTCACAGGCCATCATATGCCAGGACCATTTTTTGACCTCGAGGTGCCATGGCAAGACAATCATAAGCTCCCATTAGGGGTTAAAGCCCTCTACCTCTGTTATCCATTTAGATGCAACTGTTGTGATTGACAATGATATCCAGGGGTTAATTGGCCGTGATCAGTGCAAAAAATGATTGTCGATGATGCAGCCGGGTATATGACAGCTGACACTTTTTGCTTTCTTACCCGTCGAGTGATGCTATTCAGTCCTCAGCTCTATATAAAGCGGTTCTGAGGATTAAGGACACGAACCTACTGTCTTTTTTCCTACTACCCTGCAGACGAGGTGTGCCCAACCTGTGGCACAGCGGCCACATGCGGCCCACAATACCTTTCTATGCAGCCTCAACCATCAGGTCACAGACATCCTCAGACTGAAGCACCTTGGGCCCACCAAAGAAAATCATTCTTGGGGCCCACTATGTAGCTACATAGAAATAAATACAAGACCATCAAGTGTGCTGTAAAACATGCTAATATCAGGGCATAATATAAGGTAGTACACGTCTTAATGATATAGTAGGGGTCGGGGTAGCCCCCCTCATAGCATATAATGTAGCCCCCTCATACAATATATTGCAGCCCCCTCATAGAATGTAATGCAGCACTCTCACAGAAAATAATGTAGTCCCCCTCGTAGAATATAATGCAGCCACCTCATAGGGTATAATGCAGCCCCCTCATAGATTATAATGTAGCCCTCCCCATGGAATATAATGCAGTCCCAATAGAATATAATGCAGCCACCTCATAGTGTATAATGCAACCCCCATAGAACATAATCTAGCCCTCTTATAGGGTATAACGCAGCCCCTTCACATAATATCATGAAGCCCCATGGAATATAATATAGATACTCATTGTCAAGCAGCTGTAATGCAGGGTAGTGTGTGCTCCACCTGTAGGTTACAGAGGGGAGAAGGGATTACACACTACCAGAGTAGGCCTGCACTGCAGCAGCCAAAACCACCACCAGGTGGCAGCAAAAACGTCCAAAACTGAGTCAGGAAGAATCACAGGTCTCAGCAAGTCCTCTACAGAGCAGAAACACAGGCGCCACCAAGTGGCGTGAGCGTGGTCAGGCAAGCCAAGTCAAAACGTACGGAGGCAGCAGGACAAAAGGAATAAGCAATATGCGTGGTCAGGAGAAAGCCAGGAGGTCAGCAACGGTCAGAAGCAGATAAGACAAAGACAGAAAGCAGAAACGAGTCCGAATACAAGCCGAATCAAAAACCAGAGAATCAAACAGACAAGCAGGGAAATGCAGGGAAAAGGGCAGACAGAGGGAAACAACAGACACGGGACAAGTCAGGGATAACAGCAGGACAAATCAAGGGTTACCAGTCAGGTTCACAAGCCGAAGGTAGCAGTATAGCTCACACTGCTAGCAGGATGTGTGAGAGCTAATAGCCAACCTGAACCCAGAATGAGGCAGAGCAAAGTTAACCCTTGACATGATCCGCCCGGACCAAGGGCAGACAGACTAAACCCAGGAATGGATCATGACAGTACCCTCTTCTCAAGGGGGGCCACCGGACCCCCAGACTTCCCAGGATAACGTGCGTGAAATGCCCGAACCAATCGATCAGCATGTACCGATCGCGCCGGGACCCAAGATCGATCCTCAGGACCATAACCCTTCCAATGGACCAAATACTGAAGTGAACTACAGACCCTACGCGAATCCACAATCCGTTCCACTTCAAACTCAGTCTGACCATCCACAGAGACAGGAGGCGGAGGGGATGGAGGCCCTGTGGAAGTTGGTACAAATGACTTAAGAAGGGATTTATGAAACACATTGGGGATCCGGAGTGACGGAGGAAGGCGTAACCGAAAGGCAACAGGATTGACCATCTCCATGATCTTGTAAGGACCAATAAATCTGGGACCTAGCTTAGCAGAGGGAACCTTTAGATGAATATTCTTGGTGGACAACCATACTTTATCTCCCACCAGGAACATAGGTCCTACAGACCGTCGCTTATCCGCAAAAAATTTATGTTTGCCCTGAGCCTCCCCAATGTTCTTTTGGACCTCCCTCCACACCTCCCCCAATTTTTGTACTGCCGTATCAGCCCCTGGACATCCTGAATCCAGCCTAGAAAATTCGCCAAAATGGGGGTGAAAACCATAGTTACAAAAGAATGGAGAGGTGCCAGTGGACTGGTTAATCCGATTATTGAATGCAAATTCAGCCACGGGCAATGAAGAACACCAATCATCCTGCTGAGACGTAGCAAGACACCTCAAAATTTGTTCGAGTGACTGATTGGTCCTCTCCGTCTGCCCATTGGTCTCAGGATGGTAAGCAGAGGAGAAGGTTAAGCAAATACCCAGTCTTTTACAAAATACCCTCCAAAATTTGGACACAAATTGTACCCCTCTATCAGAAACCACACTCAAAGGCACGCCATGCAGTCGTACAACGTGCTCAACAAACAACCTAGATAGTGTCTCAGCATTAGGCAATCCTGCCAGAGGTACAAAATGCGCCTGTTTACTGAATCTGTCAACCACTACCCAGATTACAGTTTTGCCATTAGAAGGAGGGGATCAGTGATGAAGTCCATGGACAAATGAGTCCAAGGTCTATCTGGAATTGGCAATGGCAGCAATTCCCCGGCCGGCCGGTTATGTGAGCTCTTAGCACGGGCACAGGTATCACAAGCAGACACAAACATAGTGATATCAGAGTTCATGGAGAACCACCAAAATAGCCTAGCAATGGCTTTCCGAGTGGCTGAGATCCCCAGGTGTCCACTGAGAGCAGAATCATGGAATTCCCGGAGAACCCTCAACCTGTATTGAACGGGAACAAAGAGTTTATTATCAGGCAAAGAGGAAGGAGCAAGAGACTGAGCCTTCTGAATTTCCTGTTCCAATTCAGAGGATACCCCCACAACAACCACCCCGTGCTGAAGAATGGAGGAAGGAGGTTCAGGGGGTGATATTGAATCAAAACTGCGAGATAAGGCATCAGCCTTGACATTCTTGGAACCAGGCCGAAAAGTGATTGAAAAATGAAAACGAGAAAAATAAAGCGACCACCTAGCCTGTCTAGGAGTCAACCGTTTAGCAGATTCAAGATAAGACAAGCTTTTGTGATCCGTGATAACCGTGATCCGATGAACCGCCCCCTCCAAAAAATGCCTCCATTCTTCAAAAGCCAATTTTATGGCCAATAACTCCCGGTTACCCACATCATAGTTCCTCTCTGCAGAAGAGAACTTCCGGGAGAAAAAGGCACATGGTCTTAAATTAGTTAAGGTAACGGGTCCCTGTGACAACACAGCCCCCACTCCCACCTCAGATGCGTCCACCTCTACAATGAACGGTTCAGATGGATCGGGCTGAACCAATACAGGAGCAGACATAAAACATTTCTTTAGTGTAACAAATGCTTCAACTGCTAAGGTTGACCAAACTTTGAGATCAGCCCCCTTGCGAGTGAGATCGGTGAGTGGTTTGACCACCTGAGAATACCCCTTGATGAATTTTCGATAATAATTGGCGAAACCCAGAAAACGCTGCAACCCCTTGAGGTCTCTGGGTTGCACCCAATCAACAATGGCCTGTACCTTTCCGGGATCCATCCGAAACCCATTGGCCGAAAGGATGATCCCCAGAAAGGAAAGCTCCTGGACACAAAACAAACATTTCTCTGGTTTAGCAAACAGAGAATTACCCCGTAACCTGTGAAGAACAGCACGTAGATGACCAATGTGAGATTCCTTGTCAGGCGAGAAAACAAGCATATTATCCAAGTATACAACCATAAAGCGCCTGATAAAATCAGAGAAAACATCATTCATGAAGTTCTGAAATACTGCGGGCGCATTCGTGAGACCAAAGGGCATGACCAAATTTTCAAACAGACCTTCAGAGGTGAGAAATGTCGTTTTCCACTCATCGCCTTCCTGAATACGGATAAGGTTATATGCTCCCCTGAGATCAAGTTTGGAAAACCACTTAGCCCCAGACACTTGGTTATAAAGATCAGGAATGAGTGGGAGAGGGTAGGTATTTCTCACCGTAATTTTATTTAGTTCTCGCAAATCGAGGCATGGGCGTAAACCACCATCTTTTTTCTTAACAAAAAAGAATCCCGCGGCCACAGGTGAGACAGAGGGACGGATGTGACCTTTGCGTAGGCTATCAGAGATATAGTTTTTCATAGCAGTACGTTCCGGGCCAGAAAGATTGTACAAACGGGCTTTGGGCAATTTAGAACCTGGAATAAGATTAATTGCACAATCATAAGGACGGTGGGGTGGCAAAACCTCAGCCTCTTTTTCGGAGAACACATCCCCAAAGTCCTTCAGGTACTCCGAAATACCCTCCGGACTAATGGCAGACACAAAAACAGCAGAAAGACAAACATTGGAACAATTAGGACCCCATTTAACAATATCACGAGATCCCCAGTCAATAACAGGATTATGCCTCTGCAACCAGGGGAACCCCAACACCAGTCCTGCAGGAAGATTATTCATAACATAACACGAAATTCGTTCCTGATGTAAGGAACCCACCTTGAGGAGGAACTCCTCAGAGACAAACTTAATGACATTTTGAGCCAATGGTGTCTTATCAATTGCAACGATATAGATGGGAGTCTCTAGCCTGACTGTCCCTAACTTTAACTTGGACACCATACTAGAGTTAATGAAATTCATGGAAGATCCACAGTCCACAAATGCTGAAGTGGAAGCACTACCACCTCCATAACACAGTTCCACCTCTAACAAAATTTTCTGAAAAGATGAAAATGGTACCTGAGAGTCTGGATGACCTCCTAGATCATCACCCAGACTCGGCAGCTCCTTATTTGATGGACAAGAGGGGCAGTCCGTCTTCCAATGTCCCGGATCTCCACAATAAAAACATAATTTCTCATCTCGTCGCCGTCTCCTCTCTTTCTCCTTGAAATTAATGGTACCAACTTCCATAGTCTCCTTGAATGACACCACCTCAGACTTGGCAGGCAATACGTGAATCTCATGCTGGATAATTCCTCTCTCCCGTAACCTCCGGTCCATACGAATGGCCTGGGTCATGGCCTCTTCCAGGGAACTGGGCGCATATGAAGGGCCAGCGTGTCCTTGAGATGATCCGATAATCCTCTCTCAAACAGGCGTCTTAGAGCAGAGTCATTCCAGGACACCTCAACAGACCACCTCCTGAACTCAGAACAATACTGTTCAGCAGTGAGTTCATTCTGAGAAAGACCCATGATCATGTCTCTGCTACCCTGACCCGGTCTGGTTCATCATAAATCAGTCCCAAAGCCTCAAAGAATCTGTCCACAGACACACGTTCAGGGGCAGAAGCAGGTAGAGAGAAAGCCCATGACTGAGGTCCCTCCCGCAATAAGGAAATGATTATCCCCACCCGCTGACTCTCATCACCAGAAGATAGGGGTCTAAGTGAAAACAATAGTTTGCAACTCTCCCTAAAGGTACTGAATTTCTCCCTCTCCCCGGAGAAGGTATCTGGGAGCTTTACTGTAGGTTCAGGAGAGTGCAAAGAAACATCGACAGTGTTAGAATGCTTACAGTCAGTCTGCAACGATATTACTGTGTTAGAAAGCTCCCCCTGTTGCACAAATAGGTTTTGCATAATTAATGCCAAACTATTCATGTGATCTGCCAAGGTATGGAGCGGATCCATAGCAAACAGAGCAGAGAAAAAAAAAAAAAATGCAGAAATCCCTATATATGTATATGTAGGGGTGAGCTATAATGTCAAGCAGCTGTAATGCAGGGTAGTGTGTGCTCCACCTGTAGGTTACAGAGGGAGAAGGGATTACACACTACCAGAGTAGGCTTGCACTGCAGCAGCCAAAACCACCACCAGGTGGCAGCAAAAACGTCCAAAACTGAGTCAGGAAGAATCACAGGTCTCAGCAAGTCCTCTACAGAGCAGAAACACAGGCGCCACCAAGTGGCGTGAACGTGATCAGGCAAGCCAAGTCAAAACCGTACGGAGGCAGCAGGACAAAAGGAATAAGCAATATGCGTGGTCAGGAGAAAGCCAGGAGGTCAGCAACGGTCAGAAGCAGATAAGACAAAGACAGAAAGCAGAAACGAGTCCGAATACAAGCCGAATCAAAAACCAGAGAATCAAACAGACAAGCAGGGGAAATGCAGGGAACAGGGCAGACAGAGGGAAACAACAGACACGGGACAAGTCAGGGATAACAGCAGGACAAATCAAGGGTTACCAGTCAGGTTCACAAGCCGAAGGTAGCAGTATAGCTCACACTGCTAGCAGGATGTGTGAGAGCTAAATAGCCAACCTGAACCCAGAATGAGGCAGAGCAAAGTTAACCCTTGACATGATCCACCCGGACCAAGGGCAGACAGACTAAACCCAGGAATGGATCATGACACTCATTGAGTATAATACAGTCCCCCTCCATAGACTTTAATGTAGCCTCCTCATGGGGTATAATGTAGCCCCCTCTTGGGGTATAATGCTGCCCCCCATAGAATATAATGTAGCCCCCTCATATGGTATAATGCAGCCCCCCATAGACTGTAATGTAGCCCCCTCATATGGTATAACGTGGACCCCCTTGGAATATAATGTAGCCCTCTCATAGTATAATGCATCCATCCTATAGGGTATAATACAGCTCCCTCATAAAATATAATGCAGCCCCCATAGAATATAAAGCAGCCCCCTCATAGGGTATAACGCAGCCCCCTCATAGGGTATAATGCAGACCCCTCATATAGTATAATGCATCCCCCCATAGAATCTAATGTAGCCCCCTCATATCATATAATGCAGCCCCCCATAGAATATAAAGTAGCCTCCTCATAGAATATAGTGTAGCCCCCTCACTGAATATAATGCAGCCCCCCATAGTATAAAATGTAGCCCCCTCAGAGTACAGGTCAGCCTCCTCATAAGGTATAATGCAGCCTCCATAGAATATAATGTAGTTCCCTCATGGGGTATAATGCTGCCCCCTCATAGAATATAATGTAGCCCTAAATAGAATATAATGCAGCTCCCATAGAATATAATGCAGCCCCCTCATAAAGTATAATGCAGCTCCCCATAGAATATAATGTAGCCTCCTCTTGTGCATAATGCAGCCCCCATAGAATATAATGTATGCCCCTCATAGGGTATAATGCAGCCACCTCATACAGTATGATGTAGCCCCCCATAGAGAATAATATAGAACCTTTTAGAATATAATGTAGTCCCTCTCATAGAATATAATGCAGCACCCTCATAGAATATAATGTAGCTCCCTCATAGGGTATAATGTAGCCCCATCAAAGAATATAATGTAGCCCTCTCATAGGGTATAATGCAGCCCCCAATAGAGTATAATGCAGCCCCCTCATAGGGTATAATGTAGCCCTCCCCATAGAATATAATGCAGCCTTCCTAATATAGTATAAAGCATCCCCCCATAGAATATAATGCAGCTCCCTCATAGTATATAATGCAGCACCCATAGAATATAATGTAGCCCCTCATAGGGTATAATGCAACCCCCTCATTTAATATCACGCAGCCCCCATAGAATATAATGTAAACCCTCATAGAGTATAATGCAGCCCCCTCCAAAGAATGTAATGTAGCCCCATCATAGGGTATATTGAAGCCCCCTCATAGGGTATAATTCATCCCTCTTATAGGGTATAATGCAGCCTCCCAGAGAAGAAAATGTAGCCCCCTCATAGGGTATAATGCAACCCCAATAGAATTTAATGTAGCCCCCTCATAGGGTATAATACAGTTCCCTCATAGAATATAATGTAGGTCCCTCATCGAATATAATGCAACCCCCCATTGAATATAATGTTGCTCCCTCATAGGGTATAATGCAGCCCCCATAGAATATAATGAAGCCCCCTCAGAGTATAATGCAGCCCCCTCATACAATATCATGCAGCCCCCCATAGAATATAATGTAAGCCCTCATAGAGTATAATGCAGCCACCCTCCATAGAATATAATGTAGTTCACTCATAGGATATAATGCAGCCAACTCATAGGGTATAATGCAGCCCCCTTATAGGGTATAATGCAGCCCCTCATAGAATATAATGTAGCCCCCTCATGGGTATAATGCAGTCCCCCATAGAATATAATGTAGCTCCCTCATAGGGTATAATGCAGCCCCTTCATATAGTATAATGCAGCCCCCAATAGAATATAATGTAGCCCCCTTATAGGGTATACTGCTGCCCCCATAGAGTAAAATGTAGGCCCCAAAAGATATAATTCAGCCCCCTCATAGTGTATGCTTCCCCACATACAATAAAATGTATCCCCCTCATACGGCATAATGCAGCATCCTTCATATCGCATGCAGCCCCCTATATAATATAATGTAGACCCTCATAGAGTATAATGCAGCCCCCCTCCATAGAATATAATGTAGTCCCCCTCCAGAGTAACATGGCCATCAGTATTATGACCACACATTCATTGATGTGTGTCAGATGTAGAGAGGAATGATGAGGGAGGGAGCATCATCTGACACCCTCTCCTGCATTATTGCTTTCAACTGTATCAACATCTATGAGCTGCTCTGTACTGTGTGTTGGGGAGCTGCACTGTAATGTGTGCTGGGAGGGAGCTACACTATACTGTGTTTGGGGAGCTGCACTGTACTGTGTGTTGGTGGAGCTGCACTGTACTGTGTTTTGGGGAGCTGCACTGTACTGTGTGTTGGAGGGGAGATGCACTGTGCTGTGTGTTGGGGAGATACACTATACTGTGTGTTTGGAGAGAGCTGCACTGTACTGTGTGTTGGAGGGGAGCTGCACTGTGCTGTGTGTTGGGGAGATACACTATACTATGTGTTGGAGGGGAGCTGCACTGTGCTGTGTGTTGGGGAGATACACTATACTGTGTGTTTGGGGGAGCTGCACTGTACTGTGTGTTGGAGGAGCTGCACTGTACTGTGTTGGGGAACTGCAGTGTACTGTATATTGGGTGGAGCTGCACTGTACTGTATGGGGGAGCTACACTGTACTGTGTGTTGGTGGAGAGATGCACTTTATTGTGTGTTGAGTTGCACTTTACTGCATGTTGGGGAGCTGCACTGTACTGTGTGTTGGGGAGCTGCACTGTCCTGTGTTTTGGGGGAGCTGCACTGTACTGGGTGTTGGGGGAGCTGCACTCAACTGTGTGTTGGGGAGCTGCACTGTACTATATGTATAGGGAGCTGCACTGTACTGTGTGTTGGGGAGCTGCACTGTACTGTGTTGTTGGAGGAGAGCTGCACTGTACTGTGTGTTGGGGGAGCTGCACTGTACTGTGCATTGGGTGGAGCTGCACTGTACTTTATGTGGAGAGAGCTGCACTATACTATGTGTTGGGTGAGCTGCATTATACTGTGTGTTGGGGTGAGCTGCACTATACTGTGTGAGTGTGGGGGTGGCTGCATTATACTATGTGTGGGGAGGTCTGCGTTATACTGTGTGTGTGTGGCTGCTCTGCATACTCTGAGGGGGCTGCATTATACTCTATCAAGGACCATGAGGAGTGCATAATACTGTATGTGCTATATGGGACCTGCATTATGCTGTATCTGTCCCTATCATTCTGTCTCAGTCGGTGTAAGGAAACTCGGGAACAAGCGTTGAACGACTTCAATATTGTTGATCATGCTCGATTAATGGCCTGAACTCTGCACCTATAAATACAACTGAAATGTTTGTTTGATGTGGAATATGTGAGCACTTATGGTCCCACTTAAACTTTTGCCCAGGGCCCAACTTTCTTTAAAACCGCCCCTGCATGGCACGGAAAGGACTTGATGACATGTAGTGACGATGCATGAGTGCTGCTACATTCATTATGGTTTGTGGGATAAGGGAAACATTCAACTCTTTCAGCATCTCATATAAAAGGGGTTATCCACAGTATAGGTGATAACTTAATGATCAGTGAGGGTCCAATCACTGAGATCTGCACCAATAGGCAGAATATGCCAGATGGGGAACTTTTATCCCTATCCCTGTTACAAAATGGAGTGGGAGGTTGAATGTTCGACTGCTGCTCCAAAAATTCTCAGTGGAGCTACTGGAATAAGTTGAGTGCAGCACTCAGCAGCCCCATAAATAATGAATGGAGCAGCAGATGAGCATGCACCCTGCCACTCCATTTTAATGAAGATAAAGTTCCCTATTCTGCTCATTGTTGCGCGTCCCAATGGTCTGACTCCCACAATCAAAAGTTGTCACTTATCCTGTAGATAAATGCCAAATTGTTTTCATGTTTTCACCAGACAAAACTCTTAAATTATTATGGAGAAAGCTACATGCTTGGTCTTTTCCTTTCTCAATTTTGAATGGGGAGAAAGGGACCTTTATTCTCCTGATACATGGGAGTCCTAAAAATACAAGTAGCGCCTATTAGATATTTATGGTGCATGCTTTCAATGAGCACTCAGAATGTAATATTCCTTAATACCAAAGTTTTATTGTTTCCTTTGGGCTTTGTTCAATTTAACAAAGTGGCCCTCATATGAAAAAATGTTGTGTATCCCTGATGCAGACTGTAGGGAAAGGTCCTCTCCCCTCTGCAACAGTGTGTCAATGATATTTTGTTCATTGTAATTTTGAATTTGTATTTTGTATGTAACCCCTTTCTCATGTTCAGTACATTGGAATCAATGGTGTGGTAAAAATAATAATAATGACCATCAGTAAAAGGCATATCAGCAGAGTGGTCATTAAGAGATTAATATGGAGTTATAGTAAAAATATAAAAAATAATAAAAAAAAACAATTGATTTAGCATAAGAACTTGGTTTATACAATGTCATTTTAAGATTATACATTCCATTCAAAGCAATTCTGCAAAGAAAAGTGAGCAAAATTTCCTCCACAGTGATGCAAAAGGCTCTTCTGAGAAGGCTTTCTACAAGATTTTAAAACTTGTCTCTGAAAACTATTACCTATTCATCCAGAAAAATTATTGTGATGTATCTTTCATCTGCTGCACTAAGTTTCATTTGCGTCAATGGCCCTAAACGTTGCAAAACTCCATCAGGTTTTAAATCTTTCCCTGAGGCCCCTTTCACACGTCAGTGTCTCCGGTACATGTGGTGACTAGGGTTGAGCGATACTTTCCGATATCCAAAAGTATCGGAATCGGAATGGTATCACCGATACCATTAAAATATCGGCGATACCCGATACCGATACCGGAAGTCCCATGTAAGTCTATGGGAACAAAATATCGGAATTAAAAAAAACCCATTCTTGCCTTGTTGGTTAATTGTACATGAAGGAAAACAACAAAGAGTAATGTAGAATGTATTGGGGAAGGTTGAGGAGACATTAAAGGCATAGATGTTTAACCCAATCAAATGGAATAGCATATATATATATATATTTTTTTAAAGATGTTCGGATTGACGAATAAATTGACAATGTTGTTAACGTTTTTTCTATTTTGGCAAATATGTATATTTCACAACTTCCATGCTCTTCACCTTTTTAACTTTTCACACACTTTCTCCTTCATAATCTTCAGCAGCATCATCTTTTTCATCAAATTATTCTTCATCTTCACCTTCTTTATCTTCTTCTTAAACTTCTTGCTATTCATCTTTTGTTAACATTACTCATATTCTTCTTATTAAACTATTATTCTTATTCATATTGTACTTCATCTTCTTCATCATATTCTTATTTGTGACAGAGAATCCTGTACTTGTAATCTGTCAAAGTATGAATTTTTCATCCTTCCGTTCTTGCTGTCACAAAAGATTTAAATTACAACAGTATTTGTCCGTGTTCAGTTTAGCCTGCAGCAGCAGGCATTTTCCAGGGCCACCACGAGGAGGAACGGACTCACCCCCATACACTGCTTAGTCTTCTTCTGCTTAGAATTTAGAGCATATATTTTGCTCTTCATTTTGGTCTTATACTTCATGTTCTTCTGCTTTTTGATCTTCTGCTTATTGTTCTTAAGTCTCTTGTTCTGTATCTTGTAGTTTGTCTTAACCTTCTTAGTCCTGTTTGGTAATCTTTTATTTCTTCTTTGTGATGGTGTTTAGGCTGGTTGGCTTGATGCTCGTCGTCCTTGTGGTCGTCATCTTCTTCGGGGTGGTCATCAGGGTCGTCGTCTTCATTGTTGGAGATCCAGAGTGATTACCCAAAAAAGCATTGAAAAAATCTTCAATTTGTAAATGTAGCAGAAGGTACAAGAGTCAATGCAAGTAACGAGGACCAGCTGACTGTGCTGGAACCCGGAGGGGCAGCAGAAGGAAAAGAGCCAATGGCACAACCGAGGACCAGCTGACGTTACTGGGACACGGTTACTAAGCAGGAGGTACCTGTGCTCCAAAGCACTACCAATGACCAGCAGACGTTGCTGGAACTCGGATACCGAGATGGAGGCACCTAGGCCAAAGGCACTGCCGAGAACCAGCTGACGGTACTGGAACCCGGACGGGTAGCAGAAGGTACAAGAGCCAATGCAAGTAACGAGGACCAGCTGACTGTGCTGGAACCCGGAGGGGCAGCAGAAGGAAAAGAGCCAATGGCACAACCGAGGACCAGCTGACGTTACTAGGACACGGTTACTAAGCAGGAGGTACCTGTGCTCCAAAGCACTACCAAGGACCAGCAGACGTTGCTGGAACTCGGATACCGAGATGGAGGCACCTAGGCCAAAGGCACTGCCGAGAACCAGCTGACGGTACTGGAACCCGGACAGGTAGCAGAAGGTACAAGAGCCAATGCAAGTAACGAGGACCAGCTGACTGTGCTGGAACCCGGAGGGGCAGCAGAAGGAAAAGAGCCAATGGCACAACCGAGGACCAGCTGACGTTACTGGGACACGGTTACTAAGCAGGAGGTACCTGTGCTCCAAAGCACTACCAAGGACCAGCAGACGTTGCTGGAACTCGGATACCGAGATGGAGGCACCTAGGCCAAAGGCACTGCCGAGAACCAGCTGACGGTACTGGAACCCGGACGGGTAGCAGAAGGTACCCATGGAAATTTAAGATGACAGGCCGCGAGCCGGCCGCAGTTACCGAATCCCACAGTACTACAGTGGGTGATTGTCCTATTGTCACAACGGAAACAGCCTTTATTTGCATATCCCGCAGCACACATAGGAAGCACCTAAACTCCAAGCACCATAGAGTCGGCTAACCCGACCGCAACACGACAGGACAACTTATTGGAGGCTAAGTGACGTTTACACTGAGAGGAAACAGATGGCGTGCTGTAACCAGTCTGGGCAGGAGTGAGTACCCGTGCCAATGACACTTCTGAGCAACAACTGGCGGTGTTGTAGCCCAGGGATGAGAAGAGAACATGGTGGAGGCAGCAGGACTTTTTGCCGTTCACACAGCAGGGAACAGCTGACATTACTGAACCCCAGTAACACAGGAGCAAGTGTTCACTGTGCTAACAGCACTTCCGAGCAACAACTGGCGGTGTTGTAGCCCAGGGATGAGAAGAGAACAGGGTGGAGGCAGCAGGACTTTTTGCCGTTCACACAGCAGGGGAACAGCTGACATTACTGAACCCCAGTAACACAGGAGCAAGTGTAGACTGTGCTAACAGCACTTCGAGCTACAACTGGCAGTGTTGTAGCCCAGGGATGAGAAGAGAACATGGTGGAGGCAGCAGGACTTTTTGCCGTTCACACAGCAGGGGAACAGCTGACATTACTGAACCCCAGTAACACAGGAGCAAGTGTTCACTGTGCTAGCAGCACTTCCGAGCAACAACTGGCGGTGTTGTAGCCCAGGGATGAGAAGAGAACAGGGTGGAGCAGCAGGACTTTTTGCCGTTCACACAGCAGGGGAACAGCTGACATTACTGAACCCCAGTAACACAGGAGCAAGTGTTCACTGTGCTAACAGCACTTCCGAGCAACAACTGGCGGTGTTGTAGCCCAGGGATGAGAAGAGAACATGGTGGAGGCAGCAGGACTTTTTGCCGTTCACACAGCAGGGGAACAGCTGACATTACTGAACCCCAGTAACACAGGAGCAAGTGTAGACTGTGCTAACAGCACTTCCGAGCAACAACTGGCGGTGTTGTAGCCCAGGGATGAGAAGAGAACAGGGTGGAGGCAGCAGGACTTTTTGCCGTTCACACAGCAGGGGAACAGCTGACATTACTGAACCCCAGTAACACAGGAGCAAGTGTAGACTGTGCTAACAGCATTTCCGAGCTACAACTGGCGGTGTTGTAGCCCAGGGATGAGAAGAGAACAGGGTGGAGGCAGCAGGACTTTTTGCCGTTCACACAGCAGGGGAACAGCTGACATTACTGAACCCCAGTAACACAGGAGCAAGTGTTCACTGTGCTAACAGCACTTCCGAGCAACAGCTGGCGGTGTTGTAGCCCAGGGATGAGAAGAGAACAGGGTGGAGGCAGCAGGACTTTTTGCCGTTCACACAGCAGGGGAACAGCTGACATTACTGAACCCCAGTAACACAGGAGCAAGTGTTCACTGTGCTAACAGCACTTCCGAGCAACAACTGGCGGTGTTGTAGCCCAGGAATGAGAAGAGAACATGGTGGAGGCAGCAGGACTTTTTGCCGTTCACACAGCAGGGGAACAGCTGACATTACTGAACCCCAGTAACACAGGAGCAAGTGTAGACTGTGCTAACAGCACTTCCGAGCTACAACTGGCGGTGTTGTAGCCCAGGGATGAGAAGAGAACATGGTGGAGGCAGCAGGACTTTTTGCCATTCACACAGCAGGGGAACAGCTGACATTACTGAACCCCAGTAACACAGGAGCAAGTGTTCACTGTGCTAACAGCACTTCCGAGCAACAACTGGCGGTGTTGCAGCCCAGGGATGAGAAGAGAACAGGGTGGAGGCAGCAGGACTTTTTGCCGTTCACACAGCAGGGGAACAGCTGACATTACTGAACCCCAGTAACACAGAAGCAAGTGTAGACTGTGCTAACAGCACTTCCGAGCAACAACTGGCGGTGTTGTAGCCCAGGGATGAGAAGAGAACAGGTGGAGGCAGCAGGACTTTTTGCCGTTCACACAGCAGGGGAACAGCTGACA